>CM053577.1:18984182-19232671 GCA_028646485.1 Cryptoprocta ferox
TTTGTACAAGAAAGTCATAGTGGCTTTATTCATGATTGCAAAAGTTGGAAATAACCTAAATGTCCATCAAAAGGAGAATAAAAAAATGTGATATATTCAGTAATAATATTCAGGATTAAAAAGCATTGAACTATACAGATAAATACATGGATAAACCATTTAAAAATTAGGTTTAAGAATTAAGCAACATACAACAGTGTTTATTATGTAACTCCATGTACATAAAATTCCAAGAGAAATATATAAGAAAAGAAGAGCAAGGGAGTAATAGTAAATGCAAAGGCGTGATTATGGTGACAAACTATGGAATCTAAACTGGGTGTGGAAAGAAACAGGACATGAGAAGTTGATGGTCAGTAAATCTCAGGTAGGATTACAAAGTACAGGTACTGGGTGGGTTAAAATGAGATAGAAAAAAAGGAGGTTCAGGTAGAAGTTTAAATGCTTGAAATTGTCACCTTAGTTCTTATTTTCTATTATTTTTTTCTCTACTCTCTCCAGTATTCTTTTTTAAATAGATGTTTATTCATTTATTTTGAGAGAGACAGAGACAGTGAGCAGAGGAAGGACAGAGTTGGAGTTGTTGTGTCAGTCTCTCAACAGGACACAAAATCCGAAGCAGTCTCCAGGCTCTGAGCTGTCAGCACAGAGCCTGATACGGGGCTCAAACTCACGAACCACGAGATCATGACATGAGCCGAAGCTGGACACTTAACCAACTGAGCCACCTAAGTGCCCCTCTCTCCAGTATTTCTGCCATGGTTTATGTTCCAGCTAAGTATCAGTTAACTTCAGAGACCTTTGTGAACAAAGCAGGCAAAGACACCTCAATCTGAAGAAAATGATCAACTTTGGCACTCAGAAAAGTATAATAAAATAATTTCCAGAATAGACAGGGAAAAAACTAATTACTGTAAATAGAATTATCAAGAATAACAAAACAATGTTTGTTAAAAAAAACTTCTTACTCTTTAAATAGGCATATATGATCACTTGATTTTGAAGAGCAGACCTTCTACATAAACAGGATAAAGACGGTTATTATTTTTTTTCTGATTCGGATATTGAGGGGAGAGTGTGTTGGCCATTTGCTCAAAATTATGCAGTGAGTAGTTGTTCCTCAAAGCCTTCCCAGAAGACAGATCTAACTCCAAGTGCACTGTGTTCTTAGTAGACTATATTGGAAAACGTGTTTTGTTAATCCAGGAAATCATGTGTTGACATTTAACTCAACTCTGGGATCTGAGGTAAAAATCTAACAACCTAAAAGCAAAAACTAACTCAATTTTATACCACTAATTCATTATGATCAAATTCAGATGAAAGAATCAGAAACCAAACTCAAAAATTAACGCAACACATTAAGATTTCTAGTCGCAGTTTACTGAATCTGAAGTTTTCTTTTAGGATAAGTAGGTTGATTGTCTCTTATGGTGATCTGTTTTTGTTTTGTTTTATTTTAATGTCTTTTAAAAATATATCAAGGACAACATAAAAATTCAATATATAATTTAACATGCTTCTGCTCTCATCTTATTAAAAACAAACAAGTGAACCACCTTTAAGTAAGGTAAAGTTCTTAGTAAAACTGTCTCCATGCTTGAACTTTAGAGAAGAGAGAGCACTTTTGATGTGTTCAATGGGAGGTACTTAGAGTTCCTTTCACATGCTTTTTGTCTAGGACCCAGTGGAATATAAATTTGCTTTGAGAAAAGAGATCAAATCTGAAGGTACTCTATTGAGTTGTGAAAACTCCCTTGAGGAAGTTCTGAAGAGACTATTAGATTGTAGACACAATTGTTGATAGAGCTCAAATATATGAATTTTTTACTCTGCCATCTGTAAACCTTGGTTTTAACATAGCTTAACACACGTCTTTATGCAAGTGATTGCTCTAATTATCTATTGCTGTATAAAAAACAGCCAAAAGGTAATACTTTAAAACAATCATTTCATTAGTCTTCACAAGTCCCTGTGTAGATTGGGATCACTTGAGTGGTTCTGGTCCTGCGATGTCACTTGGGACCACAGTTATTGGGTGGCCTTAAACATCCAAGATGGCTCACTCACATGGCTTCCAGTTGATGCTTACTGGAAGCTGGGAGATTGGCTGGATAGACTGACCACAGCACCTCACATGGCCCTTCATGTGGCTTGGGCTTTTCACAAGATGGCGGTTCAGCTCTGAGAAGCAGAATTTTAGGAGTCAGTGTTCACAGAGATCAGACACGAAAGCTGCCTGTCGGTCCTCAAAAGTTTAGAACTAGCATGGTGCCGTGTCTCTCATAATCTATTGCTTAAGCAGTCACAGGGCCAAACTAGAATGTGGCTGGGGGAAAATAAACTTCACTTCTCCAAGGAGAGGGTTATAAAGAAATTGTGGCCATCTTTAATCCACTGAATCTCTCATCAGTAAATAAATCTGTTGATTACATAAAAGTTTTTTTTTAAACATTTTATATGTCTTTCATCTCTGCAATGTTTATCTCAATGATATGATGGCTATGTGGCAAATAATGCCATAGTCATAACTGGACTGCAGTCTGCATTCTGTGCTTTTCTTTACTGGAAATTGTTTACTTCTTTCTCTAGGGTACAACGTTAAAGGTACAACTTCAATAACCATATTTGTTCCTTCATGATAGGCATTTTTCCCCATCTAGCTATGTGAAATTAAAGTCAGGGCTGCCAGAATGTCTTTCATATCATAAAGCAGTATCTTTCTATCACAAGGTCAGGTTTTCCCTCTTCAATCACCAGCTACGTCCCACACAGAGCATCACATGTGAAACTGCATGAACTTTTTCATTATTTATTCCCAACTTCTAGCCTCTGCATGGTAAAATTATAACTGAGTGGGAAGCAATTTCTGTTCAGTTCAAGAATCTGTTGAAATCACTCAAGTAACTTGCCCATAGCAACAGAAAGAAGCCACAATGTCATACTTGCAGTATAATATTGAGCTCGGCAAATTGCAGATTCTTTTTTCTTTTTCATAAAGATGAACAGTTCAAGTGTCAGAACAGGTATGTTCCCATATGAGCAAGCTCTAGGTATACAAAGTTATAAATTGCATAATTTGGGATTTAGTGTTTTTCCTTTCATTAACATTTACCTCTTATTGGAAAATTCATTTTCTAAATGTCCCATCAACCATGTTAATGTGTTTAGCATATAGGAATTTACTTATTATATTACACAGCACCCATTCCATGACTTTGTAATGTAGCAAGTTTCAAAATCAGGCAAACCCTTCTTCAAGATTATTTTGGCTATTTCATGCCCCTTGCATTTCCATGTGAATTTTAGGATCAGTTTATCCTTTTCTGCAAAAAAAAAAAAAAAAAAAAAAAAAGCTCTCGTACGGATTGCATTTTATCTGTAATTCATTTTAAGGACTATTGTCATTTTAACATTGTTAGGTTTTCCAATCAGCATGTCTTTCTATTTATTTAGATCTTCTTTCATTCTTTCGATAATGTTTTTGTGGTTTCACTCTATAAATCTTACACTTTTTTTTATTAAATCTATCCTTAAGTATTTTTATAGCACTATAAATGGAATTTGTTAATTTCAAATTGCTTGTCACTGATGCATAGAAATAGAAAAAATTTGGGTATATTGTACATTGATCTTGTATATTGCCATTTTGCTGAGCTAGCTTATTAAAAACTAAAGCTACTAGTGTTTAGTGGGCTCCTTAGCATTTTCTACATATAAGATGATGTGTTTTACAAATAGAGATAATTTTACTTCTTTTTTTCCAGTCTGATGCCTTTAAGTTCTTTTTCTTGACTAACTGCCCTAGCTAGACCTTCCAACACAGTATTAAGTGGAAGTGGCAAGAGTAGACATCCTTGTCTCGTTCCTAAAGGTTTTAGTTTTCACCATTAAATATGGTATTTGTTCCAACCACTATGAAAAACAATATGGAGGTTCCTCAAAAAACTAAAAATAGATCTACCATATGATTCAGCAATTCCACATCTGGATATTTACCCAAAGGAAATGAACACAGGAGTTCAATGAGTTATATGCACCACCGTATTTATTTTAGCATTATTCCCAAGAGCCAAGACATGGAAACAATCCAGATGGCCAACAACAGATGAATGGATAAAAAAGATGTGGTACATACACCTAATGGAATATTATTCATCAGGAGAAAGGAGGATATCTGGCCATTTGCAGAATGGACCTTGAGCACATTATGCTAAGCAAAGCAAGCCAGACAGAGAAAGGTAAGTACTGTGTGATATCACCTGTATGTGGAATATAAAAAACCCAAACTTGGGGCGCCTGGGTGGCTCAGTCAGTTAAGCATCTGACTTCGGCTCAGGTCATGATCTCACGGTTTATGGGTTCAAGCCCCGCATCAGGCTCTGTACTGACAGCTCAGAGCCTGAAGCCTGCTGCAGATTCTGTGTCTCCCTCTCACATTCCCTCTCCCCCATTCACGCTCTGTCCATCTCTCTCAAAAATAAATAAATATTTTTTAAAAAGCCAAACTTACTAAAAAAAAAAAACCACAGAGTAAAATGGTGGTTACCTGGGAATAGTGGGGAGATAAGATTGATGGTGTTTAAGGATACAAACTTGTAATGAGTACTAATGAGCCACAGAGATCTAACATATAGTATTTTGAATATACGTAAAAATACTGTAAGTATGTAATGTGATCAATATTATTACACTGGCAACCATATTACAGCATATAAATGTATCAAAGTAATACTGTACAAGAAAAAAAAACATGATGCTTGTTTGCTGTGGATTTTCTCTTTCTTTTTTTTTAAATTAATGTTTATTTATTTTGAGAGAGAGAGCCTGCCAGCAGGGAAGGGGCAGAGAGAGAGGGGGGGAGAGAGAGAGAGAGAGAGAGAGAGAGAGAGAGAGAGAGAGAATCCCAAGTAGGCTCCACACTGTCAGGGCAGAGCCCTATGCGGGGCTCAAACTTACAAACCTTGAGATCATGACCTGAGCTGAAATAAAGAGTTGGATGCTTAACCAACTGAGCCACCCAGGTGCCCCGCTGTGGATTTTCAACAGATGACCTTTCTGAGAGTGAGGAAGTTTCCTTCTATTCCTAGTTTGTTGAGTATATTTATTAAGAAACAGTGTTGAATTTAGGCAAATGCTTTTTCTGCATATATTTCGTTGATTGTATATATTCTTTTATTCTATTAATACTGTGCATTATATTGATTATTTGTGTAGGTTGAACCAATCGTGCACTCCTAGAGAAAATTCCGCTTTTCATGGTGTCTAATTATTTTTATATACTTCTGGACTTGGTTGGTTTGAGAATTTTTGCATTTATATTCTTAAAGGATAGTGGTCTATAGTTCTCACTTGTTGTGATTCCTTTTTCTGCCTTTAACATTGGTGTAATATTGGCTGCACAGAGTAAGTTGGGAAGAGTTCCTTTTCCTGTTTTTTGGAAAGGTTAGTGAAGAATTGGCATTAATTCTTCTTTATTTAAATGTTTGGTAGAATTCACCAGGAAAGCCATCTGGTCCTATACTTTTCTTTTTTAGAAGTTGATTACCAACTCAATCTCTCTAAACTTGTTACAAAGTCTACTCAGATTTTATATTTCTCCTTTAGTTCAGAATAATATCAACTTGTTTTCAATAATATATAAAAATTTTGCTCCTGTATATCTCTACCCCCTACCTTCATGCTCATATTGTCAGAAATTATATCTTTCTATATTGTATGTCAGTTAACACAGATTTGTAATTATTGCTTCATGCAGGTGTCTTTAAAATCAGACAGAAAAAAATGAATCACACAAGAAATATATTTATACTGTGTTTTATGTTTACCTAGGTAGTTAGTTGTCTCTATTAGTGCTTATTTGTATTTCTGTGTGATATCTTTTTATTTCAGTGTGAATGGCTCTAGCAAACAAATGGCCTGCACTTATAGGCTAGGTCTGCTGGTGACAAACTCTTGCAGTTTTGTTTATCTGGAAATGTGTAAATTTCTCCTTTATTTTTGAAGAATAATTTTGTCAGTTGTAGTATTGTTGGTTGAAAGATTTTTCTTTCAATCCTTGAAATGCCATCCCATTGTATTCTGGCCTCCATGGTCTCTAATAAGAAACCACTGTTAAACTTACTGGAGGTCCCTTACAAGTGAGATCACTTCTCTCTTGCTGCTTTCAAGATTCTCTGTTTGCTACAAGCCCCTGCTTATTTTTCAGGGTTCCAAAAAAAAAAGTAAATTCTCATAGTTTTACCAGGTTTTTATTCCTTTCGTGGAGGGGCAGAACTTTGGAGTTCTTTACCAGGCTGTTTTTGCTGACTGCACCTTTTTAATGTTAGTAGTTAGTATTTCACAAACTACTATTGACCTAATGGAAATCCTTATTATTTTTACTTGGATTTTTAAAATAATTTTCTTAATTGGCCTCTTTGGTCCCAATTACAACTCCCTCTAATCCAGCAGTCCTCCATCTGCAGGATAATGTCTAAACTTCTTAGAATGGGGTGGTGCTGGGGTGGGGCTGGGGAGTGGGGAAGCCTTGCTCCTGACTCTTCCCCATCATCCCGTGAGCCACAAGGGCCTTTAGTACTCGACCCTGGGTATTCTCCAGGTGTCCCACCTTTCTGCCTCTAGAGCTGTGCTAATGGAGTGCTATTGCCTGCACTTTTAATTCTGTCTTTCTCCTCCTCTACTCACACCTATGTGGTACATCCCACAAAAGACTTCCTACATACACAGGATAATTTAGACACCCTTCCTGGGTATCCAGGTTCATGTATCTGGTTCATGGAATTATTATAAAGATCAAATAGGTTAACACAGATAAAGTGTATATATATAAATAATATACATTATTTTTGTCATCACACTGAATCCTAACTGTTGGCTTACTTGTCTACCCACACTAGACAGTGAGCAGCATGAGGGATAAGACTCTATTATTTTCTGGTATTCCAGTTCCTAGCACTGTGTTCAACACAAACTTTTTCCATATATTAACCTTTTTTTTACATTTAAGATACCTGAAATCAAAATATACCTTATAATTTATGAAGTCTTGCAATTAATGCAATTGTAATCACACAATGTGATCGTCATTGTCATTGCATGAACATAGGAGAACAAGGTCACAGCTCTCCATGATTTCCTCATTTATATCCAAGTTGTATGCGTCGTTGCTACTAAGTGTGCTGAATTTAACCTCTATTTAATATGTCTTCTGAAAGGTTATAGCATAATTAGCTTTGAAATAAAACGTTACCGTGTATGTAAAAAATCCATTGCAAAACCAACAGGGCGTAAGATTGGTACTGATGAAACAAGATATGTCATTTGAGGAATAACAATTTCTTTGTTTCCTTTTTCTTTTCTTTTACTTTCTTTCTCTTCTCTTTATTATTCTACCTAAGAAAGGAAGACACTCATAATGAGTTGAAACTGTGTTGTATCTTGTTCCTAAAATACATAAAAAAAAAAAGATTGCTTTTATAATTGAAGCCTCAGAATAGTAGAAACTCTAAGACAGTAAGAAGCTGGTGTGATCAATTTTTGAAGGATTCTCAAGACATCAGACATCAAATTGTCAGAAACATTGTTATCCTTTTATTCACATGCAATTTGGTAGAGGATAATATGGTATAATGTGTATATTATGGTGTGATTTGCAAAGTAATATTTTTTCAGAGGAACATCAAAAAGTGATATGTTTTATATCTCACATTTGATGAAATACTACAACAGCTACAATTGTTTTACAACAATTGCACTAGCTGTAATCATTTACTGGATTTGTAAATGAGTGAATTCATCAGAACTGTCACGTACTCAGTTGACTTTGACAAATGCCTTCATCTATTTGAGCCTCTGCCTGTATGGCTGTTTGATGTTACCTGTCTTATTAACTAGTAAGGATTAAATACACACAAATACACACACTTAAAATAAAAATAGTGCCTCCCATGTAGTTAATGCCTGAGTGTGTTTGTTTCCTTCTTTCTGACTATGCAGTAAGCCTCTGCAATGTAGCCATGCCTGAATGATATGCACCAGTTTGTTCGCCAGTGGTGAATTACTGATTTATGTACCTATATGTTTAGTTTGAAAATGCATTAAAAGTTAGCTGACACCTGAGAGAATTTGTAAATTATTAAGAGCTATATCACACAAAAGAAAGGGGAAGATGCTTAATTCTGTTTTAGTCATTTGAAAGTGTTTGTCTCGTAAGTTCTTCAGAAGCAGAAAATTGTTTGTTCATCTTTGCAGTGTGGTTTGGGTAGCGCGATGGCTGGAACAGGGTAGCACTTGACTGTTTTTACTTGTTTGTTGTTTTTCCAACGTGAGGATGGGGCTCAGAGTTGTTTGTTCCACCTGCACAAGAACTGGCAGAGAAAATGTCAACCATCTTTTCGGAGGAGAGGAAACTATTTTTAACCAATAGAGTAGAAGGTAGGTTAGCATTTTAGTAACAGGATCATAATCTAGAAAGCAGTTATTCGAGTGTCTATGTGTCTTAAAGGATTTCTTGGGGGGGAAAATGTATGTAGAGGCACCGGCATTAGAAAAGTCATCTTATGGGAACATTTTATTAAAAGCAGGTTAAATAATCTTTTAAAGTGCTCAGCACAGGTTTTGGCACATAGTCACAACAATAACCACAATGATCACTGAGCCCTCATTCCTAAATCAAAGACATACACGCCAAATAGACTATAGCTGTTTTAGCACTTAATTTTCAAAGGACTTTGGATAACTTATGAAATAGTTATGTTCCTATATAAAGGATTTGTACCTTTTCTATATCCACATTTGATTTGATTATGAAAGGAAGACCACAGCACCGTTCTGCTTCTAATCTGTTCTTTCTAGTAGTTTCTCTCTTAAAAGCATTGGTGCAGTGAACATCCTTCCAACGTGAATTATATTTACAAATGTTCAGGCATATCTGTAGAATAAATGTCAATGTGAAAATGTGATGTAAAATGACATTTATAATTTTCATAGGTATTGTCCATCTGTCCTTCATATAAGTTTTGTCAATTCCACCCTCTTCAGCAGCATGAGACCCTGTTTCACCAAACTCTACAATCATTTTAGCAAATACATTTTTGGTCAACTTAATAGATGAAAAACGGTATCTCAGTATGGCTTTGAATTTGCATTTTTGTGAGTGTGTTTGAGCATCTTTTCATCTGGATAATAATCATTTGTATTTCCTTCTCGGTGAACTGGTTCATAATAATCATTTGTATTTCCTTCTCGGTGAACTGGTTCAGTTTATTCTTTGCTCATTTTTCTATTCAGCTGCTGTTCGCTTGTTTGTTTGACTGGTAAGAGTTCTTTAAAAATCAAGGACAACAGCAGTTGAACTATAATATGGGTTATTTTTCCAGGATTATCTTTTGAGCTTATTTATGGTAAGTTTTGGCAATGTATTTATTTATTTTTGTGTAGTTGAATGTATGAGTCTATGAGTCAGAGTTTAAGGTTTTTGTGTTGTCTTTAGAAAGGCTTCCTTAATTTTAAGATTTTTTAAAAGTCCCAGGCTTTCCATAGTAATTGTTAAATATAAATTATTACTCATCTGAAATTAGTATGAGTAAATAATGAGAGGTAGGAAGTCAACATCTTTCCCTGTATGACTATTCACTTTTCTCAACATGTCTTATTAAATAGCCAAATATTGTTTGCTGATTTGAAATAAGACCTCTTCATATTCTACACTTCCAAATTCTCTTACATTCAATTTTTGATTTTTTGATTCTTTGATCTGTCTGGCTATTCTTAAGCTAATACCAAATTGTTCTACATGTAGAGGTATGCAGAATACTTACTTCGGCAGAATGTTGAATGACCTAAGCCTATATAATCATCACAGAAGGAATATTTTGGTTTTACAGAAGCAAACAGCAAGCTGCATCAAAAATTTACTGGTCACAATTAAATTATTATTTTTCTAAAAATTTTTTTAACATTGATTTTATTTTTGAGAGACAGAGAGAGATAAGAGTTTGAGCAGAGGAGGGGCAAAGAGAGGAGACACAGAATCTGAAGCAGGCTCCAGGCTCTGAGCTGTCAGCACAAAGCCCAATACGGGGCCTGAACTCACAAACTGTGAGATCATGACCTGAGCCGAAGTTGGACACTTAACCTACTGAGCCACCCAGGCGCCCCAAGGTCACAATTATTAAAAAATATTTTAGTAGCCAAATTTAGAAGTTTAATGTAGAAGTTTATATACGTTCCCTATCAAAGTCCCTGAAATTGAATGATAAAATTCTATTTTAGCAAATACTGCTTAAGAAATATATGCACTCTGGGATATATTTATTGGTTACTTCAGTAACAGGTTCCAGCAAACTAATTACATCCTATGCAAACAACTACTGATGATCCAAAGAACTTACATTATTTAATAATGAAAGATTTTTGTAGTTTTTATTTAGATTCTCTTTTACATATAATGGCTTCTGTTCTACGTGTTTAAACATCTATGTTCAGAACAGACAGTTCCCAAATGAAGAGTGTTAACAAAATACTAAAACTCTTGCGGTCTCCAACATACTTGTTCTGTTGTCAATGATAATTTTATGGTACTTTTCTTTATAGCTTTCTACTCTTTAAACATATCTTCATTCCTTCTCACTGTGATGATTTCAGAGTGAGACCTAGAAATCTCTCTGCAATTAAGTAAAACAAGCATTATTGAATTTGTTATTATTCTGTCATGCTGTTAAACTTACTATTCCAGCATGTCCAAATGCCTGAATTAAGACTCAGAAGGGTACACTTAACACTAGCATTAAAAAAAAATTTTTTTTGAACAGCAAAATGTAATTCAGGAAAAAAATGTTTTTCAACTTCTAAAAGGAATTTTTACTACAATTCATAACTTGGGAAAATCTAAACAATTCTTCTCTTCATCTATTAAAAATTATTGTAAGCCCATCACAATCTTCTCAATGGCATTGTCCTTTAAATTCCTAGTTTCTATAGACCACCAAACAGAAAATTGTCTCATTAGAATATCCTAACCAAGTCTTTTGTTTTGAAGTTTGAGCAATGGGAGGAAATATGTTTTGAATACTTTGTTTTTCTCTAAGATTTATTTTTTCATATTGTTGCCTAGATGGGTCATTATGTCTGGCTGAAGGATAATCTGTCAGAGATCTTGTACATGATTTTGAAGAGTTTGTCACCTCGATTACATGAGAAGCAAAATTAACCTTCTTGTTTTAATTTATCTTAACCAGATTTAAAGATTTCTCAAGAGGAACTTTTTCTTGAAGGACCCTGTCCTAAAGAGGATTAAATAACTAAAAGTGAAATTCAACCTTTACAGGATAGTTGATTAACGTTATAGACACTAACCAGTTGGTTAAACAATTCCACAAAGATCAGAAGTCTACAGTTGAGAAACCCCCCTCTATTACTAACAACAATGTTCTTGGGTCCAAGTAGAGAAAATATGAGACAGAATAGGTTTTGAATAACATTAAGTTTCTGTAGATTTAAGAAAGGATGTAGGATAACTAAGCACACAGAGTACTTGTAAGGTCAAGACCATGGTCTTGTAACTTCCTGAAAGTTTTCACTATCCCAGTCACTCAGCACTCATTGGATTGTAAGAGAGGAGGCTAGGTGAACCTGGTGCATCTTATCTCAGAAAGCCCCTCAGCCTTGACTGCTACCTAGTCATATGACCCTCTCCAGAGTTACTTTACCAGACCCCATGCTTCCCCGTGGCTACTTGATCAATACTGGTTACTATTTATGAAGAGTATTGACAACGAAGTCTGGTTGCTTGGTCTCCTACATGGTCCTCAGTCTGAGTCTGATTTATCTTGGATCCAGTTTAGGCACACATTCTACAGTTCTTTGAGTTAGTGTTTCAAGAAGTAAATGACCAAGAGTAAAATCAAGCATCACCGAGGCTAGACAAAAAGTTCCCAAACCAGCACTTAATGCTTTCCTTCCAATAATCTGTTCCGTTTTATACTAAATTTGTATAAGCATTACATTAATAATTTTCCTGCCTTACATTTCTATAAATACTCATTACTTTAAAATGACACAACCCTGCTATCTAAACATACCCTCTTAATATTGGTATTAGCCGTCAATATATTTCTGTATTTAAAGACATTTATTAATAATTGTTTTTCCATATAAAATTGTTCTAACAATTTTTTATACACTAGCTATGAGATGTTTAAACAACATAAAATGGAAGCTAGTACATGCTGAAAAGGAAGCTGAATGAAAATCACAAAACACCCTTCAGTATTAAGTAACCTACATTGTATTAATAGTCAATGCTTGCCTGCAGAGAATATAATTAGTTTGCTGAAACCTTCTGAAAAAGTAACTAAATATACTAGAATGCCTATATTTTGTGTATGATATTTAACAATCATTTAATCTTTTAACTCCAGGAAACATACCATTTTTCAAAATAATAAAATTGTCTCAATTTGTATCTGCATCTCAGGTATATTGGATCCTCACCAATGTTAGTATTTTCCTTGGATGTTAACCTTTGGGCACAATGGATAAACTTGAAAAAAATCATACTCAGGAAATATAGCCACTTATCCTAAATTTTGTAAGTCACAATCAATTTTTGTAAAACTCATGTATACAGCATTTATGGAAAAATTACATTGTCCTCTCGATTTGTTTACATGCCAAATTTTTCTTAGCTTTCCTAACAATCTTTTTTAAATATAATTTATTGTTAAATTGGCTTCCATACAACACCCAGTGCTCATCCCAACATGTGCCCTCCTCAATGCTTCTCACCCACTTTTATTAAACAACTTTATAAGCCCCTATTGGGCATCTTACATTGATCTTTATTGTGTTGTTGGTTTCATTTGCTAATTATTTATATGGGTTTTTTGCATAGATGTAAGGTTGGGGGCTAATTTACTATTTTTATGCAGTCTTGCCAGGTTTCAGTATAAATATCATGCTAGCTTCCTTTAGTATTTTTTTAAATCCTAGAAAAACCTTATGATTTGGTCATTTTTAAATGGGTTAAATTTTAAAAAGGGTTCTTTTTTCCCCCAGCAAATAGCACTTCTTTTATGGTTAAGAATTTCAGTGTAATCACTGACTCACAACAGTGTGTTGTTTTGTTATGGAATCTGGTCTGGATCACCCAGCAGAAGAACCAAGCGGCACTCGGAGATCTTGGAAGGCAGAAGGTTTATTTTACACCAGTGGGCTCAGAGGAGATCACTCTCCAGAGGTCTGAGCCCCAGAGCATCAGCAGAGGGGACATATAGTCTGTTCCCGCGGCAAGTGGTGTGGGAAGGAAAACCCAGAATGGGAGTGTTCAGCCAGGGACTGGAATTCCCCAATTAGTCCTGTTAGCCATATTATAACAGATTTTTCCCTATCAGTTTCATTCTTGATAGTAAGCCTGGGATAATGATGAGACATCTGCTAGACTGAGGTCATGGAATTCAGTTTGCTTCTGTTTCCCTTCATTATAGACAGTCCATTCCCTTCTTCTGCCTCCAACATGGTAATACAGTGTGGGTGTGCACAGGTCAATGTTCCCTGGAGGCCTTGGGACTCACTTTCTTTGTGTTCCTAAAATTACTCCAAAGCTCTTCTCGGATCCCTAATCGCTAGTAACTAGCCTTCCTTTAGTTACGATGTGACAGACCCTATCCACGAACTGGCTGGTAAGTCACTGTCATCAGCTGTGCAACTTGCCAAGCAAGGAGGTGTCTGTTATACTTCAAGCTAACTTCCTTGAAAAGGAGACTTTCTTACTCTCCACATTTGAAACCATTTAAATGGTATCGGGAAGATCAATTCCTTAAATATTTTTATTGAGTTCCCTGTAATCTAGTCTAGATCTCGTGTATTTTTGATGATTGTGGTTAAAAATAGGGCAGAGCTTGGTAAAGGTTAGATTTTTGACCACTTATTTCTCAAATATAACAATTATATAATTTTTCTCCCTGGGGCAGTTTAAGAAATTTATGTCTTCCTTTGAATTCATTTGAATAGTGTTGAGTGAAGTTTTCAATTAGGATTTTTTAACTTTCTCAGATAAATGTGATTTTCTTTTCACCATAATTTTCAAGTTTATCTGTTTCATCATCTCTCTCCAAAAAATTTACAATAGTTAATATGTTTTCTAGTAAACAAACTTCTGCTAACATTGATTTCTTTCTTCATTGGTCTTCTGAATTCTTGTATTGCAGGTTTATTCCATTCCTTTTTATTCCTTAATCATTTAGAAGTAAGTGTTTCGATGTTGGCATTGCTCTCTGCAGCTCAGTGGCCTCTATATATGGTATCTTCTTCATAGTGAATTTCCCGACATTCTGTAATTCTAGGATCAACTTTCTCTTTGGCCTAAGATATGCATCCATGTTAGTTTTTCTTTAGTTGGCTTGGTTGTGTACCTTCTGCTATTTTTTGAGCTTATTGCTTTGTTATAAATGTTGTGAACTTTTTTTTTTTCTTTTTAGAAATGTGAAGTTTCTTTATGGCTAGTTCAGGTGACTTGTGATTGATTTTCCTATGATTTCTGGAAAACAAGCTATTTCCTTTGCTGGAGGGGGTCGTGGCAGGGAAGGAGTGTGTATGTGTTTACAGGGGGTTGTCATAGACTCTGGGTCTGGAGTTCTCTCTTGTCCAGCAAGAGAGCGAACGCAAGGATTAAAATGGGTCCTTGCCCTGATTTTATTAGGATCAGAAGGCTTACAAGCATGATGGGTGTGCACAGAGATAATGAAACTGTGAACATTAACTCATAGGCATGAGGGAAAGGGGGGTTTGAAGATAATGTGGTGTTAGGGGTTTGGGTCAATACAAAACACAATTCTGGTGCTGGGCAGAAGGTTGTTTACTGCAAACATGAAGTGTCACCTCTCTTTACCTGAACTGGCCTAGGGGACAAGAAAGACAGAGCATGCTACCTCAGGGTCAACAAAGCACCTTTCTTTTGCTAATTAGCTCTGCTCTGGGGAACTTTGCCCTGCTGAGGTCTAAAGTCCTGTTTTCTGTTATTTGTCCTTCCTTCCTGTGAAAGCACCTTTCTGCTATTGTACTAAATTGGAGGGTGTTTCCTCCCTGAACGCCTAATCTTGTTTACCTCATTTTTGATGCTTTCCTCCTGAGGCTTTTTTATTCCTATATCTTTGTCCTATACTGGGGGCCTTTGCCCTGTTTACCTAATCTTGAATTCGAACATTCTGTGGTTTTCTATTTCTTTACACCTTGTTAACCCATCAGGGCCGGCTCAGGGAACTCCTAAGCTTATTCCCCACAGAGGATCTATCTTATGTTATTTCACATTTGACTGAGGAAAGCTCAACTGAAATCTTATCCTACAATTTTTCTTCCCTGACCTATAAAAGAAGCAGAACTAATGTTGGGGTGTGTATTCATTTCCTACAGTTACCAGAACTCCAAACGGAGTTGTTTAACGTAGCAGGAATGTATTGTTTCACAGTCTGGAGGCCAGAAGTCTGCAAAGAAGGTGTCAGCAGGGCTATGCTCCCTCCGAAAACTGTAGAAGAATCCTTGTTTGACTCCTTCTAGTTTCCGGTGGTTTGCTGGCAAACTGTGGCATTTGTTCCTTGACTTGTAGACTCATCACTGGATCCTTTGTCTTCACATAGCATTCTCCATGTCTTCACAAGGCCACCTTCTTATAAGGACATCAGTCCTATTGTTTAAGGGGCCCATCTTACTCCCTCCAGTATGATGTCATCTTCACTAATTGCATTTGCTACCACTCTATTTCCAAATAAGGTCACATTCTGAGGTGCTGAGGGGTAGGACTTCAACATGCCTTTTCAGAACACCATTCAACCCATAACAAGGCACATCCACCCTACATTCCTTATTCTGACCTATCTCTTGTATTTTAACAATTGTTTCATTTAAAAAAAAAGATCTTAGAAATACGATTGTTTATATAGCTGCTCCTTGGTAAAAGTTTTCTAGTGAAGTGTTTGTCATTTTTGGGTCCTGTTCCTTTTTTTTCCTTTCTGTTATCTTTGTATAAATTCTGATCTGATTATAAAGTTGAAATATAGCTAATATTTCTCATCAAAAATGCAAATGATCTTACTTGCACCAAAATGCTTTTTAAGAAGCATTTTGGTTCAATAGGAAAATGATTTTGAATTCAGTGCATAAAACCTCATCTATACTTCAAACTTATTTCTTTAAAGAGGTAATGTTAATTTTGCAATATTTAGGGTGTATACTAATGCTGCCTTAGAAATAATGAACTCCAACATATTAAAGTGACTTTGAAAACCAATGTTAGAACAGAGTTAGCTAACCATGATATATTGGATATTTTATTTAAAACCTGGGGATGGGAACAGAATAAATGATCACATGTAAGGACCTGGAGGAAGTTAGCTAAAATTTCTTCTCTAATCAAAGAAGACTGAGTGGGCTGAGAAGCTCATAGGTAATTCTATTGAACAGACCTGCTTCATTTTCTTGTCAAGTTCACCATTAACTTTGGTTTGAAAAGAACAAAAAGGCTTCAAAAAATACTTACAAATATATTATTTAGTAAAGGTTAAAAGACAGACTCACTCTTTTATAATAAGGAGTTCCAAAAATATCACTACTAGAAGTAGCCATTTGGAAGCTTCTCCAACTGGTTAAGGAGGAAATAAAGTCTCAGCTTCCCTTCTTTATCTGTTGATTTAATATATGACATGGAGAATTAAAGAAGGGAGAAAGCCTTTACTTGCCTCTCTTGAATCATAAGGACAGGATTTTGGTGCTAACCTTTCAATGTTAGTTCATCCCTATGCATGGCCACACTTTGAGTAAAGGGTTAGTTATCACATCACATCAGAGTCTGGCACCCACAATCCAGGATAGTCTTAAATAATGAGTTTGAGGAGTAGGGTACGGGAGTGGATTTCATATACTCTCAGCTGAGTTTGATTCAGCTGAGTTTGATTCAGCTGAGTTTGATTCAGCCTAGAGCTATCTTAAAATTTACACGAAGTAAATTCTTCGTTAGGGTCTTTCATTGAGTTGTGTAGTGCCTTAAAAGCCTGCTATAGCATGAAGTATTCAGTTCATGTTCCCCTTATAGTAAAGTAGAAATGGATGGTAAGAAAATATTGGAATATTTTCATATATAAATTTAAACTATCAGAACACAGTATTTTCAACTTAACATCAATTTAATGTTCAGTCTTTATGTTATACTGTGACAGGTCTTTAAATGTTTGAACATAAGCTGATTTCTGGTTAGCAGTGACTATTGTTTCAGAACATGATATGATTAGTATTATGTATACCTGAAGAATGGCTTACATGTCTATCCTGTCATCAGTTTCTATTTTAACCATAATTCATTTCTGTATAGAGTCAACTATACAAACTACACATCATTAGGAACATGCACTGCATTTATAATAAATCACCTTCCTGTTAAATAGGACTGGATAGACATATGCTCAAATAGTACCACAAAAGGTGTCTAGAGTAAAAAAAATATATTCGATTTTTAAAGGTGTTATACTCTGGAAAATTAGATTCCACTCCTAGCTGTTAAAATCATTCTGAATCAAACCGAATGAAAGTACTATAGCACTTTACTACATTTCCCTAAGAGAAAAGTTTTGAAGATTACCTCAGTTTGTAATCAATAAAAGAAAAGAAATCCACAGAATTTCATCCTTAAACCTCAGATAGACAGTGAAGTAGTATGTTGAATTGAAACTGAAGCCAGGTTATTACAAGACTTTACTTAAAGCGATTATTGTATTCCTTTAAAGTTCTGCAAGCTCTCAAATCACAATTTAACAGCATGATTCAAGCTATACTAAAGACTCAAAAGCAAAGTTTTCATAAAGGGAGGAAAATGGCAGCTAGAAATGTAGTGGGGTTCAAAAACATCAGCGAGATAATCCTACCACTAAAAGATAGCCCTGCATGTTAACTTAGAATGAACATAAACAAAACTAATTTAAATTTTAATCTATAAACACTCAAACCTCTAGAGTGGGTTTGGCAGTGGGAAGATGGAAAGATAATGGGTTTGGTTTGAGACATGCCAACAGACTGGCAGGACAATACCACATGGCATTCAGGTGACTTTGGGGAGGCAGGAGATTGAATTATTAGTATGAACACAGTTCCAGCAGTATTTTATATGCAACTCGAAACTTTACCACCCACCTTCCTACCTCCTCTCCCACCATACACACAGAACGTGAAGAATCAGAAATAAGAATGGTGGCTTTCATATACTCATCTTTCAGAACAAAATTCTGGATAAAAGAAATGGGTAGTTGATATGATTTCACATGCCTGTTTTTGCACACTGGCTAGAGTGAATATCAACCAAAATCCACCCCACGCAAATGTACATTTTTAACTCTGAGCTGAATAACTCAAGCTATCAATCTTAGGGAAGTTAAGTGATTTAGGGAGTAAACAAGTATACATAAGTTCTGAGAAGGGCAAAATCATAAAAAATTATTACATGTAGTAAAAAGTAAAGATAATTTGAAGCGTTTTTTAAAAATTTTAACATTATTTTCTTTCCTTCTTTCTTTTTTCTTTTTTAGAAAGAGAAAGAGTGTGAGTGGGGGAGGGGACCCCTGAGGTCATGACCTGAGCCAAAATCCAGAGTCTGATTCTTAACTGACCCAGGAGCCCCTATTATCTTTAAAAGTATTGTGCTCCAAATGGGAATGATCCTTGATTTCAGTGTTAGTATAAGAAACATACTTACCACAGTAAAATGAATTCCACCATAAAAATGTAGACATTATCTAAAAAGCTCAAGTCAGCCTTAACTGACATCCACAATTCTTACTATCAGGAATTAAAATTAGGAATTTGGTATTCACCTTTCTGAATGGCTCACGCAGCATTTAAATTGTTAATACATTTATTTATTTTATTTATTTAAAAAATTTTTTAATGTTTATTTATTTTTGAGAGAGAGTGTGAGCAGGGGAGGGTCAGAGAGAGAGAGGGAGACACAGAAACTGAAGCAGGCTCTAGGCTCTGAGCTGTCAGCACAGAGCTGGCAGCAGGGCTTGAACCTGCAAAACTGTGAGATCATGACCTGAACCAAAGTTGGAAGCTTAACCTACTGAGCCACCCAGGAGCCTCATCAATACATTTTTTTTTTAAATATTACAAACTGCTGCACAGTATCTCTTATATTGGTATACAATTTCCATTTTATTTTCCCCTATAGATGAGTATGTAGATTACTGTTATTTTTTTTGCATGCATGCATGCATATCCAAACAATGCTATAGTGAACAGTCTTCTCTGTATTATCCCTTGTTACATAAGCAAATGTTTACTTAGGTTGGATAGTAAGGGCAAATACAAATTAAAGAAGCTTAATTCTCCTTCATTTTCTTAGAGTGTTTACATTTGAAAACTCCTACATTCTTTCTCTTTGATATGTACATAAATCTTTTTTAAAGCTAATGAAGGCTCTGACTCAAGGACATCTTTGAAAGCCTCTTTGAAATGGAATTATGAAGAGAGATAGCATCCCTATGTCCCAATTTCTGTGCCAGGGGAGAAATCTCACACCAACGTGCACAACTACCTCCTGCACAAAGATATGAGAAGCTATTTTCCGGTTGGATAAAGCCAATGAGCTAATACAGAGGGTCACGCCTGTTATCAAGTGCATTTAGGATGAACTGTGTGTGACAAATGGTGCTGCCAAGTCACCTTACCTGAGGACTAACTCTAGTTTACCCGGTTTACCATGGGAACAAGCATGCAGTGGGCTCTATCTACTGGACTAAACAAAAGGGGCTTTACAATCTCTTAGAGATTGCCCCTGATGCAAATGTTCTGGCTTCATGCTTATTCGACAGCATCGCTTTCTCCCTCTTGTACCTTTGTGGAGCAGTCTTCTGGATGGCAGACTCTGTTTCCAATGTCATTTCCCCAACAATAACAGTTTTGCCTCTCTGCAAGATGTGGGCACAGAGTATCGAGTGCACAGCAACACTGGAGGGAAACTTGGAGGATCTATCAAATCAAATCTGGTCTAGTAGAAGGTCATGAACACCTATTTTCCTATATGTTCACCAGCAGCAGGGATATAATCAAACTTACACATTTCTTATGGGATCTGAGAACACTTTGCATCATTTTTTTATGTTTCCTGGTTACCAAGATTTGACACATGAATTGCCTCTTCCGAAAATGCTGGTTTTACATTCTTTGCCCATTTTTACTCATTGTCTTAGAGTTTTTTATGATCCTGTTTTATTGACCCTCACCCAATTAAATAGGTTGTAAATATTTTCTTTTGTCTGTTGCTTGTTATAATTTTGCTTATATCCTCTTGTTAGACATGACATTGATGTAATCAAATGTATCTATTTTTCCAAAGGTTAGCCAATTGTACAGTTGCTTGGAGATTAGTCCAGCCACTCAGACCCTTATGCCTCCATATTTTTCAGTGGATAAAAGCAGATTATACTGCTTGTCCATTGTTTAAGGTGTTTTGATGGCTTTTTTAAAAGTTTATTTATTATTTTGGGAGAGAGAGAGTGTGTGAGCAGGCGAGGGGCAGAGACAAGGCGGGGGGAGAGAGAGAGAGAGAGAGAGAGAGAGAGAGAGAGAGAGAGAGAGAGAGAGAGAGTCTCAAGCAGGCTCTATACCATCAGCACAGAGCCCAACTTGGGGCTTCAATTCACAAACCATGACATCATGACCGGAGCTGAAATCAAGAGTCAGATGCTTAACCTCATGAGCCACCCAGGCGCTCCAGGTGTCTAGACTTTTTAACACTGATATATAAATGGAAATAAAAGTGCTATATTTTAAAAATGTTCATGTTTTAGGTAATGCTATATATTTCAATCTCAATAACATTTTATTATTTAAATAGAAAACTATTTAAATAAGTCTGAAGTAAGGTTTAGGAATTTTCAATGAGCAATTAAGTGAATTAAGAAGTCAAAATATTCTCTTCTCTCCTTTGGCCATTTATGTAGCTTACCCTAAATTCAAATTTTATGTTCAGGTTACAAAAACAAATTGCAGTGAGAATTTAGGAGTAAAGCAAAATCTTCAGTTTTACTTCTAAAGTGTAAGAAATGATAAATAGAATACACTGTCACACACTGACATATGGAACCCTGAGTGTTTATCAAGAAACCATTAAGGTACCCTCAATCCTTAAAATTATCCTAAGATAACAAATCTGACAAAGTCCAATACTCCTGATTTTGAATCCACTGCTCATTTAAACATTAATTAAAAAAACAAAAATCAATATGTAAAAAAAGAAAATTCCAAGAAGACTTGTCCCTTTCAGCCACGACCCAGAATGAGCTTTATATTTCTAACGTTCAGGTTTGACACCAACTTTTCATACTGCTAACACTATTGGACTTTGGAATTAAAGAAAGATGAAGAAGTTGTACTTGGTACCAAGACCAGAAAACATTTTAGAGTATAGGTTTAAACATTTTAGACACATAGGTTTCTTAGAAAGAAAGATTTAATGAAATACCTTTTAAAAAATTAAGGCAGACTATATTAACTATAAGTAATATTTAAGTAAGGGTCTTCTTTGTATTCCTTAACTTCAGAAAATCTGATTCTATATACAATACATGTCCCAAAATATCAAAGAGTTTATTGACTTAACTGCAGAGCATATAAACACCTTTGTGATTCCTAAGCAAAACTTAGACTTAATGAGAAGAGCAAACTACATTTTATGACCCATGTCAACTATTCACTCCCAGAATACACCTGTCAGAGCAAACGCAATTCTTGCCAGTTTTTTTTTTTTCCTGCTGTCTATAAATGCATGGATCTTTCCTATCCTATGTTCATAATAACATATAAGACAATTTGGTCAATGCCTTATTTGCATTAGCTTTGGATTGTCACAAACACCTTTAGAATTCCTTTGAAAGAAAAAAGTTGGACCTTTCAGAAGGTATAAGTTCCTTAAAAACAAAAGGAAAATGTGAACAGACATGGAGTTTTCTGAGGCAGAAAAGTATACCCCATTTACCTTTCTAGAACCACATTAATTAAAATAAAAGAGGTTTCAGTGAAAATATTCTTTTCAAAAGGTTTCAGTGAAAATATTTATTCTTTTCCTTAACTGGGTTAAATGGTAATACAAATACGATGAAGCTGGCCTAAGTTTCTCATGTGCTATTCTGTAAATGTCCAAAACTTTACATAAAAACTACACATGACCTAGTTTCTTTCACAATTCATACTTACAGAATCTCAGATTTAACTGTATATGCTTTGAAGTAACTTCTCTGTTACCATTACTAATAGAGATTTGAAAAGACTAGCTCCAGTTAGAACTGCAGCAGTAACAGCAGCCAGGCTCTCAGGTACAAAAATAAACACACGGGAGGAAGAAGAGAGAAGGGATGTTCATTTATATTGTTTCCAAATGGCCGCAACCAGAAGGCAGGACGCCAGTGTGCCTGCGTCGTCAGCCAGGACAAGCCACGCTGGCGAGAACTAATGACACTATAAAATGTGACGATAACAATTTTACAGGAAGTACCAAAGTTTTAAGTAGAAAAAGGACTGCAAAACAGGCTTCTGTGACTAACAGAGCCGACAGCCTCCCTGGGGAGAATGGAATCTGGAGATAAAAACACAGGCCCATAAACTTGCTGGAAGACCTCAGGTCAGGTTTCATGACCACCCGGGAGCTTCCACTAAATGGCACAACGTGAAAGTCTTACCAAATCCTGAGGGCGCATCATTTTAAAAAGATGTTAAGGAGGACGGACGTAAACATCCTCCTGACTACATGGCAACCATAATAGAGGCCTAAGTGTTCCCGCGTTAAGGTGTGGGGTCGCCGGCAGAGCCACCTGACCACATGCCCCGTGTCAGCGTAGGCTCCCGGGGGTGCCATCGCGGTCCTTCCGTACAAGGAGAAACATCTATACAACCTGAAGAAAAACTGGCGCATTTCGTTTGAGGGGCAGCCCTGGGAAGATTCAGAGAGCAGCACGTCGGCCGCCTTGTCCATTCTCGGGATTGGCTCCGGCCCAGTCAGGTTGCGGCTGCACGCAGGCCAGAAGCCGTGTCAGCAACACTGGGACTTGCTCTCTGCTCTCAAGGTCTCCTGATCCAGTTTAATTTTGTCCTCGTCGTTTCCTTCACTAGGAAAGCTTTGGTGGTTTGCGAGAATATTCTCCACTAGGAACCGGGCGGCTTCATCTATGTTTACGTTATCCTGTAATGCAGAAATGATGAACACGATGAATTCTTAGGATTAATGCTTAGAAGTAAGCGTTAAGAGTATTCACGGGACTAGCAGAGTTTGTCAGAGGGGACTTTATAATACACGAGCTACCATCTTCTTCTCCCGTACTAAAGGGTTAAACCCTAAAAATTCAATGCCATTGAGTAATGTGGCTAGGGAACTCTCTTCTATTCACAAATGATTACCCTTTCTGATATTCCTGTTTCAAACTTCTTGCCGCTGAGATTCAATGAACTATCTAAATGGTTGAAAAGGAGTCTTCATCCCACACTGGGTTAGGGCCACTCACATAAATGAAAGCACTAAGATGAAAACCTTCCTACCCTTGAACATCTAAGTCAATTATTCAGGATACATTATGAAGAAGAATGGCAACGGCCTCATATCACATTGAAATATGACAAACGCATTATGTCATCCCCCATCTCTGAGTGCAGATTATTACTTTTAATTGTCATGTGTAAATTAACCTGAAACAAATATCCTAATGAGTCACAAGCTATCACAACATTTGTGTGACAGATTTATTAGTTGTCATTCAATACACAAGTAACACATAGCAAAAATCTGGGCTTATTTTTTTAAGTAACTTCATTTTTTAAATAATTTCAGGTTTGTACAACCATTGCAAAAATAGTAAACATTCCTACATACCCTTCACTCATCTTCCTATGGAGATTATATTATATTATATATATTATATATTATATTAACATCTTGGAAATCAGATTTCCAGATAAAATCAGGAAATTAGATAATAGTGTCGGCATTAATTATGAGCCTTATTCAAATTTCACCATCGTCTCAATGTCCTTTTTTGTTATCCAGGTGACCAGCTGTATTTCGTGCCCATGTCTCCTTGGTCTCCTTTAACCTGGGACAGTTCTTGAGCCACCTTCCCTTTCATGACTTTGACGCTCTTGTAGAGTACTAGCCAGAAAATATCCCTCAGTTTGGGCTTGTTTGGTGTTTCGTATCATTAAACTCAAGTGATGCATTATTGGCAGGAAGAAGTGATGTGTCCTTCTTGGTGCACAAGGAGGCACTTGCTTAAAGTCATGTCTGCCAGGCTTCGCCATCGAACAGTTACTATTTATCCTTTGCACTTAGTAAGTTCCAATATGTAAATCACCTGTTTTTTTACCATAGTTTTACCCATTAACTTTACCATTAATTAATTTTTCCCTAAAACATTTATTACCATGGTGATTAAAGGGGACTTTCTATTTCCATCATTCCCTCTACATGTATTAGTTGGAATTCTACTGTCAGGCAGAGTTTTCTCTTCTTCCCTACTTATTAAGTGGTTTATTCATGTCATGGAGTATTATTTTATTCCATAGATTAGATCCATTACAATAGTGATTTACTTCGTTGCTCAAACCGTCTTGCATTTTTGGAGCTTCCGTAAGTACAGTCCCATTTCTTTTTGACATGTCTCCATCATTTTGTGTTTCCTTAGTTTCTGGCTCCACCAAAATATCTCTGGCGCATCTTTATTTGTCCCACTAATCCTGGAATCAATCATTTCCTCCATGAAACCCCTATTCTTTTCATGGGAGAACAGTATTTAAGAACCAAATTCTGGGGACCAGTAAGCTCACTGGATCTGTGGTGTCATTGGCCTAAGCCCTCTGAGCAGAGAGAGCTAGCAAATGTATGTATGCATCCACAGACATGTAGACATCTATTTCTATGTTTATCTCTTTGTTTATGCAAATATGCATATGTAGAAACACATATATACACAGAAACATCTATATTTATATGCACATATAAAATGTTAGGTTCATATGGATCTCTCCAATTTCAGTCTAACAACATGAGGTTCATTCCAGCTTTCTTCCTAATTTGCTATAATTTTCTCAGACAGTGAGAAACCTGCAAGACCTGTGTTATTTATTCAGGTATCTTCTCTAGCATCAACACAAGCTTTCTTTAATTAAAATACTGATCTCTGAATGTCCAATGTCACTTGGTCCCCACCCTTCCCATTATCCCAAAGAACTACAATGCTCTCTAACTGCATTTAGTAGCAACTGACTAGGAATGGAAATTCCTGTATTGTAATTAGTCATGCATTTTCATGGTGGAAATCCATTAATTGCTGTAAAAATGAAAAGATGAAGTTCACAAATTCAAAACTGTCTTTTGGCTGTGTTCACACTAAAATTCAGATCATTGAATTCAAGCAGAAATCAGATGTGAAGTGAGTGCCGGTCAGCTCAGAAATACAGGCATTAATAACACTTGGGCAGTACTTTAAGGCTTGACTAAAAATTTTAATCTGGATTTTATGTTACTGGTATTCTCTTGGAACATTCTTGGTTTACTACTAAGCAAATTCTGCAGAAGGCATTCCTAATATATTTGTAGGAAACCACAGAATGTATCTGACACTTCTACTGTTAACCAGTGTTTTCCTTCTCAACTTCACATGTAACCCTGTCTATAAATATAACAAAGCTGACGATTTATACAGTCTCAAGCTGCTTGCCACATGACACGATCATTTGTGAATCTTCCGTCTAGATTCTGGAGACAAATCTGGATTTATTACCTGAGTGATTAATTCAAATGAAACTTAGAGAAGAAATTTTATCAGTAATACGTGCCATCCCTTCCACCAGATCTCATGCTCTAATAAACACCACACATACAACTGGGTATTTCCCGACAAAGCTGGGAAGTAAAGCAAATTACCCGACAGACACGCCGCAGAAGGAAGGACGGCATTTGGGACAAGGGCCTCCAAGAGTGGCCTCCCCCTTCTGCCATTTCTGCCTTCCTGCCAGGCTAAGTGTCCCTGCAGCCCCCACCCCCGCACTGCAACTTTCTTCTGCCGCTACTTTTTATTGGTTTATTCATGAAATGTAATTTTAAGATTCTAGAATGTCTTTATTTAAACAGATAGCCTTTAGCTTAGGAGCAAAAAGTTCTGCCTCTAGCAGACACTAGTTCTGCTGATGACTCCAAAATCATCGAGTATCGCCAGAGCAGCTTTTCTGTGTGCAGTCTCCCATAGCTTTCCTTTCATTATTCTGATCATCAGTGGCACCCATCAGTGGCATCACTCTTCTGTGATGAGGGTGGGTTTCTAGTAAAGCTAAAAGTAACCTAGGAGTAAGCAGGGACTTAGACCAGTAGATAAATTCAGTCGCATTTGTTTTATACTTGTTTTTAATAAAAAAAAAATCTGCAAGAAATCCACAGAAGGCATCCCAAATGCTGGGACTGTGTTAAGATATACCAGCCTTCTGGTTTCAGATTTTCCTTGTCATTACAGGATTTCTCAAACATTTCATCATTCTTATGTAAGTCCATTGTTATGTGACCTCTAATGGGAAATTCCCAATGCGCATAAACAAGTTCCCTCCCAGAAATATTTTGTGCTTGTGAATTCCACCTTTGCTTTCTTGTATATCTAGACTGGTAAGATTTAAGTGTTTTTGTTTTTCTTCAAAAAATATTTATCCCATAAAAGATGAAAGGAAGAATTCTCGCTCCGCTATTCGTGAAGAAGCACGTCACAAACGTTGACACTTGCTTTCTGTTCAAATTCCTATACACAATTAATCTGAAACTCTTCAAACATCATCTGAATATATCGCCACTCTGATATTCTCAGGTCAATTTTTGTTAGTACTGCACATGACCCACATATTCACCAGGGTGATCTATGTCCCTGTATTTTGTTAAGCCTTCAGTAAACATCAAAAATGCTTGTTTTTGACAAGATCCTTAATCCCCCATAAACTCCAGTTGCAGAAGTGCTCCATTTAAAGGCTCAAACTCAGAGAATGTCAGTGTTCTTTATTCCAAATAAGAGCTAATTTTTATTCTGATGGAAAATATGCCCTTCTATTCACCTCCCCACTAGCCAATTTTGAAAGCATTTCTGCTGCCCACTGAAGGAAGCTATAACATATCCATGCTATGCTTTGCTTTTTATTAGGCTCCCAAAACCCACTCACATAAACCCATCTAAATATTTTCTAGTTATAGCTCAGATTTACGAGTTAAGAGCAGAGCAGATACAAACACAAAGCAGACCTCACCTTTGCCGAGGTTTCAAACCATCCAGTGAAACCATGTTCTTTGCAGAACTGGTCCAACTGGGGAGGGTTCTGGCCACCATCCTTTTTCTGGTCACATTTATTAGCTAAGAGGACAGCAGGAATAGGGCTGCCATTTGGAAGATGGACTTTACTATCCAGATCACTCTTCCATTTTAAGACGGCCTCAAATGTGGAACCTCTCGATATATCAAAGACTACAAAAGCACCAACAGCTTCTTTGTAGTATACTCGGGTCATGTTGCCAAACCGCTCCTGCCCTAAAAGTAAATACAATAAGAGTTTAAGAACTCATAATTCAGACTGAGTCTTCATTTAGATATAAGCCCTCTGACCCTAGGAACAGTGCTGTAAACACAGGTGTCCCATTCCATAGCAAAGAAACTGGTGGGAAGAACGATGCACAGAACCACGTGGCCAGTCATGTGGTCTGAGTACACAACTAACTAGTCTTATGTTCTGTGCGTATACAACACATGCTCCATAAACATTCAGATGACAGTTCTTAAAACTACAGAGCCCAGCATTTCTCCCCACATTCCCCCAGTCTAAGAGAAGAGGTGCTAAAGAGAAAAAGAAAGCTGGGAGTGGAGGGGAGAAGAGACGAGAATAGAAGAAAGTGAAGCTTGCAGGAAGCAGATAAGTATGGTGGGTAAAATGCAGTCAAAAAGACTAGGACTGGATAAGAGATAAAGGAGCTCATCTTTCGTCCCCATCTCTAGCCTGTACCCACTTTGCACGCTGCTTGCAAGATTGCTGTCTTCTAAGAAGGCAGATGCGTGCAAACCTACGAACAAAAAGTGGCACAATTATCTGTGTGATTGAAAGAAGGATCAACTGCAGAGTTCTTCAAATATCATACTTTTAAAATAACTTAACATGTTCAGTAGTTTAGGGATAATCCTACTGCTTCACATACCACATAGGACTTCACAAAGTTTTCTCTTTCTGTCTGGTATCACACTGTTCTTTGACATAGGAAGGACCCTTATCTTCATCTGACAGATGAGAAACCATGCAAAGAGCTGCTTGGCCAGAATTATGGTAGCACTAAGACAGGACTAGAACCCAGGTCTTGAATCCCATGCACTGCTATTGCCAGCCATTCCAAACTATCTTGCAGTTGCCTTGACTTCTAAGGCATTTACCTTCAGTCTGTCAAGTTACTGACTAGAGTACTAAGGAAATAGGACTGGCAATCAATGTGAATCTAAGATGTGAAGCTCTGATCAATGATAAAAACAGAGCTGACAGGACATTTCCTGTTAAAACACATGATGAAAAAACACTTTATCTACATTTCGCTGACAGTAACAAATGCAAAGCTACCCACAAAAACTATTCTTTCTCCTCCAAGTTCTACTAGAGCATCATACAATGTTAGATACTGCTTAAGGAAATAATGGGAGAAGAACACAAACAGGCAAGCTTAAATGGATAAACTTGAAGTTCATTTGGTTTGTGGTAACTCATATGGGCTTATCTGAACTTGTACTATGATAGTTCGGATGTCTGAATTTTATTCTAACAGTCACATATGAAACCCCACTATCATATTTATGTCTTATTGGTAATGTAAATCTGCCCAGCCAACTAAATAAGTATTTGATCACAATTTGATCACATTTATAAGAAGTTAACATTGTACCATTTTCCTTACACATACACTTCATAGTCACACACAGCATGTTCACAGAGGACATACCAACTGATCTAAGTCAATATCACTATTCTGCAAAAAAAACTACGTAGATGCATTAATGTCGTTGTGACTTCAATTTTAACTAGAGAACACATATACCAATTTTTGTTTTTATAAAATTTAATTATTAAATACAAAATGACTATGGCAACAAGGGAAATTAGCCTCATTAAGATAGTCCAGATTACATGATTATTTCATATTATAAGAAAGTACTCTTTTGGACTATCAATTTAGAAAAGAGGGTAGGGTGCCAAACTAGTAAAAGCATAGAAATCCAGAAGTAATAAAGAACAATTACACTTTAGTGACTATTGCTTTGTTTACTGAATCATCTATAAATCCATAAAAATATTCCTTTCAAACTATCATACTAAATCATATTCAAATTTGTATTTACATATCCTTTCTGGCAAAACATAAGAAAATCAGAAATGTGTATGACAAAGAATTTTCTAAGTGGATGCTGTGGCTTAGAAATATCAAGTTAGGTTCCAAGGATAGGACTCAAAACTCTCTGATAGTCTCAGAGTGTGCTTTCTAAAAACCACACTATGTGGCAACTCAAAATAGTGTCAATTATGCTATTAAGCAAATCAAAATGAAAGCTACAAATTGGGAGAAAACAATGCAAATCCTCTATCTGGTAAAGGACTTATACCCAGAACATACAAAGAACTCTCAAAACTCCAAAGTAAGAAAATAAAAAATCTAATTAATAAAGTAAGCAAAAGACTGGAACAGACGCTTTATCAAGGAATGCATACAATGACAAATAAGCAGAGGAAAAGATGCCTAGGAGCATTAATTACTGGAGAAATGCAAATTTTAATCACAACCAGGGTGCCTGGGTGGCTCAGTCAGTTGAGTGTCTGACCCTTGATTTCAGCTCAGGGTTGTGGGATTGAGCCCCACATCAGTCACTGTGCTGAACATGGAGTCTGCTTATGATTCTCTCTCTCTGCCTCTCTCTGTCTCTGTCTCTGTCTCTCTCTACCCCCCCACCCTTCTCCTCTGTTCATGCTCTCTCTAAAAAATTAAAAATAAAAATAAATCTTTAAATCACAACCAGGTTCCCCTTCACGCCCACAAGAATGGCTAAAATAAAAAGTCTGATTTTACCAAGTATCGGTGAAGATGTGGAGCAATACTCTTACACACTGCTGGTAAGAATAAGAATTTAAAATAGTACATCCACTTGGGAAAATTTGACAGCTTCTTAAAAATTTAAACATACATCTACCATACAACCAACACATTCTACTCCTAGGTATTTGCCCAAACAAAATGAAAGCACATGTCTACACAAAGTCATGCTCATGAATGCTCCTAGATGCTTTATTTTTAATAGCCAAAACAGTAATGAATAAAGTATGGTATACAATGGAATATAACAACAGAAAGGAAAGGAGTAAACTATGGATAAAAATAACAAAATGGATGAATCTCAAAATAATTATGATGAGTGAAAGAAACTAAACCAGAGAGGGAACAGGTAATACTATATGAATGCATTCATATCATATCCTTAAAAATAAAAACTATAGTGTCTTAGTAAGAGGAAGCCCATCAGTGATTGTCTTGGGCAAGGCAGAGAGATGGGTTCAAAGGGGGCAAGAGGAAACACTTTTGCAATCTTGATTATAGTGATGTTTCACTAGTGTTTACATGTCAAACATCAAATTGTACAGTTTGTTGTATTGTCAATTATATATCAATACAGCATAAAAAATAATACCTACCCAGATGGTCACTGGGAAGGTTTAATGCAAAACGCCTGCCTGAGAGTCTTTTAGGGCAGAGTACAATAGACAAACTATAATTCATGGTCAAACCTGGCTAAAGTTTTACTGGAATACTATCGCCTTCATCCGTTTATGGGTTTCTACATCAGTTTTCATTCTACAATGGCAGAGTTGAGTAGTTGCAACAAAGAGCGAATAGTCCATAAAACCTAAAGTATTTGCTACTTCTATTCTAGAGGGTTAGGGGATAGTCTATACCTTGAACTGACAGTGGTATATAAAAATTCATGAAAGACTTAAGATGTGTGTATGTAAATTATACTTTAAGTTCAAAAAAGTAAAATGTCAGGCTCATGGTAAGCACTGCGTAAATGTTAGCGAGTATTATTATTAAGTGCTCAATAAATATATTACATGAGGAAGCCTGAGTATCCTTTTTAAAATGGTGAGATTAAACACAGCAAAACCTTAAACTATTAGCTAGTTATATGCTGTAGAATGTAGTGGTAAAAACAGTTTGCAGGGGTAAATGAACTTGAGGGAAGTACAGATGTACTAGGTAATCAAAATACCAAACACCCAGGGGTGCCTCAGTCAGTTAAGTGTCCGACTTCAACTCCAATCGTGATCTCACAGTTTGTGGGTTTGAGCCCCACACTGGGCTCTGTGCTGACAGCTCCGAACCTGGAGCCTGCTTCGGATTCTGTGTTACCCTCTCTCTCTGCCCCTCCCCTGCTCATGCCCTGTCTCTCTCTGTCTCTCAAAAAAATGAATAAACATTAAAAAAAAAAAACATTTTTTTTTAAATACCAAGCACCCAAAGATCAAGCAATCCCAGGAGAATAACTCTAAGTAAGTCAAGTGTCTTTACAGGCTTTTAGGGATCTTCTAACCCCTCCCAGTTCTTCCTTCTGATGGTTTAGGTTTCTGTGTGATAGCTTTAATGTTATAATGATTTGCTAAAGACTCTTCAATCACTGAATCCAGACAGCAATGGGGATCAAATATAAATAATCCAGCATCAAAAGGCCAAGCGAACCATTCAGGAAAATAGCTTACTTTCCAACAGAATAGTGAAATACACTTCCTATTTTACTGAGTTCATCATATTTTTAAAAAATTCCGAAGTAATCCATTAGTACTTCAGAGATAGATTTGAACTGGTCAAAAAACCTAAAAACAACAAATTTCTAAAATATGTAACATTTAATTAGAAAATAGAGAGGGGTGCCTGGGTGGCTCAGTTGGTTAAGTGTCCGACTCTCGGTTTTGGCTCAGGTCATGATCTCATGGTTCATGAGTTCGAATCCCACATCGAGTCCCACATTGGGCTCCATGCTGGCAGTGTGGGGCCTGCTTGGGATTCTCTCTCTCTCCTTCTCTCTCTGCCCCTCCCCTGCTCATTCTCTCTCTCAAAATAAATGAACTTAAAAAAATCTTTAATTAGAGGATAAAGAAAGAGACAATGAATTCATTTAAAATAATAATCTTAACATAAAATTGAGAGTTGTTCTCCAAAAACACCTAACCAGGTAAAACGTAGATTTAACTTTTTTGGCATCAAAGGTTTAAATATATAGATATGGGAGCACCTGGGTGGCTCTGTCAGTTAAGTGTCTGACTTCGGCTCAGGTCATGATCTTATAGCTTGTGAGTCTGAGCCCCGCATGGGGTTCTGTGCTGACAGCTCAGAGCCTGAAGCCTGCTTCAGATTCAGTACCTCCTTCTCTCTCTACCCCTCTACCTCTCGAACTCTGTCTCTGTCTCTCTCTTTCAAAAATATAAAAACATTAAAAAAAACTTGGAGCACCTGGGTGGCTCAGTTGGTTAAGCATTCGACTTCGGCTCAGGTCATGATCTCATGGTTGGTGGGTTCGAGCCCCGCGTCGGGCTCTGTGCTGACAGCTCAGAGCCTGGAGCCTGTCTTCGGATTCTGTGTCTCCCTCTCTCTCTGACCTTGCCCTGCTCACACTGTCTCTCTCTCTCAAAAATAAAAATAAAACATTTAATAAACATTTTTAAAAATATATAGATATGTTAAGCTCTCCTAGGTGTTAAACTGGAAAATGACATAAATTTTGCCACTGGAGTTAAGAGCTGTATCCTATAACTGTGTTATTATTTCTTCTTGGGTAATTTTATCTATTCGTTTATTATTCCCTAAAAGAAAGTGGAAAACAAAACTAATGTTCATGAATATTCCATTGTCCTCCACTTGTAAATGTGTGAAGGAGCACACTCTTCTGCCCCCACTAGGTTAGGAGTGGCTATGAACTAGTCTTGGCCAACCAAATGTGAACAGAAGTGTCACTTTTAAGCAGAATCACTTGGCTGACGGTGTCCTTGTCCTGCTGCAGCAGGCTTGAACTCTAATTTTGAGATGAGAGTATCGTGAGATGGTAGAGACTCCATTAGTCTGAGCCTTCAGGTAGTTTCAGTGAAAAATGCCTTCACATCTCTATCACCACCCCAACCTCTGCCCTCACTATGGGCATGAAGAAAGAGCGAGGAATAATTATTTCAAGCCATTGACATTTTTAATGTTGTTGGAACTCAAACATAACCTAATCTATCCTGACTGATACAGCCCCCAAATCATATCTAGATTTGATCTCCACTAAAAAATGTGTATTAAGGTCCTTCCATTGTACCAGGCACTGTGCTAGACACTGGTGAACATCATGAAACAATGAATATGACTTCCTCTCCTAAGGAGCTCACAATCTGAGGAAATAGACAAACGGAACCACAGTGTATTAGGTGTAATCAGAGATATGAAAGTATATTTCGGTATCAAACAAAGGGATGCTATTCACTGAAGTAAGTAAGCTGATCTTATTAGTAGTTTTGAAAGACACATTATCAAGAAATGCCTTTCAAATGCTTCTTTGTCATGAAAATAAGTTGTCTTCATTCCTTTATCTCTATACTGTGACTCTCAGGGCAGATGCAGCAATGCCCAGATCCCAGGAGGAGTCAGCCTAGTCAGAGCCAGGCTCACCATCAATGGACGCAACAGCTTCAGGTGTTTAATCCCTAAACACAACTTCCAGCAATGCTGAGTCTTCCCCATGGGAATGATGCATTCTACTACCTGCCTATCACTACACCTCAGGAGTTAGCTCTTTCTAAGTTTAAAAAAGGGGTAAGGACCAAACCAACGAGGAAGACTTTCACATTCACATTAGAATTGCACTGGAATTCTATAGAACTTGGACTTCCTTTTTTCTTAATTTTAGTCAAGAAATATAAAGAATGCTCTCTGGGAAGTAGTCAACCAACCATTCTAAGTTCAGTCCAAGAAAATTTGCTTATTCTCGGGCTGTACTTTCCACAAATGCATAAATAAAATGCAGGAAATTCCCACCGTGCTGAGTCATAGGACAGGAGAGGTTGGGGTAGAGAAGTGTGCAGTGGTACTCAGTCACTGTGTAAGGCCTTACTCTGTGGTGACTATAAAAAGAATAGCTGACGTTGATCAATTTGAAACAAGGAATAAAATCAAAATATCTTTTTGTGTTCAAAGTCATAGTAGTTCTAAAAGTTCAAGATACTAGCTTTTTCCTTTCTTACCCAGTTATTCAACAAGAGCAAGAAATGTACCATCTCTGTCCAGTAAATGCTCTTGTGTCCATATACTACCTGCAGAGGGAGGCTCTTGAGAAAGCCCCACAGACGAGGAGCAGGTGATGTGTAATTGAGAAGAACTCATGGGTCATGGAAGGTGAGCATGAGGGAGCAGGGAGAGCAGACAGGCTTGCCCCATTAAGTTGAGAACTCAGTGAGCAGGGTGAAGAGGATGAATCTATCTCCAGGATGCAGCCAAGCCAGTGACAGTACAAACTCTTCTCAACTGCAGGGTAAATCAGATCACACATGGTGTTTGCAACATTGCGAATTTCCAGGCCCTACCTCTAGGAATTCTGATTTGGTCAGTACAGAGGATTGCTAGCTACCTATTCCAATATCTCCTCACAGAATTTTATTTAGGGAAGCAATGAGTCCACGTAAAAAATAAATAAATAAAAGAAGCCCTAGATTTCCTAGCTGCCCTTGCAGCAAGACATGCATATTTGACTGAACCACAAAGATGAGGAATATGACCAAGGAACGGCTGTGTGGTGCAATGTCAGCTTTAGTCCACGGAGACTTTGTGGTTCTGCTCAGCAGCTGTGGACCGCCCAGCCACAGACCTACCCTGTGAGAGAGTTAACCTCTTTGTTAAATCACGATGCATAGTGATGTGTGTCAGAGGAAGCCAAATCTAGTGACACAGTTGATGCTAACAAATCTGCATTTTAAGCACCTCCCGTGAGTCTAATGGAAGAGACTCCATATAGTCACACTAACACAAAACAATATATTTAGCTTAATTTCAAGAAGTAATAAAAAATCACTACAGACGATGCTTAAGGAAAATATCTGGATAGAAGTGAATGGAAAGAAGGTGGAAGAGGAGAATGTAAGGCCATGTGTCGGCTAGAAAGACCAACAAAGATCCATAAACTAACCCCTTACTGTCTATTTATTTTTATGTGGTTCATCTATCTCAAAACAAGAGTAAAGAAAGTACACGTGTTTAGCTTCCTTGATTGCAAAAAGTGCAAAGAGCACTTTTGAAAATACAATTGAGTAGAATTCTAAAGCATTTTTACCTCACCTTGCAGAAATCTGCAACCCCCAACATTTATGTCTACACTGATCTCACCCTCCAGATCTCTGTAACCAAAATACAACCTAAATTTGTCCACTTAGCCCACCCTCTCCTTTTTAAAAATGTTTACTTATTTTATTTTTGAGAGAGAGAGAGAGAGAGAGAGAGAGAGAGAGAGAGAGAGAGAATCCCACGCAGGCTCCACGCTCAGCACGAAGCCTGCCATGGGGCTCAATCCCAGGACCATGAGATCATGAGCTGAAATCAAGACTCAGACGCTCAACCGACTAAGCCATGCAGGCGCCCCAGGCCACTCTCTACTTCTTGTGTGTTGATTGCGTGTGAAATCATCACAAGTTTCAGGATATGTTATTCTTGGGCCACAAATCTGAGGTTTTCAAAGTTTTCTTCTTTGAAAGAGCACTTTCTTTATCTTTCAATCTTTTCTAACAAATGCCTAGAAATACGTATTCATGATGTTTTTTATTTTCTCTATTTTATAATTCTTTGACCTCTTGGGGCCTTGTGGACCAGCAGAGAGCCTGCCTCTCCCAGGGTTAGCTAGTTCTTAGAGACAGCAGACAAACTGCTGAAAGGACATCTTTGATAGGCAAACCAACCAATCCAGGGTCCTTACCATCCCTCGGTCCCCTTTTCTCAGGCTCCTGCATTCTAAGACACTATCTTCCTGCCCTAAATCACCCATGGCCAGGTACTAAACAAATAGGGACCACTCCTGTAGCGCAACACCCACTGAAATAGGTCAAACTCACCAATCCTAAGCTTGCTCTAATTTCCTGTGCTGCCTTGGCCATTCCTCCTTGCAAAAAATACAAAAAAGGCTCTAGCCCATGCTTGTCCCTTGCTCCTTCTGCCTCTTGACCAACCCTGGTGCTTCCCATGTGGTCCAGCATGGGGTGGATGCTCCTCCCTCTTCGGATCTATGAGTAACAAACCATCTTTTCGGTAGTAATCACCTTCTGGTGTGTTGGCCTTACCATACCTGACAGAAACAAAAATCCTGGGTACAGTTTAAAATAAAATATGAATCCCTGAAATTTCTGTATCGGAAGCTTAAGAAAATCAGAAGGTCAAGAAAACATACACATAATGGATAAAATTTCTCTTAAAATATATCTGAAAGTAACACTGTCTCTCGAAATAATGCATGGTTTACAAGTTTAATAAGTAAGATGACAGAGCAGACCATGCAAGCATCTATAATTATTACCTTGCTTTTCCAGGGTGTGCTTGACAAGAATATATCAATAAAACAGCTTTGTTATCTTCAGGAAGTCCACAGTGTAGAAAGAGTCTTTCAAAATGTCCCCTAAAAGTGATGGAGCTAACCAAAAGGTATCTACATAGAAGTTCAGTGTTTTATAATTAAGAAGAGTATAATAAGTGGAAATTCTGGACTGATAACATAAAGAGATGGTAATTATTATAACGAGTATAAAATATGAATCATGTGCACCACTATACAGATGACCAGAACATTTGCTAATTTAGACAAAAGTCTGTTAGACTCTTAGATGACACTGTTTAGATTGTTTTGACACCAGTAAACCAAAAATTCACTAAACAGTTAAAAGCTTGTTTTTGTATTTCAGAGTCATAAGAAATGTCTTTGTATAGTGCCATTGATTATCTGTGTTTCTTTGGTCAAGTTATTACACCTCTCTGTATTTAGACCACGGGATCTCTAAAAACCTATATATTTCAATTCAAACTGTAGAATGATTAGGAGAATGGGGAGAAAGTCAAATTTTAGTACTTTTATCAATGCCCCACTCTCTCTACCATAACCTGGGCACTTTGCAGCTTATGTGGGCCAATTGAGACAACAGAGAATGGTAACATATTAAAAAAAAAAAAAAGGCAACAGGCATATGGAAATATGTTGTTATGCTGACCATCCTTCCTGGGAAACTGGGGATGCAAAATCCAGACTAGAGCACACAAAGGTGTCTCAGGACTCACAACCTGAGGGAGATTTAAAGATGTAAAATGGGGGCACCTGGGTGGCTCAGTGGGTTGAATGCCCGACTCTTGATTTCAGCTCAGGTCATGATCCCAGGGTCATGGGATGGAGCTCCATGTTGGGGCTTTGCTCAGCTGGGAGCCTGCTTGGGATTCTCTCTCCTCCCCCTTCTCTCTTTCTCTCTCTCAAAATGAATAAATAAACTTTAAAAAAAAGATGTAAAATGGAATGGTAGGTTTTGTTTGTAATTCACCACAGCAATTAAGTCTGTATAAGGCTAAGGACAGCAAGACTGTACAGAAGTCAGATATAATGAAGATTTTAAAAATCCCTTTAAATGAGTTATTAATTGGAAAGTCATTGTAATATTCAGTGTTGGAGATGGAGACTACAAATCACCATAGACTAATTCCTCAGAGCACTTCTTCTGCATATTTAGAAAAAAACCTGAATATTAATAATTCTTGACTAATAGATACTTTGAAGGTCAAGAAAGCATCAGAGATAATATTCCGGATTCTTGCTCATGAGAGCTGGAGGAGAGTTAAGAAAGACAAGGGGCCACGAGGTACAGTGATTGCCAACTATGGAAGATGGAACAAGAAAAGCAGGACCAACATTCTAATTTAGGGTGGGAATCAAAAAAAAAAAGTGAATCTAAGTATAGTTTATACAATTGATAATGTCTTCCAACCATGCATTTTATACTTTGGTAAATACTATTTACATGAACTTCAGAGTAGAATGTTCCTGATTTGTTCTTTGGTCCAAAGTTTGTTTTGTTTTTTTGGGTTTTTTGTTTTATTTTTTTAACAGAAGATTTTTACGCAGATTTTTATACAGAAATACTAATCATAAAAAAGTGAAGGGAGGCAGAAGAGACTAGTCCCCTCATGCCACTTTGGCATAAGGACTATTTTGAACTAAAGGTACTTTTAAAACAGAGCAGGTGTACGAAGAGGGCTCTAATCTCCCTTTTTTCTTCCCGAAAGCAGACGAGAAAACCCCCATGTGAGACATGTCCTCTCTCTACCAGGAGGAGAGAAACATTCTTATCCCCAGGGGCAGGAGCTGAAGCTGGGAGAATTCCCTATAAACAGACCTTACAAAATATCTCTTATTTTCCTTTAGCCGCCCCATATATTTTAGTTATTTTTCCACAATTTCCTCTCTTTGTTCAACCTGGCAGAATAAAAGCATTTAGGTTTTGTCACTTCTTTGGGTGTTCATTTGTTCTTATGAGGACTCTTGTGTCAGGTAAAACTTAGGTGACATAAATTTCTGCTGTTAATGTGTCTCAGATTGATTTAATTCTTTTAAATTTTCAGGCTCTGCTGAAAACTCTAAGAAGGTCAAGATAAAGTTTTGTCTCCCTTACAAAAGCAAATCACTTTAACGAATACAGGAAGACTGAATTATATTAGATCTAAATGGACAAACTTGCTTTTTCTTTTTTTTTAATGTTTATTTATTTATTTTGAGGGGGAGCAAGGGGAGGGGCAGAGAGGAGGAGGGAAAGAATCCCAAGCAGGCTCTGCACTGCCAACACAGAGTCCCGCGTGGGGCCTGAACTCACAAACTGTGAGATCATGACTGAAACCAAGAGTCAAATGCTTAACTGACTGAGCCACCCAGGCACCCCAAACTTGTTTTTTCTTTTAAAGATATAGCCTAGACCAGCCATTCAACCTACCTGGAAAATTCTTGCCAATAAACATAATAAGTGGTAAGCCAAATACTACTTCATCTACAATACATATTAAAAGGTGGATCAGACACTGCTCTGGGAAATGTCCTGGAAAATTCTTGCCAATAAACATAATAAGTGGTAAGCCAAATACTACTTCATCTACAATACATATTAAAAGGTGGATCAGACACTGCTCTGGGAAATGTCCTAGTTTGCAGTGACATGGCTAAATGCACTGAGAAGGTTGAAATCGTCTGTAAATACAGGATCTATCAGGAATATGGTGAAGAAAACTGAAATAAGCCAGTACACCAAGTACACTTGCTCCTTCCGTGGCAACCAAGATGAAAAGATGAGCTGTGGGATCTGGCACTGTGGTTCCCACATGAAAAGTAGCTGGTGAGGCCTGGCCCTACAGCACCACTTCTGCCATCGCGGCCACCAGACAGCTGAAGGGGTTGAGAGACCACTATTCAAAACATTTTTTGATGTTTTATTTGTTTATTTTTGAGAGAGAGAGAGAGAGAGAGAGAGAGGAAGACACAGAATCTGAAGCAGGCTCCAGGCTCTGAGCTGTCAGCTCAGAGCCCAAGGCGGGGCTCGAACCCACGAACTGTGAGATCATGACCTGAGCTGAAGTTGGACGCTTAACTGACTGAGCCACCCAGGTGCCCCGAGAGACCACTATTTAATACATTGCTGGCCTATAGTAAATGGGTTCATTTACGTAACGACAACAAGAGGAAGATCAGAGACAGTAATTTTTATTAAACTTTTTAAAAAGCTTACTGAAGACTTCACTATCTTAGTATATTTCAGTCCTGTGTTAATAGTCATCTTCAAACAGGTATGAGGTAAGAGACGGTTGCCTAACACAAAAGTTGTATTGAGCTGCATTGGTATTTTGCAGCTACATTCATTTGATGCAATAAGAAAGCATTTGGAAGGCCTGTACCCAAGAGTCACTATGGTTCCTAATTTGAAAAGTTTAGCTTAAACTGCCTGGCCGCATTTATGGAAAACATCTGGACAACTCTTCCCTGTTCCCCTTGCCAAAGTTTCCAAGTATAGAGACTCAACATAATTCCTTTATCACCTTTCTCATCTCTAACGCAGTAACAAAAAACTAGTAACACGGCCACACCTTAAGTTAGTCATATCAACTGGCCAGCTCTACCTACTGTTTCGCAACCAAGGAGTATTTCTAAACTTTGAGAATTAAAGATGATTCAATGTTGTAACTACATAAGGAAAATATGTTTAGCCACGGGGAAATTTTTGGAGTGGCCTTCAGTTTGCCTTCATTACATCATTACCACTTAATTCAAATGGTATGAACTAGGATTCACTAATAGGTCAAATATCCAAACCAAACATAATTAATGATGTAGCTCCCTAAGCCCCAAGTGAAAGCCAAATTATTTCTGTGTCAACTTCCTTATATACTAAGACGCCATCTCTGAAAATCTTATTTATAAGGTGAGCCTAGTAATTTCCAACTACCTCATTAGTTTACCTCTAATCGTTTTAACAGCTGGTGTATACTTGCGAATGGTACCGAACATCTAGGAATCCCTTTTAGAGATCTTAAAATTCTGCTCTCTGTCCTGGCAAAGCTCAACCTTTGCATTTAGGCAAAAGTGCGAGCATATTCCATCCAGGCCAATATGTACCAGAGTCTGACAAGACTGATTATGTCTCCTTCCTAGGTCTGTTCAAGGTGGACAAAAAAAGAAGAGGTGATACCCAGGGAGAAAATTACTCATGATTTTGCTTTCCCAAGTCTCCAAATACAAATATTTTTGCTTGAAGCTTTAAAACACAAATGTGCCAAAATCTTTTCTTTACCTGCAGTGAGATCCAATCATAATTTAATAGCTAAATATGATATTATTTCACAAGAAGAATAAGGCAAAGTCAACAACCCTCCTCGGTGGGGGGTGTAAAATCTTCATAGAAATCTGTAGCGACAATGAAGATTCCTGCAGAATGACTATCACGGGGTGAGGCAACCTTTAGAATTTATGACATTGTCAAGAAGCAATACTACTATTCTTAAGTGTTGTGTGAAACAGCAGGAAGTATTTCAAAAGAAGCCTGACTTCAAAAGATGACTTTTCAAACGAACTGTTGGTTTTCTGTAACCAAAAGGCAAGGGTGGAGGGGAAGGCCGAGCCCAGGGAGGATTATCCTCCTTTCTCTGAGGCACTGACATACATAAATTTATTCACATATCTGAGGCAGAAAAGTCTGTTCTTGAATAAGTGAGTATATAGGTTAAATATACATAGATTAATTTTTCAATGCTTTTTCATATGTTATAAGCTGTTGGTGAAAAGAACACTGCCCAGCTGACAGATCTGTGTCCCCCCCACAGTTGCCAGCAGGGTGACCATACCTTCTACAGTTGATGCATCTGTAGCAGGAAGGATGGTCTCTCGCTCTGAACATTCTCCCACCCAAATTCTCTATTGCAGACTGAGCATCTTACCAACAGTGACTGAACAGGGTAACTTTTGGTATCCCTTCCATATGTAAACTTTCCAAAAGTTAACATCTTTTTAAATGCCCACACTCCACCCACCGCACCAGACAGAGCTCAAGTTTTCATAAATTAGAGCAAGGAGAATATGTACCCTCCCCCCACCTCAAAGAGGGTATTATGCTCCCAAAATGTCAACTGAAAGCAAATGCCAGGGAAACAATATATTGGGAAGGGATGGGGGGCAGGAGTGGGGTTAGGTGTTGGTTTAAGGAGGGAGGAAGGATTCAAGAGCAACTTTCCCAAATCTTCACCTGGGGCAGGGGGGTGTTAAGGACTCACCTAGGAGAAGAACACCCTATCTAAAGAATAGAATTTCACTCAGAAAGAAGGGTCTCAGATGAAAGGGTGATGAAAAACATTCTGAAAAGGAACCTGGTTGCTAGTCTTGCTTGTGTCACTAACTAGGAGTGTCACTTTGACACTTTGTGCTCATCTGTGAAATGTTTTTCACATTTACCATTTTCACATTTAACAAGTTCGTTGACTGGCCCCTCCCCCTAACTCTTCCTCCAGTATTATAACTTGTCACCATTCAGAGTTAAAACTCCAGGAAAAGCCCCCAAGGCTTTTTCAGGGGAGGGAGGAAAAGGGAGAGAGGGAGAAGGAGGGAGGGAGGGAGGGAGAGAGCGAGAGCGCACTGGAGTGGAGAGCCACCTTTCCATCTCTTAAAAATGCGATGCTTTCTGCAGACTTAGTAGAGGCATCTAACGAGGGTTATTTATTTATGCATTTATCGATCTTGTCCTGCTTTTAAAACCTTCAGCTACTACTGCCCGTTCCACTGTCGTGATCCCACTGGAGTCCACCCAGCCACGTCCCTTTCCGTGTGCCAACCTAAGTTAGTCTCTTTCTTACCCACTGGGCAGGCGAGTGCAGGCTCAGGACAGAGAAAGAGGGTAGGAGACCCAGCGGAGCTCAGCGGCCGCTGGCTCCCGACGGAGGCCGCAGCCCGCCGCTTACCCGCGATGTCCCAGAGCTGCAGGCGCACCAACGTCCGGCTGTCCCAATTGAGGACCTTGAGGGCGAAGTCCACCCCGATAGTGGCCCGGTAGTGCTGGGAGAAGAGCTGGTGGACGTAGCGCTTGATGATGCTAGTCTTGCCCACGCCGAGCTCGCCGATGACCAGCACCTTGAAGAGGTGCTCGCGGGTCTCGGGCGCGGCGGCCGCCGCCGTCCCCACGACCGGGTCCCCGGCTCCCCCGCCCGCCATGAGCGCCCCCGGCCCCGCTCCAGCCGGCCGGCTGCCCCCCGCGAGCTCGGGCTCCGCGCCGGGGTCGCCGCCCAGCCGCGTCCTCCCCACGCGCCCGCGGAGCCCCCGTCGGCCGTCGCAACGTCCCGGAGGCCGGCCGCCCAGCGCCCGCGCCACCGCCTGACGGGTCACAGGACCCGGAACCCGCCGCCGCGGCAGCCGCGCGGGGCGGGGAGACGGCCGGGAACACGCCGGCGGGGGAGGACCCGGCGGGGGGGTCGTTTCCCGCCGCCGCCTGCGCTCCGGACGGGCGGGCGGGCCGGCCGGAGTCGGGAACTTCCTCTCCCTGGGCGTCCCCTCCTCGCCGGGGCGCGCGGAGCCCGGCCGCCCCCTGCTGGCCTTCGAGCGCCGGCTCGGAGCTGCGGGGCCCCGGGAGGTTCGAGGTGGGCCTGAAAAACTGCTGCGGCCCCCGAGGCTGCTCGCGAACCTCGGGGACGGGGCGCGGAGGGGCGAGGGTGGTGGTCCAAGGGCGCGGCTCTGGCCTGGGGTTCAGCCTCTTTCCAGCCAAGGCCCCGAGAGGCTGTAACACCTGGAGATCCCGCCTTCGATTTCTCTCCAGCGGCCACTTTGGAAAGGGAATGGCACGTTGACTCTGAACTTGGCAAAGGGCTGATAACGTTTTAGGATTTAAATGAAGGAGTGGGTCTGAAGAGATAGTCCTAGGATCTGTAAAACAGTCTCATTTAAGCCTTCAGCTACTAGAGGCTGGGATAAACCCCAGGAATTGATTGAAAAGTAATAGTTTTGAGGGCCTTTGTTTAAAGAACAAAGATAGGAAGCTTTGCTTTGCGGTTTATAAAATCGAGGGATGCCCTCACCCTGTAATATTTAGAAACACCTGGAGCTGATAATAAATACTCTGGCACCGTCCTTAAATAAACTAAAGAGGCTGTTGCCTCTGCTATAATCTGACAATCTTTGAAAAATGTTTTTCAGAGGTGGAGGCGTTTTAGAATTTAGAAATCAAGGTGGGAGTAAAACCTTTACTAAAATAGCTATTGAAAAAGCATGGATATGTCTTTAAACAAGTTTTATGGCCTGCCAGCATATGGCTTTTATCTTCACCCAAGTAGAGAGTCCTTTCAATATGTCTCCAGTTTGAGGAAAGAGGAAATCCTCTATTTATTGCCATAAGTGGAGCATATTGTTCCATACATACATATCGCCATAGATTTTTACAGGTTCCTCCTTCTCTGACTCTCTTAGGTTCCCACTGACATTAGAAATAGAATGGTGGTGCTAAAAATCATAGGCGGCAAATGGTTTAAAGTTAAAAATGGTCACAGCTAAAAGCAGGATAATGGCTTGAATCCAATGCTTCTCATACTTGAGTGGTAAGAGTTTGTTAAGACAAATGACTATGACTACCCCCAGAGGGGTTCATCCCCCAGAACTGGGGTGCAGCCCGCTAATTTGCATTCTAACAAGTTCTCAGGTGATGCTGATGCCTCAAGTCTAGGAGCACAGTGGTTTAGATCGGTGCATGCTTCTCAAACTTAAAAGTTCATATGAATCATCTAGGATCTTATGAAAGCAGAGTCTGATTAAGTATATGTGGGGTGAGGGCTGAGATTCAGAATTTTAGATAAGTCCCCCGGTGATGTGAATGGTTTGAGTGGACCACACTTTGGTTAGCAAGGGTTTAGATGAGAATTTGGTAGTTACCACATTTGCTCTGCATTTGGCTCACCTGAAGTTATAGACTAAATGTGACCCCCAAAATGTCTATGTTGAAATCCTAACCCCCAATATAATGGTGTTAGGAGATGGGTCAGAGGTGATTAGGTCATGCAGGTAAGAGTTCTCATGAATGAGATTAGTGCTCTTATAAAAGAGACTTCAGAAAGCGCTCTCCCCTTCCACGCAGTGAGGTCACAGAAAGAAAACAGAGGCCTGTAAACCAGGAAGTAGATCTCATCAGAAACTGAATCTGCTGACGCCTTGAACTTGGACTTAGATTCTAGAACTGTGAGAAATGTTTGTTGCTTAAGCCACTCACTCTAGGCTAATGTTATAGTAATTATCATAGTAATTTGTTATATCAACCCAAACTAAGACATCTGGGGAGCTAGCTAGCGAGCTTACCCAGACATTCTGTTTGAATCTTGCAGAAGGAGAGCCCAGGAAGCTATATTTAAAAACAAACAAACAAACAAACAAAAAAAAAACTAGATGAGCATGGCATGCACTTGACTTACAGAACTAGTGACCTAAAAATAATACCAAGTAATGTAAATAAGTGCCGAATAACATCTGCTCATGGAGCCTCAAACTGGAAAAGGCTGAAAGTTGGGTTGAGCAAATGGATAAGTCTTCAGAATCCTGGGCTGATGTTTCAGTGTGGAAGCAAGTGTTTTTCATCTATAAAATGAAGAGAAAATAATACAAGTAATCTGAGACTTGTGACTGACTCATTAACATTTCCATTTGCTACATATAGGAATGGCCTGGAAAATCCCCCTGTGATGCTCTCACACATTCGTCATACTTTTCGTCCTTACTACGTTCTTTATCTGGAATATGTTCCAAACCATTACCTCATCCAAGATTCTCCCATGTAAACTCCTCCTCATCATTCAAGTGCTAGATCAGGGGATTACCTGCTCTTTTCACTCTGAATTTCCCTGACAGATTTACACATTCATTTATTTAGAAATGCTTTTTATACAGAAAGCTTATGATCGTGCCAAGAAATGTTCTAGATACTCCAAGTACAACAATGAGTAGAATGGATAAGATTCTTACTCTCAAGGACTTTATATTGTAGTGGAAGCAAAGTAAAATAGTAAAAAGCAATCAAAAAATGAGATAATTTCAGATAGGTACAGATTTTACAAAGAAAATTATAGGAATATGTCATGTAGTAAGTGATCATTGAATGAAGAATAAAAGCTACACTAATCAGGGGCACCTGGGTGGCTCAGTCAGTTAAGTGTCTGACTTTGGCTCAGGTCATGATCTCATGGTTCATGGGTTCGAACTCCACATCAGGCTCTATGCTGACAGCTCAGAGCCTGGAGCCTTCTTCAGATTCTGTGTCTCCCTCTCTCTCTACCCCTCTTCTCCTTGCATTCTCTCTCTCTCTCTCTCTCTCTCTCTCTCTTTCTCTCAAAACTAAACATTAAAAAAAAAGCTACACTAATCAGCCGGCCTTCTCTAAAGAAAATATTGAAAGTATCAAGTAGGTATTTGTTTCCCCACACAAATAACCAACTGATTCAGAAATATTCACCTCCTTGGTCTTAATTCAAGTGCCCATATGAGAGTGGGTCTGTATCAGGGCTCCTGGGTGGCTCAGTGGGTTAAGCATCTGACTCTTGGTTTCCACTCAGGTCAGATCTCACAGTTCGTGAGTTCTAGCCCCACATGTGGCTCTATGCTGACAGCGCAGAGCCTGCTTGGGATTCTCTCTCTCTCCCTCTCTCTCTGCCCTTCCCCTGCTCTCTCTCTCTCTCTCTCTCTCTCAAAAAAAATAAGCGTTAACAAAATGGATCTGTTTCCACTCTCTTTTTCCTTCCATTAGTCTATGTGTCTGTACTTGGACCCATTTTTACCTGTCTTAACTACTGTAGCTTTATTATAAATTTTTCAGGAAAATCAAATCCTCTCATTTTGTAATTCTTTTTCAAGTTTGTTATGGCCATCCTTGTTCCTTTTCATTTCCATATAAATCTTAGCATTGACATCTCAATTTTCACAAACGCATCTGCTGGGACTTTTATTGGAATTACATTGAATTCATAGATTAATTTGAAGAGAATTGAAAACACCCAGTCTTCAAAAATATTGATGTGGTATATCTAGCATTAATGTAGGTCTTACTATCTTTCAATAATATGACAAGTTCTTGAATTGTGTATAGTTGGTTTATAAGAATAAAAATAAAATCGATTTGTGAAGAATGAATTTAGTTTCAATGACTATGATAATTCTAAAAGTTAATTTATAGAGTTGGCATTTTTTAATGTATAGAAACATTGTTTTTTTTTCTTACTTTCCAACTCTCATATATTTTATTCCTTTTTCATATTTCATTTCACAGGCTAGGATTTCCAATATGATTTTTAATAAAAATGGAGATAGTAGGCAACGTGGTTTTTGAGAGAAAGTTTTCAACATATCCCCATTAATTTATTTTAATGGCCTTTTTGTTTTAGAATAGTATTAGATTTACAGAAAAGTTCAAAGATAGCACAGAAGAGTTCCTATATACCTCATATCTAGTTTTTCTTGTTGCAAATATCTTATATTAGTTATGGTACACTTGTCACAATTAACGAACCAACATTTATATGATTAATAAAGTCCATGCTTTATTCAGATGTCCTAGTTTTGACCTAATGCCCTTTTTCTGTTCTGGAATCCCATCCAGGGTACTAGGTTGCATTTAATTAACAGGTCCATTTAGGCGTCTTTGGCTGTGACAGTTTCTCAGACTTTCCATGTTTCTGATGGCCTTGATTGACAATTTTGAGGAACACTGGCTAAGTATTTTGTAGAATATGCCTCAGTTGGGCTTGTCTGACATGTTCCTCATGATTACAGTTCTGAGTTTGGGGAGGAAAACCACAGAGAAGTGCCCCTCTCATGTTCACATCAAGGGTATATATACAATCAACATGTCATCACTGTTGATGTTGATCTCAATCACTTGGCTGAGGTAACATACGTCAGATTTCTCCACTGTAAAGCTGTTTGTTCCCCACACCGTCTCTTTCCATAGTGTTCTTTTTGGAATGAAATCACTATGAACAGCCAGTACTTAGGGAATGGGGAGTTACATGCCACCCTCCCTGAAGGTACAATTGCTACCTAAATCCTTTGGAATTCTTCTGCATGGTAGATTTGACTCTTCTCTCTCATTTATTTATTCAATCATTTCTTTATATCAGTTTATCTGGATTGGTATTAGGTAATTCTGAACTTATAGAATGGGATAGAAGGTGCTCACTCTGCTTCTATTTTCTGTAAAAGATTGTGAAGACCTCGTATTATTTTTTCTTTAAACATTTAGTGGAATTCACCAGTGAAATTACGTAGGTCTGGTGCTCTATTTTTATGAAAGTTTATAAACTATTGAATCAATTTCTTTAATGGATAGATATTCAGGTTATCCAATTATCCCACTGTGAGGGTTTGTGTAAGGAAATGGTCCATTTCATCTAAGCTATCAAATTTGTAGCCATAACATTGTTTAGAATATTCTTTTGTTATTCTTTTCATGGGCTCTGTAGTGATAGTGATGACTCTTTTTTCATTTATCACATCAGCCATTTGTCAACTTTTTCCTTGGTTAGTGAGTCTGTATGTATGGATTTTGATTGTTCTTTTTAAGAAAACAACTTAGTTTTATTAACTTTTCTCCATGATTTCATTGTTTTCTGCTATAATTTTTGTTATTAAGTTTTCTATTTATTTTAGGCTTAATTTACTTTACCTAGTTTGCTGAGGTAAAAGATTAGGTTTTAGAATTTTCTTCTTTTCAAACATGAATTTAGTGCTATACATTTACTTCTAAGCTCTCCTTCCCTTGCATTCCATAGTTTGATAAATTGGAGTTTCTTTAACTTAGTTCAAAGTAAATTTTAAATTTATCTTGATACTTCTTTGACCCATGTATTATTAGGAATTATGTTAATTTCCAAGTATTGGGGATTTCTCAGCTCTTTTATGTTACTGGCTTCTAGTTTAATCTTAGTGTAGTCTGAGAACATAATTGAATGATTTCTGTTCAATATGGCAGCCACTGCCCACATGTAGCAATTTAAATTTCAATTAATTAAGATTAAAGTTTGAAAATATTCCCTCAGTCACTCGCTATATTTCCAGGGCTCAACAGCCACCTGTGTTTAATAGCTATGGTATTAGTTTGACATAGATAAAGATCATTTCTATCATTGCAGAAATTCCCCCACTTTTACAGAGATAAAGTTAACATATAACATTGTGGCCATCTGAGCCTTCAGTTAAAACAAAAATAGGCAAAAACAAAAACAGAAACAAAAAAACATAACATTGTGTAAGTTTAAGGTACATGATGTACTGAGTTGGTAAACTTACATATTGAAAAAAGATTACTTCTGCAGCATTAGGAAACATCTCCATCACTTCACATAATTACCATTTCTTTTTCTGTGGTGAGAATATTTAGGATTTACTCTTTTAGCAACTTGCAAGTATATAATACAGTATTGTTAATGGTGGTCATCATGCTATACATTAGATCCCCAGAACTTATTCATCTTATAGTTGGGAGTTGACACCTTTTGAGTTTATACCTTTATACCCCATCATAACTACAATTATACTCTGTTTCTAGGAGTTTGACTTTTTTAGAATTCACATATAAATGATACAAGTAGTATTTGTCTTTTTCTGTCTGACTTATCTCACTCAACATAATGCCCTCAAGATCCATCCATGTTGTCACAGATGGCAAGATTTCCTTCTTTCTCGTGGCTGAATGTGTGTTTGTGTGTGTGTGTGTGTGTGTGTGTGTGACATCATCTTTATCCAATCATCCATTGGTGGACACTTAGATTATATCCACATCTTGGCTATTCTGAATAATATTACAATAAATGTCGGTATTTCTTTTCATTTCCTTCAGAAATATACCCTTAGAAATATACCTTGTTTCCATTTCCTTTAGAAATATACCGTGAAACAGAATTGCTACATCATATGGTAGTTCTATTTCACACAGCACCATTATAGAACATGATGAAAGAGGATACCTTTATGACTTCATGATAAGTTAGGAGTTTTTAAAAAGTAACAAAAACTGATAATTATAAGGGAAATTATGCTAAGTTAAACTACATAACCTTTAAACTTTTCTCTTAAGTAAGCCAGTAAGAGAGTAAAAGGAAAGTTAATAGAGCAGGGAAATATATTTGCTACACAATAAAAACAAAAAGCTCAAATTTGAAATATGTAAATAATTCATAAAACTTATTAAGAACATGGATATGACAAAACAGAAGAATGGGAGAAAAACACTTGTAAAGATACTTCATAAAAACAGGATCCAAATAGGGGTTCCTAGGTGGCTCAGTTGGGTGAGTTTCTCACTCTTGATTTCTGTTCAGGTCATGATCTCACAGTTTGTGAGATCGAGCCCTTCATCTGGCTTTGTTCTGTTAGCAAGGGGCATGCTTGAATTCTTGCTCTCCCTCTCTCTCTCTCTGCTTCTTCTGCCCCATCACCTCCCCCCACCCCCATTCTTCCACCACTCATTCTTTCTCTCTCAAAATAATTTTTTTTAAAAAGGACCTAAATAGCCAACAAACATATGCAAATATGATTAGCCTCATTAGTCAGCAAGGAAGTGACCATTAAAACCACAAATCAAGGGTGCCTGGGTGGCTCAGTCAGTTAAACGTCCCACTTTAGCTCAGGTCATGATTTCAAGGTTTGTGAGTTTGAGCCCCGTGACGACAGGCTTTGTGCTGACAGCTTGGAGCCTGGAGCCTGCTTCAGATTCTGTGTCTCCCTTTCTCTCTCTGCCCCTCCCCACTCATACTCTCTCTCTCAAAAATAAACATTTTAAAAAAAAACACAACTCAATATCTTTTCACACTTCATAAATTGGCTAAAATTAAAAAGTGCTGACCGTACCAATTGTTGGCAAAACTATGGAAGACCCAGAGCTCACATGCACTGCAGTTGGGAGTGTAAACTTGTACAACCATATGGAGAAGGTTTTTTCTTTTTTTAAGTTCATTTACTTATTTTTGAGAGAGAGAGAGAGAGAGAGAGAGAGAGAGAGAGAGATAGCAAGGCAGAGAGAGAGAGAGACAAGAGAGACAGAGAGAGGGGATCCCAAGCAAACTCCACCCTGTCAAGTGCACAGGGCAACTCAGGGCTCAAACCCAGGAAGAGAGATCATGACCTGAGCCAAAATCAAGAGTCAGAAGCTGAACCGACTGAGCCACCCAGGTGCCTCTGTATGGAGAACTTTGATCTGCTGAAGTTAAAGATACACATTTCTACTCATAGGTACATACTTGTGTGCACTGAAAAACATGCAATAAGTTTTCTAATAGCATCGTATGTTAAGCAACAACAGATTAGAGAAATCTGTTTTTTGTGTAGTTATGCAAGGAACTATGCAGCAGTGAAAATTATCACCTATAGCTCTATTCTGCAGCATGGACTAACCTCACGGACAGGTTGAGGAGAGGAAACCAGGCTCAATCTAGTTCATGTGGTTTGGTTCCACTTCTATAAAATAGTAAGACTAATCAATAATATTAGTGTTCAGGATAGTGTTTATTCTTTGGGGAAAAGAAAGGATGGAGTATTCAGAAGAACATTCTAGGTTTTGGCGGTGTTCAATTGTTTTAAATCTGGAGTCTAAATCCTAGATGATGATTATATTGGAATTGTTTTGTGATAATTCATCAAATTCTACACTTTTCACTTGTGTAATTTTTTCTTTGTACATTAAACACTAATGAAAATTTATTTAAAAGAATTTTAATGTGTTTTTTTAAAAAGAAGCTTATATACGAATGACCAAATGGAATATATGAAGTTTCTAAATCAAGAAATAATAGCAGTGGAAAAAATACAAAATAAAATAACAAGATAATATTTCACAATCATCACATTGGTCAAAACTGTTATAGAGTGACAAAATTAAATACTGGTAGTAATGTGAAGAAATGACCATTCTCATAACTGTTTATGAGAATGTAAAAATCCTAGAATATCTGTAGAACATTTTGGCAACATCCAGTAAAGTTCTTTGTGTATTCACTAGATGTATTGGAAGAGTTCTCCAAAGAAATAGCCTCAGTAGGATGTGCATGTGTTATAAGGGCCAATGGCAGGCTGCCCCAAGATGGGCCGCTTTGGCATGAAGATGATTTTGACTTAAGAAGCAATCAAAATGCAGAAGATTCAGGAAAAACTCTTTACCTTTCCCACAACAGCCTAAAAGAATTTAGATAGAGGACCTGCTCCAAGAAGAGCGCTATCACCATTGTTAACTACATTATCCTATGAACTAGGTATGGTAGACAGGGAGGGACCTAGCAAGGCCTATTTTGTTCAAGTCCTCTATGTCCCATTGTTTCTGAGTGACCCAGCAAACATTCGTCTACCAACATTTATTTTTTCATTTTCCTGTGAATTACGTTCCTTCCTTTTGAAGTCCCAGACCCCTGCCCCACTCTCCTTCACTCAGAAATGACATATATATCTCATTTTGCCTGTCTTTGGAATTTCCATGTATTTGCAGATTCCCCATACATATGAGAGAAAATTTGATTTTCTACTGTCTCATGTAAATTTGATTCTTAGTCTGGCTAGAAGGACCTTGAAGGAGACAGGTAATTTTTGCTTTCTGACAGTGTTTATGTAAATATAAACACACCCATATCTCCAATCTCTAATCTGTAGAGCTAGAGAGGAATTCCTTTATTTTAAAGAAATTGTTTATACAATGATTATAAACAGTAGCAAATCAGAAATATGCAGGATAGGCTAGCAGGATAGAGACCTGGAAAGAGTTGAAGGTTGCTGCTCAAGTCTGAAGGCCAACTACTGATGGCAGTAGGGCTTTTTCTTAAGGTTTTCAACTGCTTGGATGAGGCTCAGCTACTTTATGGAGAGTAATCTGCTTTACTCAAAGTCTACTGATTTAAATGTTCATCTCACCCAAAAAATACCTTCACAGCAGCATCTAGATATCTGGGTATCATATCCTAGGTAAGTTGACTCATAAAATTAACCATCACACCTATGGGGCACCTGGTGACTCGGTCACTTGGGCATCTGACTCTTGATTTCATCTCAGGTCTTGATCTTGGGGTCTTGAGTTCGAGCCCCATGTTGGGCTCTGCACTGGGTGTGAAGCCGACCTACCTACCTAAATAAACAAATGAATGAATAAATAAATAAATAATCCAGTAATTAGTAATAATCCAATATTAGTGCTAAAAACATAAAGCAAAAACAAAACCCAAACTTTTACAAATATTCACAAGGAGTCATGGACAAAAATATTGCATCATTCAGTGTAATAGGGTAAGGCAGAATGAAGAAGAATGAGTAAATAAGCTATGGTTTATTTATTTTTTAAACATTTTTTAGGTTTTTTTATTTTGAAAGAGAGAGAGGAAGAGAGAGACTCCCAAGCAGGCTCTGCGCTGACAGCAGGGCTCTAGCTCACAAACCATGAGATCATGACCTGAGCTGAAACCAAAAGTTGGATGCTCAACCCACTGAGCCACTCAGGCACCCCAGGTATGACTTATTTAGATAGTGAGAAAACATACAGGAAATAAAAGTAAGTGAAATACTACATGGATATGTAGAGATAGCTTAAAAATACAATGTTGAGTGAAAAAACTAGGTTTCAAAATTATTTTATGGGTATGGGAGAACAATTTGCAGTTGCCTCTGGGTTTCCCTCTTACTTTGTGAGCTTCTTTTCCTTCCTCTCACCTCCCCTTTCTCCTCCCAGTGTTTCTTTTACTTCCCAAATAAGCTACTTACATTTGAAACATTATCTTTGAGTCGGTTTGTGAGGAAATCCAGACTAAGGCATGCAGTACATATAATTCAAATATGCATAAAAAAATAATGTATGCATACAAAAGTACTTTATGGAAACTTCAATCCTTCAAAGGGATCTTGTTTTGTCCTATAAAAGTAGTGTCTCATTTCACTTTTTCTGCCTATGTTTCTGCTTTATTTTTATGTCCTATAAGCTCTCAAAAAGACCTATAAGATTTCTCCTAAGATAGTCAAGTATATCAGGTAAACTATGAGGCTATTAGCTCTATTATTTTCCATGACAATATTCTTCCTAAAGCCTTTCATTGCCTTTCTCTAATTTGGACTGAAATCTTGGGTTGGCTGCCCAGCTGTTGTTCTGGAACTTTCTTTTGCCATTATTCTGAAGTTTTTCTTCTCATATGCCCTCACTTCTTTGATCTCAAGTCTAGAGATCAAAGTCTTGAGACTAGACTCTCTAGTCTAGAGTCTCAAGACTAGATCTCAAGTCTAGAGTCTCAAGAAAGCTATTGTTTAATAGCTTTCTAAACAATCAGGTTTTGAAAGTAAATAATTTTGAGTGCTTACATGCCTGAAAATACTATTACTTAACCCTCATATCTGATTTCATGTTTGAATAGTTCCATGATTCTAGTTTAGAATCTTTAACTTCTCAATTTTAATTTCAAAGACATTTGTTTATTGAGTTATTGCTTTCAGCATTACCTTATTAAGACCAATGCCACTGTGATTGACAGTTTTTCATATGTAACATATTTATTTTGTCTGGAAGTTTTAATCCTTCTCTTTGTCCATGATATTCTGAAATTTCATCAGATCTGCCTTGGTGTAGATCTATTTGTATTCATTGGGCTCTTTTATTTAATTTTTAAAAATTTTTAAATATTTATTATTTATTTTTGACAGAGAGAGAGAGAGCAAGAGAGATGGAGTGGAAATGGGGGAGAGGCAGAGAGGGAGGGAATCTGAAGCAGGTTCCAGGCTCTGAGCTGTCAGAACAGAGCCCGACTTGCGACTTGAACTCACAAACCATGAGATTATGACCTGAACCCAAGTCAGAAGCTTAACCAATTGAGCCACCCAGGTGCCTACACTAAGCTTTTTTAATATAGAAATTTATGTCACTCAATCCTGGGAATTTTTCATGTATTGTTTCTTTCCTACATTCTCCCCTAAAATGTTTTTGGTTTTCTCTTTGTGAAATTTCTATTATCTGGTTCTCTCTTTGTGAGATATCTATTATCTGGCTGTTTAAACTCTTGGATTGAGTCATGTTTGTTTGTTTTGACTTTTATATTTTTGTCTTATATTAGTTATTACTGCAATAATGCTGTGTAACAAAATTCTCTAGAGTTCAGTGTCACAAAAAAAAGCATTGATTGATTGATTGATTGCTCATTAGTCTATAGTTGGCTGGGTCTCTGCAAGGTTTGACTGCAGTCAGCTGGGCTTGGCAGATCAGGGTTATTTGCCATGTGTATTTCTCATCTTCCTTGGACCAGTGGCTTTTCAATAGGCAGATGTTCAAGAGGTCAAATAGAAACTCATGTGCCACTTAAGACTTTGGTTTGGAAATAACACACTGTCACTTTACATCATTTTGGTCTTGTAGTTCTTTTTTTCTTTTTCTTTTTAGTTTTTTAACGTTTACTTATCATTGAGAGATAGAGAGAGACAGAGCATGATCATGGGAGAGACAGAGAGAGGGGGAGACACAGAATCTGAAGCAGGCTCCAGGCTCTGAACTGTCAACAAAAAGCCCGACGCAGGGCTGGAACTCACAAACCGTGAGATCATGACGTGAGCTGAACTTGGACACTCAACTGACTGAACCACCCAGGCGCCCCTTTGGGCTTCTAATTCTAATTCAACATCAATGGAGTGAGAAAATATCCTCTACTTTGTGAGGGAAAGGAGGAAATATTTTCTGAAAAATAATCCAACTTACCACACTCATATTTTATTTTCAGTAGGTTTTTCTTCATCAATGATATCCTGTTGAGTTTTTTGCAATTATTTTTTTATCTGCAAGAATTCTTATTCTTTATTCTTTTTTTCTAATAGCACCATTTTATTTTAAACAAAAAAAAGATTTTCTCATACCTACCTGAAAAATTTATCTTTTTTCTCTATTTCTCTCTCATTTTTTTTCTAAATTTTCTAAATTTCTCTTGGAGTGTTTTTAATCTTTATTATGTCTATGTCTTACATATTGGAGACTATATTTAAATGTCTCCTGATACTTCAGTGATTCAAAAATGAGACACTATCATTAAATGGAAGTCTTTGAGGATGAATAGGGATTATTGACTGGTGAGTTTCACCATTGGATGATTGGATGGGAGAACCAGCTACTACTTTGTTGCCCCTCTCCATGTCAGTGTCTGCAGCAATTTTCTCTTTGGCTGCTCATGTTTTCCAGAAAATAATTTCCCAGTCTCCTTTCTGAAAGCTATAAGCCTGATTGCTAGTTAGAGAGCACAGAAGTCTCAATGTTCACCTGCAGATGTTCACCCACCCACCTCGTCACTTTGCTCTTCATTACACCATGCTCGGTATCCCCTTCCATGTAATTCCTCCTGATAACAAACTCTATGTATTCTACAGGCATGTGAATGGTAACCTGCTATACAGGTTTGCAAAGAGGATCTCATCAAGTAATTGAACTTCGAAGTGATATTTAACTTTAAACTGCTCAGAGTTTACCTCATTGCCCTCAAAAGAATCTTTACCTCCAGGTTCCTAAGTTAGTCCAGGTCTGCCCTATGCATTGCATGGTTTCTTGTAAGCATCTCTCTTACAAGTGCCTAGATCTCTGCATTCTCAGCTGTGTTATGTCAATTACTTCTCCTTGCATGCTTTCCATTTTCAAAATATTTGTAGCCATTTCTCATTTCCTCTTGTCTCCTTTTCAGTCTATTTGACTTGTTTTTTTTTTAATTTTTTTAAATGTTTGTTTACTTTTGAGAAAGAGAGAGACAGAGCACGAGCAGAGGAGGGGCAGAGAGAGAGAGGGAGACACAGAATCCAAAGCAGGCTCCAGGCTCTGAGCTGTCAGCACAGAGCCCAACACAGGGCTCACACTAACAAACCATGAGATCATGACCTGAGCTGAAGTCGCATGCTTAACCGACTGAGCCACCCAGGTGTCCCTTAACTTTTAAATTCATCTACTGTCATGTTACTGGACTTTTAGGAGCAAATGGAGATAAACACATACATTCAATGTGCCATGTTTAACCAGAATTCAAACCAAATTGTGTCTTAACCCTGTCTAAAAATCATGAATGGTTCCACACGAAGTTCAGTTTGTAAGTTGAGGTTTGTTGCTTCTCAACATATCGACTTCCACTCATAGTATCTCTATTGCTCATTGCTGCAATTCATCCAGTTTTCCTAAGATGCCATGTTCTCTTTAATCTTGGGGCATTTACTCTGAATTCCCCTTCATCCCCCTTCCTTTGTCTAGCTCCTAACAGCATTCAGCTTTCAGCTTAAACCACACCTGCTCTTTCCCCTTCCCCCAAGCTAGGAAGGAAGCCCATTATTTCCTCTGCAATAGCATCCTGTGTTACCCCACTCACTTTAGCACTGGATATAATGTACATTTAGTACTGCGTGTCTCATTCTGCATTATAAAGTCTAATCAGGGACTTGGTCTTCATCATTATAAGAACATCAACATTCAGTATCTATGTAGCAGGTGCTCATTGAAAATTTGATGAATGAATATCGAATGAGCACTAGGCTCTAATCAAAGATCTGAGTTCACATGCTAGTTTCTTCCATTGTCCAACTCTGTACCTTTAAATAGATAAAGAGCTTAACTAGAATATTTAGGTCAATTTCTGGCTCTGCCATTTCTTATGTGATCTCAGGAGATCATTAACTCTCCAATCTCCATTTTTGCACCTCTAAATGGAGTTCAAATATATGTCCTGCTGTCTACACAAAGTGATGTATAGGTAATATTCATCAATATGCAGTTCATTTTATAAATGCATAAAATATGCTAAAAATCAATCATGCTTTAAGTAGCTATTGAGTACCTAGTACTGTGCTCCCTGGCGAGTCCTTTGTTGTGCATGTGTAAGTGGGTTTTCTGTGTGTCTTTCTTTTTAAATTATTAGCCTCCCATTTTTCTTAAGTGTATATAGTAATATAATATGATTTTAAGAACAAAAGCACAAAGTACCCCCATTATCAACATAATCTTAAGTAATTATAAATGTATTAGATATTTTAAAGTATCAGACAATTAAATTTTCCAATATTTTACCATAGGTTATGTATTCCTATTTGACCGTTATAATTTTAATTCCGTGTTTCATTTTCATATAATTTTCAACAGTTGATGTAGAACAGCTTGGCAAAATATAAATGAAATTCTAGCCAATTTGGACAATTCTCTTTATGGCCTTCTGTTTCTACATTGTGTAGGATAATCTAATATTCATGAGATCAAAGAGCCAAATACAATGATAACATCTTAGTTTGTAGGAGACTGTATTTTGTGTGGCAGGCTCGGTGTGGAGGTCTTGCTATGGGGTGGGGGCAGGATACACTTTTAACTATTTCTTCACAGAGCTGATTGACACCATCTTCCAGAAAATGTAATCAACTTTATGACTGATTCCTATATTAACTTGAAAAACCCTCTTTGATTCCACCAAAGGCCATTTTTTAAAGTAAATTTATCTCCTTTTTTAAAAATCTGCAATGTGATTTTTATGTCTAAATTAGTCATTGCAATGTTGATTCAATTCCCTGGAAATTTTAAAAGAAATAAAAAAGAAAGATAAAGAACATTTAACAAATACCTCTTTTCTCAGAACCACTTAAGAACATCATTTGTGAAGATATATTTACAAATCTTAATGTTTAAAAAAATCCAAATGTCTTCACGGGAATGTCTTCATGGTTTGATGGGTATTTTTTGGAAGATAGGACATTTCAACATAGACTATGTCATATTTCTAAACTGTTGAATTTATCTATTTTGACTATATTTTGAAATGTTCAGTTGGTAAAGCAAATAACCCATCAAAGAATAGTAACTGCTTGGCTAGTTAATGTATGTAATATTTTGAGGAAATTGTATGCAAATACTAGTTCAGAGTCACTGCAGACAATGTAAGTTTACTTTATTTGAACACTTGCTCTATAGTAAATATTATTTTGAATGCTATACATGTATCAACACCTTTAATTGAACACTCCCATAATTTGGGTACTTTTACTATTCATATTTTACAGACGGGCCTCAGATGTCACAGATAAGAGGGGGTAGGTCCCAGACACAAAGCCAGAAATCTGGTTCCAGAGTCCCTACTCTTCACTCTGCATTGCTGCCTATTCCAGAACTCATCAGTGAGTAACTTCAAGAACAGGTGGACTCTTCTCTATTATCCAGGTATAATAATTTGTGGATTGGAACTGTTTGGCCTCAAGAGGGCAAGCTTTGCAAATTCAATCCTGTTGAATAGTGACAGAAAAAGTCCTGGGACTCATGACTAATTTGCCTCGGAGTTTCCTTAAAGCAAAGGCCATGAAGTCTCAGTCAGCAATGGGTTGTCCAATATATATGGTTATGGCATTTTGAATCAGTGAGAATATCAAAAATGTTTCAAGACTTGCTACATATTAATTAAATACCTGTTACTCGTTGAAGGATGATCTATAACAAAATGACTTAGTCAAAATTTCCAGACTCTGGCCCTTTGGAAACAAAACCATGAGGCCAGAATCAGCATAGTTGCCATAATTAGATAGAAATACTTTGAAAAGCAAGATACTGGGTCAATCATTTCCTTTTCCTGTCTCCCACCTATTCTACATTGACATATTTATTGATTGCATCTCAGGAATTGTTCAAGTTGAATATGAAATGTCAATGCAACCAATATTATTTTTACTTTCATTAGCAAGTCTAAGTTAAACTTCATTAATAAAAAACCCTCCAACTGCCATGTCTTAACCTAGAACACATTTATTTTTTGCTCATGGAGAATCCTGTTGGACCTGGGCAAGGCTCCAGGCAGCTGCCCACCATGTGATGATTGGGGTCTGGGCTGCTTCTGTGCGTTGGTGTCATCATCATATCACCTTCTGTAATCACTGAACCGAAGCAAGAGAAGACTGAACAGTCTTGTACCAGCTGTTAAATGCTTTAGCCCTGAAGTGACACACGTACCTTCTGTTTACAGGGCATTGGGGAGTACTAGTCATAAAAGCCTGTCTACATATACAGGGGTTAGAAAAGTAGAAGTCTACCATATGCCTGGAAGGAGAAGACACCAGAAGTTTCTCCCGTATGTTAGATTACTGTTTGTAGAAGATTACACAGAGAGTAAGCAAATGCATTTATATTGTGAAATATAAGGAGTTATTCCTATAGTTATAAGTGCATTATATGATGCTTCCTATTGAAGTATAAAATGCTAAAACTCAGAGAATTGTCTAGTGGCAAATATATTAAGGAAAGCATTTTGCCCATTATGTTTTTAAGCTTGGACCAGGGTTGAACTTCGGCTTATTGACAATTTGTGGTGGAGAATTCTTTGTTGTAGGGGGCTTTTCAGTGCACTGTATGATGTATAGCAGCATCCCTGGTCACTACCCACAAGATACCACTAGCCAATAACCCTCCCCACCCAGATGTGACAACCGAATATGCCTCCAGATATTACCAAATGCCCTCAAGAGGGCAAAATCGCTCTAGGTTGAGAACCACTGGTTTGAAATATCCTCCCTCTAATTTTCAACACCAAACCTTTGAGTTAACACAGTAACTTATGCCTATACATATATACTTTACAATCTATAAAACACTTTATGTGGCTTCATCTCAGTTAATACAATAGTTAGAAGAGAATGGTATTATTATATTTAACACAAGGAAACAAGTTGGAAAAGGTGAAATGCTCTGTCCATTTCAGAAGGTGAGTAAATGGCAGGGAGACAACTCTAAAGCCTCTCTCTCTGGACTCATAAATATTCATAAGTTTATTGCATACCACCTGTAGGACAGGCACTGCTGTAGGTATAGAGGATACATACATAAAACGTCCAGTTCCTGCTCAGGAGACTGAATCTAGTGGATGAAAGAGGCAAATTAATGTAAAATTACATTGGCCGTAATTAAGTGCTCATAGAAAGGCTTCCAGAGCTGCAGAGAGAGGCACTTCACCTGCAGGACTATCAGGCAAGCAGTGGAGACTCTGCAAAAGAAAGGAAGGAATGATAGGAGGCAACGGAACAAAGAGAATGTTGAATTTCATTTCTGACTCACCACAGAGAAAAGGAACTGAAATAGAGAGCACTACTGAGCAGATCAAAAAGAAAGGAAAGCCCGATAGTCTGAGCTATGAGAGAAGAATTGTGAAAAATGCTAAGCCCCAAACCTGCAGGCAGGTGTTGTCTGAATAGTTGCCAGAGACACAAACACCCTACACATCACAGGTGTTCTGTAATGTTGATTCAAATGAATCCCATTGAGCACTACAGAAAAGCATTAAAAATGAAGGGGGAAAAAAAAAGCTCAAACTCTATGTCTCTGAAGCAGAAGAAAAGTAAATGGGTGAGAATAGGTTAAAAGAAGGGATCTCGCATATGACAGACACTATAATTTCTAGAAAGTGTGACCTGCTGGAAGCTCACTGGACAGTTCGTTTACCCAAGGGTTGAACTGCGGTCACTTGTAACAAACTCGTCTTGCTTTTTATGTTGACTGTGTCTTGATATTTAAATATTTCACTCAGTTTTCAGCTCGAGAAAGATTTCAAAACTGTGGAGATTCATTAGCATAAGAGTAACTGTCTGCCAATGCATAATTTAACAATGTGGTCAATTACCTGACCAGGCACTACATAAAGTGTACCAGACGGGCTGTGCACTTTAAACTCCCACTCGGGAACCTGGGGATTGTTATTGAGCAAAACGTGTTTTAAATTCCTTGTTTGAAAACCAGAGAGGGTGCAAAGGCTATTTTCCCACACAGGTGCATCTAGATCCTCTGTGCTCTTTTCAGTATGAATCTGTTCACTTCTCTCTTAGCCTTTACCCATATAACTCTGTTCCTTTGGTCACCCACCTTGACAACTAGCAAATAGTGACACATCCCTTTTCCTGTCCTGCTATCATCTTACCACATCAGGTTCACTTTACCCTCTGGGCAGGTCCTGGCCGCCTCTTGTTTGAAATCCCACCTCTTCCTGATCTTGGGCATTAAAATTAGTCCCCACTTTCTGCATTCTGCTCTTTCTGCATGAGTCACTGTTGGCAGCTCTAGCAGGACCTTGTGTTGGTGGAGGGCAAAAATTTCTCACTCGGACTCACCCCCACTCAATCTCCCCGGGTGCCCACTGCAAGGAAAAACAGAGAGTGGCAGGGACAGCTTTGTAAACTTGCTTTGATTAACCTTCAAGAGTAAAAATTGGAGAGACCCATAGACAGGAAGAATAGTTTAAAGAAAGGTGGAGAATCTGGGGAAAGAGCTTGAGGAGGAAGTTGCAGTGTCCTTGTGACTTGGGTAGGGAGGGGTGAAGGTGTGTAGTGCAGGAGGGACAGCCTCCTCTGGGCTGAATCCCCCAAAGGTTCACCCATGGATGCCTGGGAAGTCACTGGGAGACGGTTCCCTCTGCATCCAGAAAGGGGGAACCCTGGGGCTACTGAAAGGGAGTTAGCAATGAAGGGGCTATAGCTTACAGACATAGGATTGGAAAAGCATGCTTTTCTAAGTGCAAAGTGGGAAGTGAACACAGGAAGTGGCACCGGGAGCAATAAAAATAATCCAGGGAGGCGCAGAGGACTTGGTGACCAATGGGGTCTCTGGCATAACTCTTTCAGTGTCTAAAAGGTTTATTACAGTGTCCTGGCTAGGGGCAGAACCCAGAGCAGAAATCTCAGCTCCACCACTTCTAGCCAAGCTATCTTGGGAAATTTACTTACATTCTCTAAGCTGCTTTAGGTCGTTCCCATGGAAGTTTTGTGAGCATCTAATGAAATGAAACACATGCAATTGTGTGATGCCTGGCACAGGGGAATTCTAAATAGTTGACGAGCTCTTCCTGTCTTTCAGAATGATGGGGTGGGGGTGCCAATGGCTGTGGGGTGAAGCTGGGACAGCTTAAGTAGTAGATAAAAGCCCAGACTGTGAGTCAGACAGAACTAGATTCAGACAAAACTAGATTCAGGTCTAGTTTAATTTAGACCTAGACTAGATTCAGACCTGACCCTTGCAAGCATGCTGTCTTGATCACCCTACGTAACCTTTAGGACCTTCAGTTTTCTCATCTTTAAATGAGGCTCAATAAAATATATTTAAAAGAGATATTTTAGAAGGACTAAAGTAAGGATTAGACATAATGTATATTTATTTAATATATATATTTATTTACTATATATATAGGTATATACTATATACATATATACCTTAACATAGTTTCTGGCATATGCTAAATCCCATAAATTCTAGCCAATTTTATCAAGACTCCAGCAAGTATGTTGGCTTTTTGTCTTTGAGTGAGCTTTTTCAGGGTGATAATCTATGAAATAATTTATTTTCCACAAAAATGTATCACATTCTTATTATGGTCAAGGCACTGTGCTAGATGCTGAGGGCAAGGCACTTACTTAGAAATAATTTAAAAAATAAGGCCTCTCTTCAAAGTGGTCACAGTCTGATGGACTGAGCATCAGACTCATATACATATTAGCAGAAAAATGGTCCAGTCACAACATGGGGAAGAAGCGGTTAATTCTTATTGTAAAGACCCACATGTACCCAGGAAGCTGATCTTGAAGGAGGAGAATTTCAAAGGCAGAGAATTGGAAGAAGGATGCCTTAGGGAGTTGGAATAACTATGCAGAAAGACTAAATATGAAAATGCTTGATGTGTTTGGAGAGGAATTTGGGGGCTGTGCGTGTGTTGCAAGTTGCTATAAATAATTATAACTTGATACTTGATTTTGGTTTTTCCTTTTTTAATGATGGAGCTATTTCTTATTCAACGAGGCCTCATAGTGCCTTGCACAAGGTAAGCTTCAGTGAAATAAATTGAAGATGCTCTCTCATTAGATTCTAATTTCCCAAATATCCTAAGGTTCATTGCTTTTTTTTTTTTTTTTTGCATGATAAGTTATTTTGTAGAACCATTCCAATGAATATGCTTAGGTGTCTCTGCTGAAAGTGTTTCAGAAATAATAATAGCATGACTTTTGAAATTTTCATAGCAATTTTCTTGGCTTTAAATAATTCATCCTTCATACTAGATTCTATAAAAGTATGTAACACAATTTAGCCACCACGTCTTTTGATTCTGGCTGATAATTATGAGGTTTCTTTCTGTCAAGTAATAGCAACAAAGAAAAGCCTCCTCTGCCTCTTTGAGGGAAAGGGCTTGGAGGTGGAGGTCCAGAGAGCAGGTCATTTCCCCAGCAAAGGAGGCAGCCGATCCTAAGATGCTCTGGTGCTAACCAGGAATGAGCAAAAGGATGGTGATCAATGTCATCATCAAATGCAACATCAAATGCACTCAGCTGGATTATTCAGTTCTGACCTAGGTATTAATGAAGAGGAAGAGGGAAGAAGAAGAGAGAAGGTGTTGCACAGGCACGGACACTCTTCAGACTCAGAAGCATTGCTGGAGGGATCCAGTCATCAGGTATATTTGAAGTCCATTTAGTTTCAATAAGAACATAAAAAAGTAAAGGATTATGAGATTCAAAGGACGATTATTTCAATGTTTGTATTGCTCATGAAATATTGCATTGCCAGCTGGCCTTGAATTTATCTAGCTCATTGTATTATTCTATTATTCTAGATCACCGGGTGTTTCCTCGCTACTGGACTATTCCCTTGACCCCACATTCTCCTCCAGCTACAACCTTGCTTCTTCTTCCCCTTCCCCTCCCAATTGACAGAAGTTACAGAAGTTGTCTATACTCCGTTCTTCTCTTTCTCCATTGTAAGGATAACAGTAATCTCCCCAGGACCAATGCAGTGTCAGCGCTGAACATTCCTCACTGGCCCACTGGCTGCATTTACACAAGAGAGGAGCCCCATCAACCACACAACCTCTTCATTTCCCCTTGCTTCTCTGCCTTCTTCTTTGGCTGCTCTCCTTGGACCCCTTCTGTGATTCTCCATCATCCTCAATACTGTGAGATGTGGGTGTTCCCAAGGATCCCAGTTCTCTTCTTAATCTACATTATTCCCTGGGTGAAACCACCCCATCTTACGCTTTTATATATTGTGTGTCTTTTGTAGATTCCCAGAGTGTTCACCTCTGACCTGTGCTCTGAATTTCAGACTTTTATACCTGCCACCTACTTACCACAGCCTAAAGCAGACTCTCAATCCTCACCCCACAACTTGTTCTCTCCAAGTTTTCACCATCTCAACAAGTGTCATCCCCAGTTTCCTATTGTTCAGGCCCCAAATCTTGGAGCTATCCTTGGTCTGTTCTTTCTCTCACTCCCCATCTAATCCACTAGCCATTACTTTCACTCAGTGTTTTTAAAATATTTAAAATAGACCACTATGTGTCTGATACTGATCTAAAAGCTGTAGATACAGAGAGAATAAAGCAGAAAAAAGTCCTGTGCTCAGGTTCTGGTGACTTTAAAACAGATTGACAATCAGGGCGCCTGGGTGGCTCAGTCCGTTAAGCATCCGACTTCGGCTCAAGTCATGATCTCACGGTTTGTGAATTCGAGCCCTGTGTTGGGCACAGCAGAGCCTGGAGCCTGCTTCAGATTCTGTGTCTCCCTCTCTCTCTGCCCCTCCCCCATTCGTGCTCTGTCTCTGTCTCTGTCTCTCTTTCTTTCAAAAATAAACATTAAAAAAAATAAAACAATCAAGTCACTTTTCATCTGCATATCACAGCTGTTAGCACTAGAGACAACACCACCAGCCTCTCCCCTAGTTATGGCAGGAACTCAGGCTTCCACTCTGCACCCCTATAGTCTTTTGTTTCCACACCAGCCACAGTGATCATTTTTTAAAAATGTTTATTTATTTATTTTGAGAGAGGCAGCAAGTGGGGGAGAGGGGCAGAAGAGAGGGAAAAGAGAATCCCAAGCAGGCAGAGGCTAATACGGGCTCGAGGGACTCAATCTCACAACCATGGGATCATGTCCTGAGCCAAAATCAAGAATCAGATGCTCAACCGACTGAGCCCCCCAGGAGCCCCCAGAATGATCATTTTAAAACATAACTCAGACTATGTCTTTTCTCTGCACATAATCCTCAACTCACTTTGAGCAAAATCCAGAGTCTAACAAAACTCACAAGGCTTTCTATGATCTGGGCCCTGCAATTGCTCTGATTCGTTCACTAGCACCCTACCCTCTCTGACTTTGCTGTGGCCACACCAGCCTCCTTGCTATTTCCCAAACACTCTAAACAGCTTACAACATGTGACCTTAGTTCTTGGGGCTTGGCATATTCCCACACTTGAGATCTCTAAAATATCACCTGACTGCAGAGGGCTTCCTGATCTTCAACATATAATAGCACTGATATCACCGTCACTCTCTATTCCCCTCCCCTGTTTGATATATGCATGTCTGTATGTACATCTTGCCAGTCTCTTCCATCTAAAAGGTAAACCTATAAAGGCTAGGACTTTGTTTTGCTCACTGTTGTATCTCTGTCTCCTACAGCAGTGCCCAGAAAAGATTATGCACTCAGTAAATATTTATTGAATTATCTTAATATCTTATTGAATCTTGGAATTCTATAATTTGTTAATTTCCAAGTGTGTTGATATAGAGTCCTTTTAATGAAGAGTTTATGTTTGTGAGGCAGCTGATACTAGATATGTGTGCCCATTGCGGTTCTGGGGCAGGGAAGCCCAGCTTCCTGTGACCTCATTTACATCCTGTTCTATCCAAATTAAGAGTAAACTTTCAGGTCTGAAAATTAAGTACCCCATCTCTTCGTTGTGACTAGTTTTCCATATTTGCTAAAATATTAAACAAAGAGTCTGGAACAGTCAGTTACAAAGCCCTCGGGAGGTGGGATAAGTAATCAGCATTCAGTGGTTTGTGGCTCTGTGTCAAATTAATCACCTCAAAATTAGGCATGTGGATAAACTATGAAGTCAGGTGAACTATGTATAAAGGAAATAACTACGTGTACTTTGATCCTTAGATAGTGAGCTTCGTAGGACACCATTTCAATCCAGCAGAAAGCTAGAGCAGTTGAGAAATCGTGGTTTAAAGGAGTCCGTATACAGATCTTTTCAGAAAAAAAAAAAAAAAAAGATGACTTGGCAGCCTTGAAGAAAATAATTTAAATAAAAGACAGGGTATCCATCAATAAGAGCCCTGGGCTCTGATTGAGCTACCATCACCCACCTCACCCCTACCTCAGCTTCAGCCACGTAGAGCATTTTACCACTCTGTGTCTTCTTTGCTAGATCTGAACATTTATGTGTCCTTTCATATGCTTGGTCTCCCCTTGCTCTGTCCCCTTAACTGCAAATCTATGTGATCCAGTTCCAATATTGCCTTCTTGGTCAACTCTTTTCTGAACCCTTTGATGGTTTTAGTTGCTTTTTCTTCTCTGTCATTATATCCACTGTACATATGTCTACTACAGAATCCGACTGCATTAACTAGCTTGTGACTTTACCTCATTTCTGTTGGCTCCTTAAGGCTAAGAAATATCTTCATTATTTTATACCTCCAGCACCTAACCTAATGTCTTCTTAGAGTGAAATATATTCTCATAACTTTGTCCGTTGAAATTAAGAAAATAGCCTTTAAGCATTATGACTTCTATAAAGTGTATTTTAAACTTCCAAAGATTCTAGAATCTCACATGATGCAAACTTGTTCATGTGAAACAGGACACCTCAGAGTCATCTCTTTTCCTATCTCAGATGCACAAACTAGTGTAATATAGCATTCTGTTTGTGTTAGTGCCCCCCTTAAGCACCTTGTTTACAATCATACAATTCATCTCTTTTTCTGCTGAAGAGCTCAAAACATCATGTTGGGATAAATTCAGACATCCTCATAAGGTTCTCCATTAAATAGGAAGGAAATGGTTATTTCCAGCTTGTTTCCCATCGTATGTTGGGCTTACAGATGAGTGTACTAAAAGTTTACTCAGTTATTCACTAAGATGTAGCTAGAAAATAACCTGATTAGTTTATTTTGTTTTTCTTTCTCTTTTAGAACTTCATTCCTAGTTTTTGCACTTGTCTTGGTAATATATAAGTATTGACACAAAAATCTTAATTTCAATATCCAGTGATCATTGATTATCCTTTAAATGTCTTAGAAATAATTTCTCTTTTCTTCTTTTCTAATAACATGGTGTGCTTCTTTTCCTTTTTTCCTTTTTCTTAACAGTGATCAAATATGACTATTATTAATTACTAGAGTTACAGCTCTTATGTATCTATCAGCCTTACTGCCAGATGTTTATTGACTTTGTCCCTGAAAGGAAGTGCCTTAAGGACAAGGACTGAATTCGGCAAATCCCTGATCCTAGAAGACGCTTCATCATTGTAAGTGCTGCCTGTGGGTGAGACCACCCTTGGATTCTTTTGAATCTTGATGAGACAGAAATTGCGGGACATTAAAGGCAAAATATAGAAGGCTTACACTCTCCCTTTATTCCCCTTTAACCACAATGCTAAATACCACACAGCTAGTTCTCGCCATGTTTGCAGCCCCCCTACAGGTGGGATTCTTCAGGGTTCCTAGGCTTCTGGGACCTCAAGCGGGGTGGAGCTGCTTTGGAAAATGCAGCATTGTTTTGTCCCCACTCTATAGCTAAATCCCACAGGGGGGCCCATTAGGAGTTCCAGCAGAGAGAGGGTGCTCTCCTCACTTCTATTTACACTCCCCTGGATAAAGTCTGGTGTCCTTGATAGAACGCAATTATAATTTCCTATTGCTTGATTTGAGCTACAGAGAAACAAGCTTTTCTTTAATATTTAAAAATTTTTAAACACCAGCCGGCATGATTTCTCAACAAAAGATCTTTACATAGCATTGCAGACATTCCTTTTTCTTCCTTCACTGCAGATGGGCTGGCTGGCTCCCAGAGGGGGCATGTGGGCAGTACCTGTTCCCCTCCTGTGTTCCTGTGAAAGGGGGAGCATTACAAGGCCCATCAGGGGCTCAGGCTCCACAGAGGGTGTTTCCTACAGCACCTCCCTGATGTTCCACTTGTTAAATATTGATAGAATTAAGTTATTATTCTTTTCATGCTCTTGCTCTCTGCTTCTCAGCTTACCACAGTATACAACTCAGGTGCTTAAGAGGTTTGTAGCATAAAATTGGGTTAGCCTCTTTTAAAGAGCTGCTGAAATTAATTCTAGAATTTACATTTGCTCCATCTGATTTCTTTCTCTCTCTTACCCTTCCTACCTTCCTTCATTCCATCCTTCCTTCCTTCCTTCCCTCCCTCCCTCATTTCTTTCTTTCTTTCTTTCTCTCTCTCTCTCTCTCTCTCTCTGGTCTGTCATTCCTTCCTTCCTTCCTTCCTTCCTTCCTTCCCTCCTTCCTTTCTTCTGATCTATTTTGGCACAATGGATCATAGAGTCTAATTTTATTGGGATTTGTATTTTAGCCCAAGCAAAACATAACCCATTTCTTCTCCTGCAGATCCACTAGAAGCCACTGGTGTATCTCAGGGGCACTGAGAATCCTCCTCCAGAGATCCACATTTTCTTATAAGAATATCTGGATACATTTTGATAAACTTTTGGCCTTTTAATTTTGTCAGGTATAACTTTTTTGGAGCCAGGCTCCAAATCTTAAGTAGTCCAGAGATTAGGTGAAAGACAACTAGAGATTAGGAGATAAGACAACTCTTATCTCATGGGCCACAATTTTAGGCAGAATTAGGTTATTTTTAAATGGAAAAAAATCTCACTGGATTCACCATTAAACAAAATTTAATATCATTTTCTAGACAGGTGCTCTAGATTATGTCAGAGTTAGCCTTTCTCTTGTTACCAGAATTCATGAGAAGGTCATCTTGGACTGTATAGAAAATAGGCTTTTTTCTAAAACTTAACTCTTAACAGAGTGCCTTCTCAACCTGTTTGTACCCCTAAGTCTACTGTTGAAATGAGATTGTAGAGGCGACTACATTTGGATGATGCCATCAGACTCTTCCTGTCATTTATTGCTCCGTGATGATCTTTGAAACTCTCACCTGATACTTGGAGAGAGGTATTCACTACCTCCTTACCAGTAGATCATTGATTTAAAAATCAATCTTCAATGTTTGGGGAAATGTGGGTCTCTCCCTGTCTGTAAATAGTAATAATAATAAAAATAATAATAACAGTGTTGGATAGGTGATTCATGAGTATCATTTGAAGTTCAAGGCAGAGTTCCTACAATTATATTAAATTTAAGTCCTAATCCAATATAAAAATGAATTAACAAGTCCTTATAAAATGTTCTGGGAGACCTGCCACAATAATCACAGTAGGTTTTTGGTGAGAAAGCTTTAAGGCATAAGATAACAATTGATTTATGAGGTGGGGATTGGAGGCGCTTACCTTTCTGTTTTGAAGACTAAAGACAACCGCCCTCAAAGTCACTGTTGTTCACTTGGGTGGAAAAGACTGCTTTTTCCCTGTACTTTTCTGAACTATAAAAATTAAGTTAACTTTTTATGAAGATGATTTTAACTTGCAAAATCATCTGAATTACATTAACTTCAAAAATCATTTGGTATAGTATCATCTGAATTAGTCACAGTGGAAGAATTTAGGAATTGGTACCAAGGCATCCTCAGTTTAAGGATCTAACATCTTATGCCAATTGCCAAAATAATCCCATTTATTTTAATTGATTTGAGGTGTGCCTGATTAACAGTGGTTCATGTTCTTTATTTAGAGCTTAATTTAGAATTACACAAAAGGAACATAAGGGAGATACTAGAGTTTTTCAACTGTCCCAATGTGATGAAAAGACAAGGGCTTTGTTTCATGACTCTGCGCTCAGAAGAATCTAGGCTGGGGTGGGATTAGATAGTTCCTGCTTCTCAGAAAGTGTGAAACTAGGTCCCAGGGTAAACTTTGGTGTATGTTTTTTATGACACTGACATTATCAAATTGTTCAAATTGGAACTAAACCTTTTGCAATTAATATGTGTTTCTGATTTACAAGAATAAATTGCGGTTTAATCAATAAGGTTGTGTACATCTCGTCTGGATATCATGTTTGTGTTTAAAGAATCATTTCGGGGCTCCTGGGTGGCTCAGTTGGTTAAGTGTCCGGCTTCGGCTCAGGTCATGATCTCACGGTTTGTGGGTTTGAGCCCCGTGACGGGCTCTGTGCTGACAGCTAGCTCAGAGCCTGGAGCCTGCTTCAGATTCTGTATCTCCCTTTCTCTCTGACCCTCCCCTGCTCGCACTCTCTCTCTCTGTCTCTCAAAAATAAATTTAAAAAAACATAAAAAATATAAATAAAAAATAAATAAAGAATCATTTCACTTAGTTCTTAAACTATCCAAGGACAATTCTCAGAGGATGCTTCAATATCTTTGAGTATTTCTGAAACTCGTTTGTTTTGTTTGTGGGAGCAGACAGAACAAGACAACTGTATGGGACCCGAGTGTCTTTTATCTCAGCTCTGGCAGTCATTTTGAATCTCTCTCCCTCACTGATTCTTCTTTTTCAAATCTCAGCTGGAAGCATTCTCCTCCCTCTCCTATGGCTGTGTTAAGAGTATTACTCATTATTTGTCTCAGGAGTCATGCTATTTTTAGTAGCTCAGTCAGGGGTTTAGGGATACAGTTTGAACCAATGCTACAATTCAAATAAATAAAACTCCAAGTATCTCAGGCTTCCTGGTTCTTACCTACAGGAGAGAGTCAGGTGAAAGGAAGACAATTCAATCTCACCATCATTTGTGTCATATGGCCTGGAAGGCTTCTTATCTTCTCTTTAACTGGACCCCCAATGTGTCTCTTCCCAAGAGTGTTCTGGCACAGACCCCTCATCTCCTTTTTCTTATGGGAGGTTGACCACTCCTCACATGCTGTACTCTTAGCAAAGAAAAATCTTCAGTACAGTACAGGGGTTTCCTCCCACAACTGTCTTCCAGATACTCTGGCAGGTGGCAGGAGTCATAGATTTGCCTTCTGATCATCAGTTTGTTAGAAGGAGTATCATAGAGTCAGCAGAATCTTCTTTTTCTTTTAAAATAGAAGCATTTTCTCTGGCAACCTATTATAATCTACTCTAGGGATTCCCCTCAAATCTTCTATCTAAGAAAAAGAATAGGAGCACCCGAGTGGCTCAGTCAGTTAAGCATCCAACTCTTGATTTCCTGGTCATGATCTCCCAATTCATAAGACCAAGCTCCGCGTCAGGCTCTACGCTGATAGCACAGAGCCTGCTTGGGTTTCTCTCCCTCCCTCTCTCTCTGCCCCTCCCCTGCTCATGCACACACATCTCTCTCTCTCTCTCTCTCTGTCTCAAAATAAATAAGTAAGCATCTTATGAGAAAAAGAAAAAGAATAACAAGTGGAGCAGAGGCAATATGAGGGTGACAGAGAGGGCAGGGGCAAAGAGACTGATGTTCAGTCCCTTAGGGAAGATAAACACATGCTCTGTAGTCAGAACCTAGAGATGCCCCTACAATCTGACACATGCTGGCTGTTGTGGTTTGCTGGGGAAAACTGTTATGAACCAAGTGTTTGTCTCCCCTACAGTTCATGGGTTAAAACCTAACCCCCAATGTGTGTGATGAGTTAGAAGGCAGGGCCTTTGGGAGGTGATTAGTCCCCTTATAAAGAGGCCCCAGAAAGCTCTGTCACCTATTTCCACCAGGTGAGGACACATCAGAGAAGATACTTGTTTATGAATCAGGAAGTGGGTTCTCACGAGATACCCAATCTGCTGACACCTTGATCTTGGACTTCCCAGCTTGCACAAGTGTGAGAAATAAATTTCATTTGTTTATAAGCCACACAGTCTATGACACTTTGTTATAACAAACGTTTAGACTAAGATAGAAATGACTTCATGTGGTGCAGAATCTCAGAATTACTCTCAGAGCTAAGCTATTATATGGTTTGATACCAGCATGACAGTGGATGAAATCCCCCTCTCCTTTTGTCCTCTCCCTCTCTGTGTAAATATACCCACTCACCCATCTACACCCACACTCACACTCTAAACCAGGGCTTTCTATTCAGAAACTCTTGTCTTTAATAATGAACCCTTTGACTACAGCCAAGATGCAACCAAATTTCTTCAGCAGTTTCCTATATTTATGTGATGAATACGTGCTTCCTTTAGAGAATCTTGCTGAGAGGAATCCCCTTTATTTCCCATCCACTGAATTATGCCTGAACTTTCTAGCCATGGTTTGGTAGTGTGGCCACATGAAAATTTTAATGAAGAGTAAGATTCTTCCTCCTCCCACCCCACTCATATTGCTTAGACAATAAAAATTATAGAGCATAGGGGCACCTAGGGTGGCTCAGTCAGTTGAACGTCCGACTCCTGGTTTCAGTTCAGGTCACGATCTCACAGTTGGTGGGACTGAGCCCCATGTCGGGCTCTGCACTGACAGTGCTGGAGGCTGCTTGGGATTCTCCCTCTCTCTCTGCCCTTCCTCCACTCTCTCGCATGTGTGTGGATGCAAAATAAATTAATTTAAAAAAAAGAAATGATAGACTACTATACAACCTCAAGTCAGATTTAAATAACGAACATATCAATATGCCATCTTAGCAACTGGCATGGGTTCTAAATAAAAGGCAGGGAAATGTTAAGTTTCTTGTTCCACTCCAAAGATTTCTGGTTCAAAAATAATAATTTAGTAATAAAAAATCTTAGTTTTTCTACTGGTTAAACGATTAAATATACTGTTCAGTTTAGTAAGGGAGCTGAAGGATAGTATGCAATTTTGAAGATATGTTGATAATGACCTCCCTTTTTAATAACTTAACTCAGGTATATCTAGCACCTAGATGTGCATGATTTTTCTTCTAATTATTGCATTGAATCATTGGTTTCTCCTCCTTCTTTATTTCTTCCTCTATAGATCTCTTTGGAAAAAAACAATGGATGGTATAATCATTTCTCTTGCTAACTACTTCAATAGAAAATGGAAAAAAATGGGTTTCATAAAAAAAGAATACTGGATACTCTCCTGTGACATGTTAAATGTTGAGGTCAATTATACCTAAACACTTCATGTGGGCAAGTAATAAGACTGGAGCATTGTTAATTGTTTTTAAACATAACACAAAAATTAGAGAAATGTATTTCAAAATTAAAATATCTCATATTGTGGGCTATTTGGGTATGTGTACACACACATGCATTTTCAAAAGATCTAGGCAGTATATATATATTCAGTTAAATCTCCTTTTCATGGAACAGTTGGCATAGTATACATTGTTAGGGGATATAATGATCATTTTGACCATTATTATTTTTTGTTTACCTATACTCTCTAGTAAAGTCTATTTCTTTGAAGCTATATTTAACGTTAAATTTTTATATCCATATTTGCCATTTTAAGTTAAATATGGATAAATTCTTAACAAATATTTAACAAGAGCTTCCTCTGTGCCAGGCACACTGCTTCTCAAATGAAAAATGATTTAGGGACCTGGGAAGAACAAGCCTATGGCAGACAAGATTGATGCAGACCTCTCTCTCTATAACATTGTTCCCATATTTGAAAAACTGACTGTGGATAAGAGATTCACTTTACGCAGTGTAGCTCCAAAGGCAATAGTATTCATTTTTATTCAGCAGACATTTATGAGAACCTTCCACGTGGCAGTCACTGTCAAAGATGTTGGATATACCAAAGTGATTTAGATATCTCTCTACTTTCAAGAAGCAAACTGTATTGAAACTCAAATAGGTCAAAGCTTCAGGGAAGACAATTTCAGTCTAACACAAAAACTCCCTAACAATTAGAACTATCCACAAATGTAACAGAGAATCTGGGAGCTCTCATCACTAAGTTTAGCTGTGATACTCCAAGGATGAAGTATAGCAAAGGTAGAGTCGAGGGTAATAGACTTGGTAGCATAATGCTCAACATGATTGAATGCAAAAATGTCATCAGGATGCAGTCATTAGGTCATGGTCAGTAGTGGGAAAGCAAGTGGGCACAGAAGCTATGTAAGGCTGTAGGGCAGAGCCCTGCGGGACATCAACAATTACAATGGAGACTAAATCAAGACCCTAAAGAGTTAATCACTTATGTGACAATTGGTGTGTGTGTGTTTTTAAATCTATCCCAGACCTCAATTTTATCATTTATAAACTGGAGAATAAAATACAGGATCATAACACAGTAGTTAACACAGGAAGGTAGTCAATAAATCTAGTATTATGGTCTGTACATAGCTGTTACCTTACCTGCCCACTTGCTATATGTACCAAGTTCAGTTTATTTCACAGTGGTTCTGAATATTTTGTTTTGATTGAGCCCTTGTGAAAACCTGATGCAAATGTACTCTCTCCTTCCAGAAAAATGCATATGAAGAATGCAAATAAAATATTTGCATGCAATTTCAAGGGGCTTGTGGATCCATAAGTCCATCCATAAGTCCATCTCTATAGCATTATCTGAAGGAGTGAGACACCTAGATTGTGTATACACTATTATCGTCTTGGTTCTGGGGCCCCAATCTTAAATCTGTTCCAGTTTCGCAAGCTGTAGCAGAGCCCAGGAGTTCTTACATTTAAGACAGAAGTAGGTATTCTTGTTCTCTGTGAACATGTATGAGGTGAGAATAGGTAAGGCGTGAAAACATTCTGGCGTTTATTTTCTAACTTCTCCATTTGGTAACCGGACAGCAGACATATTGCCTTTTGATCTTCCAGCACCATCTATCACATCCACCTCTCTGTGGTTTAGTAGCAGTCCACTCTTCATCCATGAGTGAAAATCTATTGGCTTTTCTCTTCCTTATCTTTCTTTCCTTATCCAGCTTTCTTCCATTCTTTTCCCTTTTATTACAGAATTCTGGTTCTTTCCTATCACTGAACACAATGTGAAAGAGAAATGTAGTTTGGGTTTTCTGTTATCTTTATTGAATACATTTTATATTCCTATTTGGAATATTGATATTAATATTAATATTAATATTAATATCCAATATTATATCCCTCACTTTACCTCATTTTCCCTCCAAAAAAGAAAGTGTGTTCAATTTATAGCCAGACTTGGATTAACTTTTCCCCCCAGTAATTAAAGTCTTACCAATTAAGAAAAAGTGTTCTTATTTCAGTTTTATACCTAGATTTTCCCCTGAATACTTTAAAATCTTGTATTGAATAATCTTTTTTAAAAACAGATGCTTACTCTCAATCTTGTGCTATACGTATTTTTGTTTCCTAATTTTTTTTTATTGTATTTTATTTTATGTTTTGGTTTTGACACTCCAAACTGAAATGGAGCTGCTGGGACTGATTCATTCTAATGGCAGCCACAGTTTTTTCAAAGATAAATGTCCCTCAGTATTCCCTTCTTTGATGAGTCTATTTTGGAAGTCGGCGGCTGCTGTCTCATAGCTCTTCCCAGATTGTATTTTTCATCTATCAGTAAAGCCAATATCTTTAAGACATATGGTAAGGAATGACCTTGAGTTTTTTTTTTAATAGATGAAGTGCAATCTCCATTTATAAAATTATGTTAACACGTCTGCATATTTTTAAGCCTGTTGACTTTGCTTCTGTCATCAGAAGTCATGTTCAGGGAACAATAAAGACTGTCGTTTTAAACTGTGTGTATACAAATCACTAGTAGTGTGCATCAAACCATCTGCTCTGCCCAGGGTTTTCTTTTTTTTTCCTTTTTCTTTTTCTATGCATATTTTGTTCTATGCATAACCATGAAAAGGCTTTAAAATGATAATGTTTCATGCTACCCATCTCCTGTGCTACAATTTTCATTACCTTGTCTCATGAAGAGATTACTTACTTCTGATAAACTAGTTGCACAATTTCAGCATTAGATTGGTTCTTTCCTTTCCACATATCACTTGTCATTTAAACCGGTTAGGTCTTCAAATGCTATCTTCTGGATATCTTCAAATGCAATCACTTCTGGAGAATAATTATAATTTCAATAAATCTGATTGCTATTCAAAATCTATAGATATTAAATATTCAGAGCTTGATTATTTCAATCAAATGGGGATTTCCACTTCATGAAGGGTCAAGAAACAAAAGTAATTATGGCAGTTTTGAATCTGAATTGAAGAACTTACCTAGCTTCATTGTATAGACTTTCCCCAGAGCCCCACATTCTTCTTTCTCTCCTGTCCTTATCCTGATTATTGATCAGAATTAAACAATCTGTGGTGCAAAATTACAATCACTAACTTTTACATAGTAAGATCACATTAATTTTTAATATTACATCAACATTCTTTGACAGTAAAAAACAAGGTGTTTCTTCTCTCAAATTCTTCAAGAGTGGTTCCGTTCACAACTGAGTCATCTTCTGATTTCTTCTTCTGAAATCCCAGAGGGAAAGAAATGTATCAGATACAACTTCACTTAATCTCCAAGGAGGATTGGGTTGGGGCTGCCATTTCAACATGAGGGCAATCAGAAAGATCTATTCTTTTGTTACCAGGCTTTGAAGAAAATCCCACATCTATCATCCAGTTATTGAAACAGAAACAGTAGTTTTATTTTGAATGAAGAATATAAGAAAAGTTAGAACAGAATTCATGTTTGCCATATGAAACAGATGTATAAATGCCAGAGACCTTCAGAATTCATGGGCAAGATTTTCTAGAGGTGTCCAAAGTCAATGAACCCTCCACTACCTATAATAAAGACATGCGGAGGTCATTTGGAATGTTAATGGCAGGGGTCACTAGAGACTGTGGAATCTGATGTCTGCTGGCGCATGGCTTTTCCTTTCTTCAAATGCCTGAAGTTCTATTCCTTCCTCACTTCCTGCATCAGTCAAAGCCATTTCCCTAGAATGTACAGTAATATATTAAACCAGCTGTGCTAATATGTCATGAATAAGAAGATTTAGCCTAGCCTAGGTTTGTTTACAGCATAGAAAAGGAGTTCCTATAACCTAAAGAAATTTTCAAGGGTATCCCTGAAATGAACTGTATTTTCCCTGTAAATCCACAGACCACTCATGTCAGGCAACTAGTATGACCATCTAAGAGATTTTTTAAGGGGAGCCTGGGTGGCTCGGTCTGTTAAGCATCTGACGTTGGCTCAGGTCATGGTTAAGCATCTGACTTCGGCTCAGGTCATGATGCCATGGTTTGTGGGTTCAAGCCTCATGTTGGACTTTGTGCTGACAGCTCAAACCCTGGAGCCTGCTTCAGATTGTGTCTCCCTCTTTCTCTGCCTCTTTGCCTCTTGTGCTCTGTCTCTGTCTCTCTCTCTTTCTCTCTCTCTGTCAAAATAATAAACATTAAAAAAATTTTTTTAAGACTTTTAAAAAATATTTATTTATTTATTTATTTATTTATTTATTTAGAGCGAACATGAGCAGGGGAGGGGCGGAGAGAGAAAGAGAAGGAGAGAGAGAATCCCAAACCTGAGCCGAACTCAAGAGTCCGATGCTTAACTGATTGATTGAGCCACCCAGGCACCCCAATTTTTAATAAACAGAATGAAAGACAAGAAGGGTAATGTTTCTAACTATGGTATGTCTGCTGGTGCTTTCTTTTGCTTCTGAATACTGAAGAAAGTCCTTGGCATACAAACTAATGAGTCACTTACAGACCTGCAGTTCCTGGAGATTGTAGCACTGTACTTATTATGATTTTATTATTATTTTAAACTCCATAGAGAATCACTGCCATTTTGGAGGATTAGAAGGAGTCATTTCTATCTTCTAATTACTCCATGTGTAATGATGATGCAGAAAAGGAAACAAATGTGTTAGATATTTTATATGTATTTCCTCTAGTCCTTACAATAACCACATAAGATACTTTCTATGGTACCTCATTTTATAGACAAAGTGAGCTTTGAGAAATAAAATAATTTGTTCGAAATTCTTTAGAGACAAAAACCAATACAAATCTGAGTTGTCATAGCTTCAGTTGATCTTGCTTGAAACGCTCAGAACAATAGAATCGGATTTTATCTTCTCATTGACTTATAAAAGGTCATAGCTAGATGTAACCTTTTTTCTTAATTATTGGTTTTATTCACTTTTTAAAATTTAATTTATTTTTTAAATTTACATCCAAGTTAGTTAGCATATGGTGTAACAATGAGTTCAAGACTAGATTCCTTAAGCCCCTTACCCTTTTAGCCCATCCCCCCCACAACCCTTCCAGCACCCTTCTGTTTGTTCTCCATATTTAAGAGTCTCTTATATTTTGTCCCACAAAACATAAAAAACATTTTATGTCCCATAAAAAATATTATTTTTGCTTCCCTTCCCTTATGTTCATCTGTTTTGTACCTTAAAGTCCTCATATGAGTGAGGTCATATGATATTTGTCTTTCTCAACTGACTAATTTCGCTTGCATAATACCCTCTAGGTCCATCTACCTACTTGCAACTGGCAAGATTTCATTCTTTTTGATTGTCGAGTAATACTCCATTGTATATATATACTAAATCTTCTTTATCCATTCATCTGTCGATGGACATTTGGGCTCTTCCCATACTCTGGCTATTGTTAATAGTGCTGCTATAAACATTGGGGTGCATGTGCCCCTTCGAAACAGCATAGCTGTATTCCTTGGATAAATACCTACTAGTGCAATTGCTGAGTCATAGGGTAGTTCTATTTTTAATTTTTTGAGGAATCTCCATAATGTTTTCCAGAGTGGCTGCACCAATTTGCATTCCCATCTGCAGTGCAAAAGAGATCCTCTTTCTCTGCATCCAGCATCTGTTAGATGTGACCTTTTTGACACACTAGTCCATTCCACTCACTCAGTAGATAAGACTGGAGGTGGTAGGTACACAGAAGAAGGTCAAGAACCTGGATTGTTTTATATGTCAGATGCGATGGCCAGGAGGCTCATTTTTCTCCATTTCTTTATAGGCACCAAGGAACTCTGGGAACAATGAGAACCGAAAATTTCAGAGTCTCATTAAGAAATTTGAGAGACAATTTGAACTAATAAAATTTTGGTCTGCATTCACTCCTATGGAGCCAGACTTCCTGGGTTCACGTCCTGGTTCCATTATTTATTGTTGTGTGACTTTAGGCAAGTTACTTGGTTTCTCTTTGCCTCAGTTTTTTTTTATCTGTAAAATGGGAATAATTATAATAATGACCTGGATAGGGTTCTTGTAAGGATTAAATAAATTAATATGAATCTACCAAGAACTGAGACATATGATAGAATTAGGAGACAAGGATATTAAAACAAATTACTACAAATATATTCTATGTGTTCAAAAAGTTAAGTAGAGACAGATGACTAAATGGACCATAAGTATTCTGAGACAGAAAAAAGACATTAGGTAAAAACTAAGGCAATCTGAATAAAGTATGGACTTCAGTTAATTATGCCTCAATATTGCTTCATCAATTATAACCAAAGTATCATAATAATGCAAGACATTAGTAAGAAGGGAAACTGGTATGAGGTACATGAGAACTTTATGTATGATCTCCCTTTTTTTGTAAATCTAAAGCTGTTCTGAAAGTAAAGTTTATTTTTATGAGATTTTTAATGAAAAACAAATCAACAGGAGATGCAAATTTCCTACGCTTACCTTCTCCCAACCTTCCTCCCATATCCTCTCCTCCAGAGGACTTGGAAAAACAGGTTATATTTCTTCATGGTGTTATGGGAGGGACTGATCCTTATGCTGTTGTCTCTACTGATCTCCTGAGCCTACTGTTAAGCCAGCGTAGTTCAATCTTTCATCCTACTCGCTTTCAGTGCCTTCCTATAGCTAACGGCTTCTGACTGAAGATTGTGTGGCTCACTTTTATTTTTATTTTATTTATCTTTACTTATATTTGACTTAGTTACCATATAGTGTAGTAAGGGTTTCAGGAGTAGAACTTAATGACTCGTCTCACTTACATATAACACCCAGTGCTTATCCCCACAAGTGTCCTCCTTAATGCCCATCACCCATTTAGCCCATCCCCCTACCTGCCTCGGCCCACCCCCCAGCAACCCTCAATTTATTCTCTGTTTTTAAGAGTCTCTTCTGGTTTGTCTGCCTCCCTCTGCGGTTTTATCTTATTTTTCCTTCCCTTCCCCTATGTTCATCTGCTTTGTTTCTTAAATTCCACATATGAGTGAAATCATTTGATATTTGTCTTTCTTTGACTGACTTACTTCACTTAGCCTAATACACTCTAGTTCCATCCATGTTGTTGCAAATGGCCAGATTTTATTCTTTTTGATCACTGAGTAATATTCCATTGTGTGTGTGTGTGTGTGTGTGTGTGTGTGTATCTCACATCTTTTTACCCATTCATAGTCGGTAGACATTTGGTCTTTTTCCATACTTTGGCTATTGTTGATAGTGCTTCTATAAACATTGGTGTGCATGTGCCCCTTCAAATCAGCATTTTTAATTCCTTTGGATAAATACCTAGTAGTGCAATTGCTGGGTCATAAGGTAGTTCTATTTTTAATTTTTTGTGGAACCTTCATGTTGGTTTCCAAAGTGGCTGCACCAGTTTTCATTCGCACCAACAGCACAAAAGTGTTCCCTTTTTTCCTCATCCTCATGTGTGACTTACTTTTAAAGGAGATCTAAACACAATATGCTATCAATTCTGCTCTGCCATGGCTACCCCATATAGCCACTCACTGCTCCCATAAGACATCAGGTCCCTTCCTTTATTTTGACTTTTTCTTTAGTCTATGCTTCCTCTTCTTTTTAAAATTCACACTGAATCCACTTGCTCTAACAATAGCCCCGCTGAGATGGAACTTCGGGCTGTTGGGGAGAAACTAATCTATGAGCATCCAAGCCCTGTCTCACCCCTTCCAGACTCCCCTCTTTCCCAACAAAATTTGAGTGTGAATTCCATTACTTTTTTTTTGTATTTTTTTCTACTTATGAATTATGGTAAAATTCTATGGTGAGAATGAAACTATTTCTTCATATTAGGTAAGGGAACTATTAAAAGCTACAAAATCCTTTTGTTTTCCCTTGATGAATTCTGGTTTTAAAGACTGTTGTCATAGTAAAGATTCAAATCAAGTAGGGTAAACAATGGACACGATTTTATTTCTTTTTATTTTTATTTGAGTATAGTTGACAATGACATTGGTTTCAGGTGTACAACATAGTGATTCAACTTCTCTATACAGTATGCTATGTTCACCATAAGTGTAGCTACCATCTGTCACCATACAACATTATTAAATATCATTGACTGTATTCTTTATGCTGTGTTTTTATTACCTCAATTTTACTCATTCCATAACCAGAAGCCTGTATCTCCCACTCCCTTTCACCCATTTTGCCCACCCCCATGCTCTCCCCTCTGCCAACCATCAGTTTATTTTCTGTATTTCCAGGAAGGACCACTTGATTTTAGATTGTCCCTACACAATTCATTTCTGAAAAGTTCAAGTTGCATAATTTAGGCTTAATGATTAAGGCACTGCTGGAAAAGGGGGAATTAAGCACTTTGTTATTGCTCCCCTCCCAACCTGCCAAAATACACTTGGATGAAATCCTAAAATGTTTTCTGTATCACAACTGCTAAAAGGAAATCTATTGTATTATTAAATATTATATCTGAAACTTAAGAATCTAATACTTTGGAAAATTAAATAATGCACACTCTATTGGAAATTTTATAAATGCTTCTAATTTTATTATATGTATTTATGGTATAATGAATCAGTCAATGATTCATTTAAATAAAGCCATATTTGGGAGAGTCTGGGTGGCTCAGTCTGTTAAGTGTCTGACTCTTGATTTTGGCTCAGGTCAGGACCTCATCCTTTGTGAGATCGAGTCCTCATGTGTGGCTCTGCCTTGACAGCACAGAGCCCACTTGGGATTCTCTCTCTCTCTTTTTCTCTCTCTCTGCCCCTCTCCTGCTCATGCTCTCTCTCTCCCTATTTCTCAGAAATAAATAAAAATTTTAAAAATCCATGTTTTATATAAGATAATTCTCAAGTTCTCTTGTTAAAAAAGAAGGGGAGGAAGTAGTCCTCTAGATGCTCCTCAAAGACTTTGGTTTTATATTTTCAGGGTTTGTTGCTTCAATAATATTGATGATGGCAGAAATGATTTTCACCTATTTGTAGAACCAACCCAACCAGATGAACTCTACTCTTAGCAAATTTGCACTTTCAAGATCAGTCTATTTGTCTTCTCACCATCTAAGAAATTATATAGATTAAGCATTTAAGTGGTATGGTGCTACCATACTTCTGAGATGATTGATTTTGTATTTAAAAAGGTTTTTGGGAGCACCTGAGTGGCTCAGTCAGTTGAGCAGGTCACTGCAGGAAGCCATTTCCGAACTTATGAAGGAAAACTCCTTGTGAGGTAAGGCGGGTTTGCAAGGCCTCCCGCTGTCAGATGGTGACCGATGTCTACCATCGGTAGACATTTTTTTTTTTTGCTTGACCCCCAAGGTGCCTTGTTGACTGGTATCAGGAGTGACTTGTCTCCTTATTCTGGCCCTGAAATGCTGATTGCACCTTGTGAAGGAACTGATAAGAATTTCTTCTTTTGTGTTTATGGGAGCAAATATTACATTTCCTGAGAAACCTGCTTTTCTTCCCTTCAAGAAAACAGGCTATTGACCCCTGCTCACAAAGAGCTAACATTTGCCTGTGCTATGCTAAAAACATTGCCTTGTATTTGAATGCTAAAGATACCTTCCTTTCCCCATATGATAAGTATCTAAGTCACCTACATTAATCGCTATTGATGAAGATTATGCATGAGTCTTCTACCAATCTCTGTTCTGGGAAATTTTTACTACCAAAGAATTTGTCATCAGAAATCATTGTCTAAGGCAATTTCCACTTCTGTTTTGTACTCCATACATTTTTTCAATAAATAAAGCTGACTCTCTGGTCAGTGCAGAGATGACTGCCTGGTGATCAGAAAGAAACTCAAGGCTCTCTCACTCCCTTTCGCTGACACTGTCCATCCTTCAGGGAGCCCTGGACCTGCTGGAACTGGACTTCAGCAGGTCATGATCTCATGGTTCGTGGGTTTGAGCCCCACATCGGGCTCTGTGCTGACAGCTCAGAGCCTAGAGCCTGCTTCAGATTCTGTGTCTCCCTCTCTCTCTGTCCCTCCCCTGCTCATGCTCTGAGTCTTTCTCTCTCAAAAGTAAAATAAGCATTAAAAAATTGAAAAAAAATTTTTTTTGTCTTTGTTTTTGTTTTCAGAAGATGATCTCTAGTATGTATCTGTCTTCTGAGCTCTAGCCTTTATTTGGGGATGCCTGATATGTTTACTTGGCTCTCTCACTATAAATGTCACATACACACCATCTCTTCACCAGGAACTTCAGAGTACTAGTTATTTTCAGCACATGTCATGGTCTTTGACAAGATGACTTTCCCACATCATTGTCTCTCTCTGAGTTCCTTTACTAGAATCCCACTTACTTATTGATAATATACATTTACCTTTCTTTAAGATTTATTTCTGGTGAGCGTTTTTTTATCTCCCTACTTTCTCATCCTACACATGTAATTACCTTTTTATATGTCTCTCCCAAGATGTATGAGATCCTGGAAAGTAGAAGCCCTGATGTGTTTGCCTGTGAAAAAATTGCTATACTAGATTGGCAAATGTGTGTGTGGGAGCATGCATGTCAGTGTGTTTGTGTGTGTGTGTGTGTGTGTGTGTGTGTGTGTGTGTGTGTTGAGAGATCAATGTGTTTGGAGATGCTTGTTGGCTAGGAGTGGTCAAAATAAGTAGAAATAAGAAGACAAAAGAGTTTCGTTTCTCTGTATAATAGAGTAACAAGTATTTGGGATTGTTCTCCTGGCTGTTAAAGAGAGGTTTGAGTGCTCATAGAGTGCTCTTGGGAGAAGGAAGGCAGAAGACAGCACAGCAGGAAATCAGGTCTTGGGAGAACGATAGAGAGGTCACACTACTTTTCTGAATAGCGGTGTCTAATGCTTATTATTAAATATTTTTCTGTGCAATGTTACTACCAATTCTTCATTAAAATTTATATTGATGGTGCCTTAGAAAAAGAGGAAAAGTCTAGATCGATTTGGAGTAAAGCTCTGCAAATGGAGGACAGGAGAAGAGATGACGTGAAACGCTGAGGAGGCTTACCAGAAGTACAGCAAGGATGGTAAGAAGTATGTATGAAGAGTCCAAGGCAATGTGAAGACTCCTGAAAGTCTTTGGGGATTTTAAGAAGCGGGGTAGAGTTCTTGCAACAGTTGAGATGAAATATCAAATAGTTTTATTGAACATTAAGGGGGACCAGGAAGTCATTACTGGAGAAAACATATCCACAGGATGACAAGAACTAAATAAAAGTCACTAAATATTTATCTGAAATACATATATGTATGTTTATATATATGAATCAATATTCATTTATATATATATGACCATACATTTGGATTGTACATTTTAATATATTCAAATATATGTGTATATGTGTGTGCATGTATGTATTTTGCTTAAAAAGAATGCCAGATTCTTAAAAAAAGAAACTCTAGTATAACATTAGTATTGACTTAGAACCTCTAAGAGACTTTACTGTCTGACAAAGTCACTAGACTGGTAAAATCACTAGAGTAAATGTGTCTCCCAGATCCTTTTCAGTTTTTCTTCCTTTATATCTTACATGTTTATGAGAGTTCCAGTTTCTCAGAGTCATCAGACATTTCCATTTTAGGCATTCTGGTAGGTGTGTAGTGATAGTTTTTTTTATGGTTTTAACTTGTATGTCCGTGATGACTAATAAAGTTAAATAGTTTTTCCTATATTTAGCAGCCAAATGGATAACCACTTTTGTGCAATGACTGCTCAAACTTTTTGCTATTTGTTTCCCTTCTGAATTGTGTGCTTTTTGCAGTTGTTTAAACTGTGTTTAACAAAGACCGTTCTTTATTGTATATATTACCCCAAAAGTACTTTATCTGATTATATCAACAAGCCTTAATTTGGTTAGTGTTTGTGCACCTTAATATTTTACTGTTCTTTTATTTTTAAGTTTTAGATGGCCTTATGTTCACACTGTCTTTAATCTAGTATGAAAATCTTTGTCTTATAATTATAATATTTAAATAAATTACTTGTAGTTAAAATACTGATACAGTTGAGATTAAATCCACTGTCTTATTATTTATTCATTATGTATTCCATCTCTTATATTTTTCCTTTAACAATTTCCTAAAGCTATACCCAGATGTACTTTTTTTTTTGTTTTTATCCTACTTGGAGATTACTGATTTTTTTGGATTAATGGGTCCATGTTATTCATCAGATTTGAAAAAAAGAAACGTCCTTTTACTTTCTCAAATATTGGTTCTGCCTGACCTCTCTCTCCTTATGTAACTCTAGTTTCACATGTGATTTTTATGTTTTCTGGGTTTTTTCCCCTATTTTCTCTGTTTGCATATTTTCTATTAATTTGTTTTTGAGTTTACTAATCCTGTTGTGCTGTGCTCTTTCTGAATTTAAAACTATCCACTAGACTCCAAACTGTATAATATTCTTACTTCCAGAATACCAATTTTTACACTTTAATTTTGTGCTAAAATTCTTCATCTTTTTTATTTCCCTAACATATTAATCATAGTAACTTTGGAATTCTTGTCTGTTAATTCCAACACTATGATCATCCTCTGTGTCTACTTTTAATTACTTGTATTTCTTTACCCTCAGTTGTCTGACAATGTCAATAACTGATAATTATTATATGCTGAAGTTTGTGGAAGATCTAGTGCAGAGTTTATGGATTGTGTGATACTCTCTAAAAAATATTAGGTTTTATTCCTTAGTTTAACTACTGATAGATTATTTTTTAATGCCTCTGTTGATGCTTGATTTTAGACTTTGTTAGAATATGTCCGTTTTAATTATGCCTCTTTCTAGGATCTGAATTTTACTCTTACTTTCTTCAGTCTCATTTAAAAGCCCATAGTGTTCTCCATGGCCTTTCTATTCTGGTTATGGTGAATAATTATATCTTCTCCACCCCCACTGACATCTGAAGTCTTCACTCAACTCCTCACTTTCCCAGTGGCCTTTCTCTGCCAGGCCTTCCAGAGTTTTAGCATATATATGCTCAGGGACCTGAGAGGAATTTCAATTTAGGTTTTCTTGGGGCTACTTTTATATAGTTTTGACTTACCCAATATTATGGCCCAGAAATCCCAGCTGCCTTGTCTTCCCCAAATTTCAACCTCTCTTTTCTTCTGCCCACCTAGATTATCACTTTCCACTGGGTTTTAAGCACTTACATTGCACTTTGGAAATTTCCTCATGTTTAAAGCCAGGATAGATATGAGGTTCTTTACATAGGCTTTCCTTCTATCAAATATCACAGCTTTTTGGTAACTGCTATCCAGAAGCCACCAATAGGGCTTATAAATTTTAATAATTTTATAATATTTATATATTTTATATAATTTTATAACTTTTCTTTTTGCCCTAGCTTTTATAATTGTTGACTATAGGAGTATAATCTAATACCAGTTTCTCCATCATGGATGTATTTCTCTACTTTCTTACTTTCTTTTTATCATTTTTTCACTTCAGTTTTGCTTTATTTAGCTTATTAGTTAATTATTTCACCTTTTGGAGTTATCATCCTAGATATTGTAACATATTTCCTTAACTTTTAGGGCATAATATTTTAAAAATACAAATGCTAAATCCCAGGCAATATAGGAATCTTAATTAGTTAATTCCATTTTTTCCTCCAAACTTGGTGTTATTATTTTGATTCACTTTAACTCTACATATATTTTAAATATTGCAACTTTATTATTTTCATACTTCCGGTATTTTTTGACTCTCATTTCTCATCACTTTGTTGTGCATTTCTGTTTTCCCACTGTAATAATTTTTCTTATAATTGAAGAATTCGCTGTGTATGTTTTTTGTTTTGTTTCACTTTGGATTAGTGTGATTAGCTATTGGTAATGGCTCTTCTCAATTTTTCTTGCTTTTGAAAGTATCTTTGATGTGCCTTTATTTTGAAGGACATTTTTGCCAAGTTGGCAGTTAATTCCTTTCTACATTTTATAGTATATGATTCATTGTCTAGTTGCCTGGGTAGTTTCTGTGGAAAAGTCAGGCTTTAGACTAAAAGTATTGTATGATTTGCTGCTCTCTTCCTGCTTTTAGGGTTTTTGTTTTGTGCCTTTGATTTTCATCAATTTGAATATAACTTTCCTAGGTTCCCAGGTACAGTTTTCTTTGACTTATACTTCTGGGGATTCATAGAATTTCTCTAATCTGTGGATTGTTATTGTTTCTAAGTTTAAAAAAGAATTCTCAGCTCTGATCTCATCAGCTATTGCCTCTGCCTTTTCACACTCTCCCCCCTTCTAAATTTACACTTTCACAAGTAATGGGCTTTTTTCTTTCTTATCTATGGATTGCTTAAGATAATTTTTGCATTTTCATTTTTTTTGGCCATGCTTTAATCTGCATATTTTCTAGTAACTTGATTTTTTGGTTCATATTTCTCAATTCTGCTGCATATAAATTACTGTTAAGTGTGTACCTTTTTAAAAAAAGTTTATTATGTCATTTGCTATGTTTTTTAACTTTGTGTTTTCCATTAGAATATTTTCATACATCCCAGTTGTATTATATTGAATTTCTTCAGTTTGTCATCTATTTTATTGAATGTATCAATTATATTAATGTTCACAATGGATAACTCCAATACCTATAATCACTGATGGATCTACTCTCATTGTCTGTTTTTAACTCTTGTGTTTTTGTTTTTGTTTGTCCACTTAGTCCTGTGGCATACTTGATCAGTTTTTATTGAATTTCAGATAATTTATATATAAAATTGCAAATATAGTTTGAGACCCTTATTGATATTATCTTTTTTCATAGAGGATGTAATTTTGCTTTCAGGAAAGCTATTAAAATAGAGGCAGTTTACATTAGGATTCAAAGCTGGATTTCACTCTTTTTTGAAGGTTAGTCTATTTTTTATTGGATCTTATTTTTAGAATGTATACCTTTTAGACTCAAACTGGAAGTCAGAATGTCCTTCACTGGCCTTAACTATAATTTTTGTTTTCATGGTCCCACAGAGTTGCTGGAATCTCTATTCAGCTTGCTAATTTCTTATTGCCACATTCTGCTTGTCCTTTTAGCCTCTCCATCTTAAAGGGGTTAAAAATGCCTTAAGGGCATTTTAAAAGCAGATGTAAAAATTTTTAGAATAGTTGCAATGCGGGGTTTACCCCAATTTTTGTTTTTTATTCCAGAATCCTAACTCTTGAAATCTTAGTTGCCTTGATACCTCTTCAGTGGTATCAAACAGATTTTTATCAGCTTTTCTATTTGTTTATGGTAAAGGTATTGATATGCAACAAGCTATTCCACCCTTATAAGAAAAAGAACTCTGAAACAGTTTTTATATTTCAACTTTCAGTATCTTTATTTTCCTAGAAACTAGACGCCATTAACTCTCAGAAGCAGGCCAATCCAAAATACTTAACCTTATAATTCAGACTCTTTAGTTTTAATAAACTCAACTGCATTATTTGTAAATGTGACAATGCATTTACAAACTGGGAAAATAAGTGTAAAAGATTGTACCAACAAGTTAACTAAATATTTATAGAATACATAAAATTAAATTCTCTACGTAACATGCATGGCTTCTAATATTGCAGAATTTTGGCCCTCTTATAAAGAGATATGTAACATAACAAGTTACTCTTAGCCTTTCTATCCTAAGAATTATGAAATATTGAAAATAACAGATCCCTCCCATAACTTTTCATGGAGTAGCTAATTCAAGAGATGATCCTTTTTATTAGATATAAGTGAAGAAAAAAACACTTTAATCACTGCCCTGAGTATAATCACTTAATTCTAAAATATCAAATTCATCAAGTTCTGGCAAATGGAACACCAGAAATAGATCATAGGCAAGATTTTTTTTTTCCTTACATCTTTTGCCTAAGAAATTCTATGGGAAGCTTTGGCGCTGACCAAAAGAAGACACAGGTTTATCAAACTTTGTTTTAATTGGTCTCAAAATTCTCTGACAAATTTTGGTCAAGGTGTTTCTATTTTAAAAGTACTGATTTTAAAATCTAACAACTTAAAACTACCATAAAAATTGGTCAGGAGAACATTCCTTCCTTTTTGAAGGTTTTGCATACCACTTCTATCATTAACCAGTCTTTCGGTATTAAACTTAAATGGCCAAGCGAGACAAACAGCTCTGAGACTTTTTTCCACAAGCAATCAAGACAGAATGCAATGTTCTAATAATACTCATTTAGCCAGTCTGGGTTTTCTGAGAAGAGTTGGTGACTTTGCCAGCCCCAGCAGCCTATGATGTCCACTGCCCTGATGATACCCATATCAACTGTCTGTATCATATCAGGAAAAGCCAATGACCCAGAGGATGACAGTCAGAAATTTTCAACATACATAATTTTGTCAGAAACCATGTCAATGTTAGCAGCATCACTAGATTTCAAGAATTGGGGCCAACGTTCATCTTCTTACCAGAGCAGCTATCTATCTTCTTTCACTGCTTGGCAAACTTACAAGAAATGTGAGCAGTGTGGCACTCCAGCTCACATGGATAGTCACCACAGATATGGCCTGAGTGGTTCAGGATAACCACCTGAAGAGTGAAGACAGCTGCTTCCATTAGTTGAGTCATTTTTGCTGTCATCAGCCACATTGTCACAACAGGCATCTGTGATAGACATGTTCTTGACATTGAAGCCCATGGTGTTCTTAGGCAGAGCTTCATGCAAAGTTTCAAGATGCATTTCAACAGACTTTACTTCAGGTGTAATGTTAACTGAAGCAAAGATGGTAGTTAGGTCTGCTTTATTTTGATTTCATTAAGTAAGCTCTATGCCAGGGCTTGAACTCACAATCCTGAGATCAAGAGTTGCATGTTCCACCCACTGAACCAGCCAGATGCCCCATTATGCTCAGTTTAGAACACTGGTCTCCACGTAGCCCTCAGCAGCTATATTAATACCACCAATTTTATAAACAACCTGAAGGGACAGATGAAGGGCTTGCCAGTTGGATGAGTTGGTGGCAGGGTACAGCCCAAAGCTTTAGGCAGCATGGTACCACTGGCACTTCCAACCTTCTAGTGAATTTCTATTTTTTGAACCATTGTCTTTTAGCACTTAGCTCCAGCATGTTCCACCATTCCAACCAGAAATGGGCACAAATGTTACTGTGCTGAGGTTATAGAAACTTTTCTTGATGTACAGCCTGACTTCTTCATTTCTCTTCTGCCTGTAGAGTGGCTTAGTAGAATCCATTGTGTAAATGCCAAAAATTAGTTGTTTCAAACCCAACATATAAGCCAGTAGGGCACGCTAACTGGTCTACTCAATCTTGGAAACACCAGCTTCAAATTTACAAATACCAGCATCAACAATCAGAACAACACTGTCAGCCTGAGAGGTGCCTATGATCATGTTTTTAATAAAGTCTCTGTGTCCTGGAGCATTAGTGATGGCCAGACACTTGCTGGTCTCAAATTTCCTCAAGGAGATACCCACAGTGATACCATATTCACACTCAGCTTTAAGTTTTCCAAGACCTAGGCATATCTAAAGCAGACGTTCCCATCTTAGCAGCCTCATTCTCAAAAATGTTGATGGTTATTCTGTTGATTCCACCACATTTGTAGAACAGATGGCCGGTAGTAATAGATTTGCTTGAATTTACATGTCCAATGATAGCAATATGATATGGGTCTTTTCCTTTTCCATTTTGGCTCCAACTTAGTGATGTTTTCCTAAGACCTGTGTTCTGGTGGCAAACTCCTAGCAAAAAAGAAGCAATTAGTTTTTAACTGAGTAAATTATACAGTGCTTAGTAGTCTACTCGGCTTTACACATGTCAGGATAGTCATTTTTCATGAGACAATACTGCTTTGTTGCTTAAGGTATGGATTTTGTCAACTGCTTTTAGGAAAGTATGGTACAGTAGTCTTATTATATTCTGTTTCTTATGGTCTATCTACATAAATTATACAAGTGGAAAGAACAAAAGTAAAGGAAGTGCTACAGTCTTTATGTATTTTACTGTGATTGTGTTTTTGCCTTCTTGCCTCAAAAAAAAAAAAAAGTGGTACTTGAAGGTCAACACTGTTACTCATATTAGGTAATAAAGACAGACACAGTCTGTTAAGTGTCTGACACTTGATCCCAACTCAGGTCTTGATCTGAGGATCAGGAGTTTGGACACCATGCTGGGCTCCGGGCTGGGCTCAAAGCCTACTTAAAAAAAGTAAAATAAAATAAGATAGAGTCAGAGGGGATGAAATTTCCAGTTCTTCTCAGAACTTTAAAGTAGATCAAACAAAGGGAATTCATCAGCTGGTGATTTTTTTAAATTTATTTTTATTTATTTATTTTGAGAGAGAGAGAGCATGCAAATGGGGGAGGAACACAGAGAGAGGGAGAGAGAGAATCCCAAGCAGGCTTTGCACTGTCAGCACAGACCCCAGTGCAGGGCTCAAACTCACAAACCGTGAGATCATGACCTGAGTTGAGATCAGGAGTTGGACACTTAACCAACTAAGCCACCCAGGCACCCCAAGATGGTGATTTTTAAATCAATGTTTATGGTAACTACTCATTTCCTAATGTTACTGGAACTAGAATAAAAAGCAGAATTGTTAACAAAAAGCTTTCTGACCAATGTTGGATCTGATATTGTTACCCCCTGCCTTTTAAAAGTAAGTTTTTCTTGTTAATGTGAGGCCCCACAAAAATATTCCCTAAAACACACATACTCTACATGAGTAAATGCTTATTTTAATAGTAATGAAAGACATCCATTCAAGTTTGTATTTATTAAATCCCATTTATATAAATATTATATTGGTAGTAAACCTGATCTAAATGAAATAGTGAAAAAACTAAATACTTAAAAATGCTTCAAAACTTCTGTGAAACATGTTACATAGCCAATGATTATATGATTAGACCATATAACCAGTAACCAATAATATAATAATTAATAATGAACTTCTGTGAAACGTGTTACATAGTCAATAATTATATGATTAGATCATATAACCAGTAACCAATAATGATAATATATAATCAATAGTATGATTATATAATCAATGATTATAATAATTAATAATTATAATTATATATAGTTATATAGGGTGAGATTCTTAAAACTATTGATTAAAAAGCCCTGGATGTCCATGCAGAGTTATTGCAAGAAGTCTAGGTGTGGACTAATGTATGCATTATAATATATAGGCTGAATAAAAATATAACCTACTTTTTTCATTTTTATTTTGTTGTAATTATAATTCATATAATATACAATTATACTAAACTATTATCACTATGTTTTTTCTCCTTCAACAATTACAGTGTTTATGACTATTATAATGAAGTGACTGTGATATTTTTAAGTCTTTGAAAAGGTCCTTATAATTGAAAAGCTTAGAAAATTATTGATGCATTAAAAATGTTATTTTACCTCCCTGAGACCATTTTTTTTTTTTCACTTTGGAAAGAATTTTACCATCTACCATATGGAAATGTAGTAGATGTTGAGGGCATTTAGTAAATATTAATTTCTTTACTTGTCCCTACCTACGTGTACCAAAAACATGGTTTTGCTCTGTAAAATAAATTGTTCAGTTAAAATCAAATTTATCAATTCTCAACTTTTTTCACAATTCTGATTTTTTAAATTTTTTTAAATGTTTTTATTTATTTTCAAGAGAGAGAGAGACAGCGTGAGCAGGGAAGGGTCAGAGAGAGTGAGAGACACAGAATCCGAAGACAGGCTCCAGGCTCCGAGCTAGCTGTCAGCACAGAGCCCGACGCGGGGCTCAAACCCACGAACACTGAGATCACGCCCTGAGCCGAAGTCGGACGCCCAACTGAATGAGCCACCCAGGTACCCCAACAATTCTGATTTTTTAAATAAATTACTAGAGGAAGAACTAATAGAAAAATTCAAACTGCTAGCAAAAATTACCATTGAGGAGCAAAAGAATGACAGAATTACAGTTTAGTAATATAATTGAGAGTTACAGTGCTAAGCCTAAACATTAAGAGGTTATTAAAATGAGAAAAGATAATTATGTGGTGTGTTACAGTGCTAACTATTGCTACATTGGCAAACATATGAAATATATAAATGTATCAAATTAACATTATACCTTAAATGTACATAATCTCATATTCAAATATATTTCAATTTTAAAAAGTTAATTTATGTTAACTTCTACTGAAAAAACAACCCACCAAAAAATAAGAGTCTGACCAAGAGGCTAAGCTTTATGCACATTCTTTTCTTTAATACTTACAACACACTTTTCTGTTGTGGCTCAATCGGTTACGCCTCCAACTTCAGCTCAGGTCATGATCTCGCGGTTTGTGGGTTCGGGCCCCATGTCAGGCTTTGTGCTGACAGCTCAGAGCCTGGAGCCTGCTTCAGATTCTGTGTCTCCCTCTCTCTCTGTCCCTCCCACACTCATGCTCTCTCCCTGTCTCTCAAAAATGAATAAATGTTAAAAATTTAAAAAAAAAATTTGCCCAACATTATGGAGCAAGTTAGTGGTAAGGATGGCTTTAACTACACTTCCATTCATTAATGAAATCTTGCCCAAATCTGCTATGAGAGATGGTTTCTTAATGGATTTTGATGCATTCTGGGGAATAATATGATCTGGGATCTGAGATAGGAAGAAGCAAAAAACTCCCTCTCTCCCTTACTCCAGGAAAACATGCCTGTCTTTTCTTTCTGTGCTCATTGAATACAAGCTTTGAGCATTTCCTCTCCTTCTCTTTCATGGTGAGCAGCTTCCTATAAATTTCTCCCAGTCTTGTTGTTCTGTAAATGTTCCCATTTCTAGAGAAATCAAATTTAAGGGAGCTTTGACAGCTCTGGCTTTTCTGATACCTACAGTCTTAGTCTATCTTTCCTGTGAAATGTTTATTTTAAGAGAGCAAAGAGAAACTCTCTAGATATGTAGAGAGAAATAAGACTCCTAAGGCACATTTCCCAGCATAATTCTCTAAAGTAAAAATTGATCTATGATAGAGCACTGTAATTAAGTGGCAATTACATTGCTAATTCCCCTGAGGAATGTCAGTGGCATAGCCTGATCGGTGGAAAACAAGTTAACAGAATAAAGACTAAAGTAGGCTAGGATTTTTTTCTTTTTTTCATGGACTAGCAGCCTCGAAGGTTTGTCATGGTTGAATAGGTATACTCAAGTATGAAAGAAGAGGACTTGGTCAGTGTTGTTCTTAATGAACTGTCTTAATAGTACATTCCTCTCTTGAGAGCATTACTGTTATTGGAGCCAAATTCTGCCAATTTAGTGAGCACTGATTAAACACTCACTCAGTAACCATGTGCATACGACAGTTTAGTGAATAAACTGATGACTGAGGATAAACATCTGTTTACACAGGCAGAGAATTTCAGAAATAACTGGACTCTGAAGCCATAGCTACTAATGCAGAGATGCCCTTAGGAGAATGGACCATCTATCTAGAGAGTAACCTTTATTGATTAATAGCTGTTCATTACTCAATTTCACTTTGCATTGGCATTGCTTGACACTCAAAATTCTATCAATATTGTGGGTGTGGTAAAATTTTTGTGAAATTGTTTGAGTGATGGTAGAGATATACTATATTAGTCACTTTACAGTAGCTATTACTGTGTATAAATGGTTTATTTCCACTTTTTCTATTGTGATTGACTTTAAAAAATTCTTTCTCTGACTTTATTTCTCTAAAATTTGGCCCCTTTTCTTTCCTTCAAATATGAAAAAGAGACAGAGAGATTAATTCACAGATTTGATCTGTGATAATGTCCTTTCTTTCTGTAAATCGGTGGAGGAAGAATGCAATTCAAACTCCTCTTGCCAAATAGGCATCATACTTTGAGCATATGATCCACTTATTCAGGGCCTTGGGGCTCTGTTGTAAACTTCTATGTGCAGAGGGAAAGAGGAGACATGAGAAGAATAGAGGCTATAAAATATAATGATAAAATACAAAGGCCAGCAGGTGAATGGAGCAGACAACTCTGCATCAGATGTGAAAATGGGATGTGACTGATTCAGTGAGAGGCCCAGAGCCTGGCTCTGGGGCTTTGAAGTAGTGGCCATGTCCTTGACCTCCCTACTTCAGCCACTTAAGTAGCATGGCAAGAAGCCAAGTGCCTGGCTGATCTGCCTGGGGTGAAACCTTGTCACTGAAGATTCCTACTCTCCAGAGTGAATGCTCCCACAGGAAGGAGTACGATTCTTCTCTCACCAGTTGACATGCTCATACCTGTAGACATTACAGACATAAACAAGCCAGCTTTGTCTTATTATGTTTCTCCAAACACAAACACTATCCATCTTGTTATACAAACAGAACATGCAATTCATATATAACTTTCACAACTTTCTGTTTTTTTATTGAACAAAAAGTGGGTATAAGTAGAATAATTCTTTGTTTTCCTTACGGGATTATTTAGTTAGAAAGTATATAAAGCAATCCAGTCGTGCAGAAAACTATATAGTCTATTAATATGAGCCTGAATTCTTAGAAAAGAAGATATATGCCATGATAACAAAACATGTTGGGGCATCTGGGTGGCTTAGTTGGTTAAGTGTCCAACTTTGGCTCAGGTCATGATCTCACTGTTCTCCACATAGGACTCCACACTGAACAAATGGAGCCTGCTTGGGATTCTTTCTCTCTCTCTCTCTCTCTCTCTCTCTCTGCCCCTTCTGTGCTCGCTCGCTTTCTCTCTCTCTCCCTCAAAATAAATAAATAAAATAAAAAAAAACATGTTTGTCACTATCTAGTCCTGTGCATAGTCTATGAGACCAGGTTATCTGTACATGTTACATAGGTGTCAGTACTGTTGAGCCCATTGCATTTGTTCTCATGCATTAACAATTTTGTAATCCTAAAAGGTTGCCTATTAAATTTTACAAATCAAGGGTAACTGTCTGTCCGTATTTCTTAGAAATGGGAAGTTTCATTTTAGATTCATCTGTGAAATGCCTACATAGTGAAGAGCTATTTGGAAGAATGTAAAGAAATATTTAAGAGGCATACATGATAAGTAGAAGAAAAATAATGCTGTGTTAATTTGCATCCCAGAAGGCCAATAGGTAATTAGGGTTGCATCCCAATGCCTCTTAAGACACATAATCATTTAGTGTCTTTAATGTTCAGAAAAGTACTCTAATAGTGGCACTGGAGAATGAAGTTATTTTTTAAAATTTGAAATCATGAACATGGAAGCATATCTCAATATTCTTGAAATGTGCCTAAATGGAATCACTTGGGGACCCTTGTTAAAAGTGTTGACTCCTGAATCTTGCTCCAAAATAATCAACTGCAAACTAACTCGTAAAGGAAGAGATGACAGTATCTAACACTAGCTTCCTTAGGTCGGTCTCATGTACCCATTAATTTATCCATTCAGCAAATGTTTATTGAGCACTTACTAAATTCAAGGTACTTTCAGGCTTGGAATTAAAAGTGAATCAAATGATTCCTGTTCTAGAGAACCTCAGAGTTTCTTGATAATGACAAAATTCAAATTAGTGCCATTAATGATACAAAGGAGATGCCCACCAGACAAAATTGGACCCAGAGTGGTAGAGGATAAAGAAGAGATGACAGCTTGGTGGAGAATAATAAATGCCCTCCACTAAAAAAGCTAAGTTTGGAGATCAAAGGTAAAGAGATGAGTTCGGAGACTGTTACAATGAATCAGGAGAGAGACATGGATTGAAAAGAAGATACACATTTTTCCTTCCTTCTTTTGAAAATAAAACTTACCATTTCTTTGGCAAATTGTTCTCTGCTTCCCTCCCCAGACACACACACACACGCACACACACACACACACACACCCCATGGGATTTCGTTAAGAGTTGTGAATCATAGTACTATATCATCCTGGCACAATGAAAGGTCCAAGGTTTGTGTGCATGACCTACCAAGCTGATTACCTCTCCTTCCCACTATTACTATCAGGGGCTGAGAACCTGGTCATGACAAAAAAATGTGAGAGGAACCAAATAATAATCAAAAGACAAGACCAGCAGCAATTTCATAGGAACAGAATGATCAACAAAAGTAAAGCTTATTGGTAATTTTAGGAATGTTTTAAATAATATAAGCACCCATTGAAACCATGAGCAAATTAAGACAATTCTGTTAATCTTCTGTTTTCTTCCCTTCCTCCTTCTGTCCTTCCTCTCTCCCTTCTTTCCTTGACATCAGGCAGATCCAGTAATGGTGTCTGTGCCCCAGTGGAGTATCAGAGTTGGGGGTGGGGGTGAGGAATCTTGGTAAGCTGGGAATTTACCTACATAAGGAGATTGAGCAAATAAACAGATATGTTGAGGATGACAGGGGTTGGTTTCTCACTGATGAAGAAGTGAATACAAATATGAAACAGAGGAAAATTCAAATGAACCATAAACTCTGTAGTGTAGAATGAAATAATAGATTTAATAGAAAATGTAAGTGAAAGGCACAAGTCAAACATCAAGGCCCCAGTAGCAATGAACATACCTTATATCCAGACCCTGATTTCTATATACTATATACTATATACTATTCTCTCTATATACTAAAAGAACCAAGCCTTCATGGAGAAGTAGCTTATTCCCATCAGGGCCAAGGAAAGTAGAAAATGAACTTGGAACATCTTGTGCCAAAAACCAAAGAAGTCCTGAAAGAATGAAGGAAACAGGTTAGGAGAAATTATCTAGTTTGAAGGGGCTCCTACAATACAAATCTGGGAAAATTTAAGCATCAAAATAAATAATCATATTGATGGGTTATAAACCATTGAACTAATAAAAATAAGTAGAGATTAAAGAAACTATTCTTTACAGTAGAATATCAAATAAATACAGGAAAATTATTGCAATTTGAAAACCACCACTTCTATGCATTGTAGTGATAATAAATTCAATAGATACTGCATCTAGTGGTGAAAGTGAGCTGAAGAATGGTGCATTTGCATGAAGCCAACATATCTTCACAGAAAAATGCTTAGTGACTTCAAAGTAATGTTCCAGAGGAGAATCCTTGCAGACATTATATTTATCAAGTAATCAAATTAGTGCTCTCGGTAATGAACGTAGCATCATGTACCACCTGATAGATTACAATGAGAACACTACTTCCCTTCTACAATATTATCACCAAAAATGCATAATGTGGTTCTCTTCTGGAGGAAACATTAAGCAAATCTACCTTGAGAATAACTCTACGAAAGAAATGCTCAGCAACTTCAGAAATATCAAGGTCATAAAGGTCAAAGAGTGAATAAGAAATTGCCCCCCATTGAAGAAACCTAGAAAGACATGACAGCTGAGTGCCAAATGAAATCTGGGAATGGTGCTATTGTCCATATTATAATTTCCCTGGACATGGCTGGGACAATGGGCAAAACTTGAAAGGAACTCTGGATAAAGGATATATTGGTATTTCTTTGTAGCAATGTTTTTACTTACGTCTTGTGTCCAATATTATTTCAAATTTTCTAAAAAGTCACTTTAGAAAGTAAAAAAAATATGTATATTAAAACATTTCTTCCCCAAATTACTATTATCTCTAGTAATCTCCTTATGCACCTGAAGAGGCAGCTGGGCGGTACAGTAATATGATCCTTGTTGTGCTTCTTTGGTTGTATGCCAGTCCAAACAATCACAGACACTCAAAATGGGGGATGTGATCAGACATACGGAGTATGGGGCTAGTAAACCATCAACATAACTGTTGCTCATTCTTCCCAAGAATTTACTATGTTCTCATTTGATTTTCATTCCAATTCAAAGAGTTAAGTATATTATTATTTCCATTTTCCTGGTTAGAAAACTGAGATTTCGTAGGTTGAATAGCTAAAACTAAATAGTTTTAGTAGATGATTTAGCAGGGATCGGAACCCAGGCAGTAACATACATTATTAACCACTTTGGTACACTGTTTCTCATAGGTCCAAGGAAGGTCAGGCTTTTGGGAGGCAGGACTGGTGTCAGAAATGGATGCCATTGTGAAAGATTGTACATATTAGTTGGGACCCCCTACTAGTTGTCAGGAGGTAGGAAAGAGACAAACTCTATTCTTAGTCCCATTCCCCTGGTCAAACGAAGTAGGGGAGGGCACAAAGACACAAGTCAAACAAGCTAGGGGTAGAAGACTCTCTTTTTCTAGAAAGGATAGAGTACCAGGCAGGACAGCTGGGCATAGTACAGAGTATGGAAGTCCACGTTGAAGATTCCAAATCAATGGCACTTCCCAGTTCACAGGGACTGTGGGGGTTCCTGCTGCATTTCCTCCCTGTCTCAGGACTGGCCCAGGAATGGGGATGCCTGAAGCCAAACTAGATCATCCAGTCATAAGGAGCTGTACAAGGCAAGACTGATACAGCAGATTCTGACTCCAAAATGGCTTATAGTGTCTTATTACAATATTCACTGCCCAAGTGAGGGTAGATGGAGCCCTCAATTTCTTCATGTATACAGCACTTTTTCCTCTTGGTCCTTCAGTAGCGCTCTGACTCTCAGGACCCTCTATGGATATGGCAGTGACATTGTAGAGCATTTTAATGGTTTAGGGTTATGCAGCAGTCAGCAACTCCCTTTTGAATATCTCATTTCCCCTTTTCCCCAGAAAGACTAGTTTGCACAGACAGCAGTATTTAAAGTTCATGCAGGGTTCTCATTTCTCCAAATACTCAAACATATTCATCTTGTTTCATAGACTTGTTCATTGAAATCAACTGACTAACGCAAACTGAGACCAGCATTGGCCTCCATGGTAGTCACATCCCACACACTATTTTCCACCACACCTACATGGTTCCCCTCTTTCCGGCTTTCTGATTCAAAGTCAAAACAAAATGTCAAACTTCCAGGCTTCTGAAGGGGAAACTCACTGGGGCTCAGGAGCAACATTGTGCTTGTTGCTCATTAAATGTTCCCCTAGGGCAAGGGAAATAAAAGAAATGCACCAAGGCAAAACTAGAAATCTTGTAAAAGGATTTACTCTTAAGGCTGATTTTTGCAGATACCTGCAACCCAGATAAAATCTAGACAGACTAGCTTTGCTGAGAATAATAATGATGTCTCTAAAGGCCTGTTTGGATTTGAGGTATAATGGCCAACAGTGTAATAACAATCTCTAGACCTCACAACCACAAATTAATATAGTCTGGAATATTTTGCAAGGGAAGAGAAAACTAAGAGTACTGAAGAAAGCAATGGGAAGTGAAATGGACCACTCAAAATCTTGTTCTAAATCAGCCTTCAGGTTTAAGTCCTCTGACAGGTAGGGCTCAAACTATGCTTTGTTGCACTGTACCCATATTACGGGGCAGGGTGAGAGGACAGCTCTGAGGTAATGCCACCTATTTACCTGTGTTCCCCAAATGTTCTTTCATTCAGAAAATCTTACACATCATCTGCTTCTTCTCTCTTGGAAAAGCAGGCACAGGACTGTTAGCCACAGAAACGCCAAACACAGTATCCTTAGAAAAATGCTCTATCACAAAGCTTTTGGTTGTAGGGGGTAATTTGCCTTGATTCTGTTACATGACTTTTCTCAGTGTTGAGAATCATAGCCAGAGGGGAGCATCCATTTCCTTTAATTAAAAACTAGCTGTGAACTGAAGGAGTCATTTAACCATGTGGAACTAAGTAGGAAGACTAGAAGATATTTATCTCTAGCAGAATAACAAATTGCAGATGAATGCAGAACATTTCAGGGCATGGGTAAGCACAAGGATCATTTCATGAACTAATATATTAGGGTCATATTTCACCAATAATAGTTATGCTTTCAGATGCCTTGTTCTCACAACCCCCATAACATTTACTTGAGTTGTTTGCCTTCTGTATGCCTCAGCGGATTATTTCCAAATCTTCCCTCAAAGATTCTTTTCTTAAAAGCTGTCACTTGAAACTCAAAAAAGTCAGAGATTTGTGATTTCTGAGTCTACCCCTTGCTATGAGACCATAAACAAACTACAAAAGCTTTCTGAATCCTATCATGTTTTTCTGTAAATGGAATGTGAGGATTAAGTGAAGTAACAAGAGTTAAGATAATTTTGTCCTTGCCTAAGGAAAGACAGAAGTAGATTCCTTCTCTTGTCCTTCTCTAGACAAGGTTATTTCCCACACTGGTCTGCTCTTCTAGATGACAAGCCACGGTTCTGATGGCCCACGCTACTGCTAGAATTGCCTAGAAGGAAATCATTTGTTGCTCAGGGCAGAGTCTCTCCTATTGTTTGCAAGATTCTGTAAGCACGTAGTGGTATTTATGTGGCAGGAACCTGCACTGGGAAGGGGCTGCTGTGTTAGAGAGCAAACGGAATAGCTGATCTCAAAAGGTTCATTAGGGTTCCCTACACTGAACAGATTCCAAACTGTAAAATTCTATAGATAAGTACAATTTCATATAAAATGGAGAATGCATGTAGGGGTGCCAATTTCTGTCATTAAAATACACACAAACACACACACACACACACACACACACACATGCACATGCACAATAAAAAACACAAACCAAAAAAATCTTATGCCATCTTTATTAATGCTTCATAATACAAAACCATTTTAATACCAAAAGACATGTATTTGGGATAGAAGAACTCTCTTTTGAATGAGATAAATTTAATTCTATGATAAATTTATTGTGCTGCCCATAGTTGATTTGTTCTACTACAGACTAATGGAAGGAAGTCCTGTGAAACCAAATAGATCTGTGGGTGGGCATTTAGGAACCATTGTTCTAAGGAACCTATGCCTTGCGATCAAAAAGCTAGTTTACTGGTAGAAATCCCTGTCATTAGATTGTAGTCTTGGTTTTAAATAATTTTTTTAAGATCTTTCTTCTGTTATGATCTGATATTGGTACATGACATTTGTGGCCAATAGTGGTATACATGTCTTCTAAAACACTAGAAATGCAGCTTAATATAACTTCCACATTTGTGTATTTGTCCAGAGATACAAATAAACAATATTGGCTGTCTAAAGTGATATGACTTTCTTAGAGATAAGCTATTGTGTAAGATGCAGTCAGTTCTCATGAGGTTAGTCTCAGCCTCATACAAATCTTAAAGATCCCAGTATACATAGTTGGGCAGCTGTCTCATTAAGCCCAAGTGAATAATATCATAATTTGATTAGTGTTCTTGATGCCATTCTGTTCACTATAGTCTTCTTGTTATAAGATTGCTATATAAATGATATATATTACAAGCCATGGTTCAAAGCATTACTGACTTCCTATGGCTGTATAAATGGCAAACAAAATGAGATAAAGAATAGAGAAATAATAGTTTTACAAGACTGCTAATGAAAACTACTATAAAAAGATTTCAGTTAGAAGGTAGATGCCAGTAAAGAGAAAGATAAGTCTTAAATATCATAATATAGAATATCAATCACATGGGAGATAATGTAAACTCTCTGAAAAATAAAATGGGGATTCACAGACATCACCAAAAGACAATAACATCTTAAATGCACTACTGCTTGAGTATTCTTTCTTATCATCAGAATAAGGTATAATACTGCAATACTATATAAAAGTGAAAAATGGCACTGATGAAATTTAGGCATTGGGGATAATATTCAAATTATGTTTAATAAAAAATAACTTTTAAAATTCTGTTTTTTAGAGAAGCCTGGGTGGCTCAGTAGGTTGAGCGTTCAACTTTTGATTTCAGCTCAGGTCATGATCCCAGGGTGTGGGATCCAGCCCCAGATTGGGGCTCCGCACTGAGTGTGAAGCCTACTAAAGACTCTCTCTCTCTCTCTCTCTCTCTCTCTCTCTCTTTCTCTTTCTCTCCCTCTGCCCCACTCACACACACTCTCTCTCTAAAATAAAATAAATAAATAATAAATTCTGTTATTTATTCAATATGCTGGTGCTCTCTTTTTCCTTCCAAGTAATATGTCATTCTGCAAATAATCATGCATAACCGTTGAACACTCTGAAATTACATACTTATGCTAATTACTATTAAAAGGCAAATCCTAAATGCCCAATGTAGAATAAGTCCATTTATATCCAGTTTTACATGAATAATTGCAATTGAATGTCATTAAATCGTATAAGATACCATTTCTTTTTTCTCCACTCTAACCTGTGCCAGTGGTTTATCTGCATCACAGCCTATCCAGTTAAAGGATTTATCATTGTACAAAATTAGGTAGGAATGTTTGAATAGAATTTAAATCTTAATTAACCACTAATTGGAAAGAAGATGTGGAATGTCAAATCTGGAGATTTTTTTCCCACAACAAAATCTCCTTTTTCCTAATAGGTTTAAAAATCAATGTAATAAACCATCTTGTCTCATAAAAATAATGAGGCATTATCATGAGACGGTTTGACATGTTGGGAGAGTTGAGAATCCCATGGGAAAAGCATGTTGATTCACTGACATGGCACCCTTTTGCAAAGCAGTGTGGAATTAAGCTTGAATTTTTATGAAGAAAATGAATTCCACTGAGCCAATGCCATCCCCCTGCACACAGCCCTCATTAGATGAGAGAATTTTAGTGGAGAGCTCAAGAACTGAATGCAGGAACAATAACATGAGCTATGATAAAAGAATGTGGTAGAATCTGTTTAGATTGTATCAATGTGTCAATGGTTATGTTGACTTCTGTTTCTAAACTTTCTCAAATGCATCTTCAACTTCACTTTTTATGCTGGGCTTCTGTTCCTCCTTCCAATTCCCCATTTAGACACGGTCCTATCATCATCTTAAGATCTATATACGTAATGTTGAATTTATTATCTTCCATCCAATTCTTCCAAATGTGCATTCTAGCGGAGCTGTGCCAGCCTTTCAATTAGGTACAAACATTATACTCCGTATAATCAGGCTCAAGGGGTGAACAGACATGAAATAGCAAAGGCTCCAACATAGATACTTAGTATCATAGAAGGAATTGTGTTCCCCAAAATTCATATGTTCAAGTCCTAACCCCTGATGTGACTGTATTTAGAGATAGGGCCTTCAGGGAAGTAATTAAGGTGAAATGAATTCATAAAGATGGGGCTTTAGTATGATAGAGTTTGTATCTTTGTTAAGAAGAGGAAGAGACACCAGAGATCTCTTTCTCAGAGTGTACCCAGAGAGAGGCCACGTAAGGAGGAATGGAGAAGGTAGCTGTCTACAAGCCAGTTAGAGAGGCCTCATCAGAAATCAACCATAACAGCACCTTGATCTTTGTCTTCCAGGCTCCAGAACTGCGAGAAAATAAATTTCTGTTGTTTCTGCCACCCATTCTGTGCTTTGTGTTATGTTTTGTTATAGCAGCCCTAGATGACTAATAATAATAGGTAGATAGATGATAGATTGATAGATAGATAGATTGAGATATATATCTACCTATATATAAAGAGAGAGAGAGAAGGAGGAAGGGAGAGAGGGAGTGAGGGAATGAAGGAGGGAGAGAAGGAGAAAGGAAGGATGGGGAGGAAGGATGGAAGGAAGGAAAGAAGAGGGAGCAGCATGTCTGGAGCCTAGGGGACATCAGAGGGAGACTGTCAGGTCGCCTAACTCCCAGGGACAACAGTTACATAAAACAAATGTGAATCCACTCCGTGCAGTGCTGCAGCCCGGGGTCACAGGAGGTGTTACTGAGGAGAAGGGTGAACCAACTGGAAGTTTAAGTAAGCCTTTCATGGAAAGATGAGGAAAGAAAAGCACTCCAGGCGGAAGGCAGAACCCATGACGAGTTACAGGCACAGGAACATGGCATTTTCAAGGAACTTCAGGCTGATGTTGACGGCACACAGGAGACTGTGCAGTAAACATCTGTGAGCCACACTCAGTGAGCTGCTGCTGTTTTTGTTATTGTCTCTGCCTAGTTTTGCTCGAAACAAAACACAATCACCTCAGGGGGATGTAGAGTTTCCTCTTTCCTCATTCTTTATGCCAAGTTGATCCCAAGTCTGGCCATTTCTCACTTTCTAATATTTACCACTCTATCATTTGTTTTCTATTCCTGTGGCACTTTCTACTCACAATTGGGACATTGCACAACCCCTGAGTAGCTAGCATATACTCCTACTCTGTCCCACTTCTTACCCAAGTCAAGAATATTATTAGTTTGGCTGAATATTTTTTAAGCGTTTTGGCAATTAGTATGACTATTGCTGACCCTTCAGTGGATTGATTGAGGCAAAAATTGATTTGTAAGGTCTTGAATACAAAGTGAGTTTTTAAGCAGAAGAGGATTTTTTTTTTAAGTTTATTTATTTATTTGAGAGAGACATGGAAAGAGCACAAGTGAGGGAGGGGCAGAGAGAGACAGAGAGGTAGACACAGAATCCAAAGCAGGCTCTAGGCTCTGAGCTATCAGTGCAGAGCCCCGACTTGGGGTTTGAACCCACAAACCGTGAGATTACGACCTGAGCCCAAACTGAATGCCTAACCAAGTGAGCCACCCAGGCACCTCAAGCAGAAGAGGATTTAAGTGGATGCTTTTTATTTTTTAAATTTATTTTTTTTAGAGAGAGAAGAAGAGAGAGAGCATCAGCAGGGGAAGGAGAGAGAGAGAGAGAGAGAGAGAGAGAGAATCCCAAGCAGGCTCTGCATGGCCAGCACAGATCCCACAAACCATGAGATCATGACCTGAGACAAAATCAAGTTTCAGATGCTCAACCTACTGACCCACCCAGGCACCCCTAAATGGCTGCCTTTCGATTATTTATTTACTTATTTATTTGAGAGAGAGAGAGAGAGAGAGAGTGGGGAAGGGACTGGGGGGGGGGAGAGAGAGAGAGAGAGAGAGAGAGAGAGAGAGAGAGAAAATTAAGGCAGCCCCACACTCAGTGTGGAACCCAAAGCAGGGGATCAATCCCAAACCCTGAAATCATGACCTGAGCCAAAATCAAGTCAGACACTCAATCGACTGAGCCATCCAGATGCCTCCAAATGACTGCTTTTTAAAAGAATGAAATGTGGCAGGAAATAATTTTGATTTCTCTGTATTTAGAAAGGTAGAAGGCTTAAGAAGTGGTATCCTGCAGATATATCCACTCAAATACTTTCTTTGGTTCTTCTTTGGGAAAACACAGCTTTTTCACTTATATATATTCTGAGCAATACATACACCCTGTTCCAGTTATTAAGCTATTTCCTCTCAGTGCCAAACGTATCTGCTTGGACAGAACAATCAAATCTTCTTGATTGATAAGAAATTAATCTGCCTGAATCTAATTTGCCTTTATTTTTCTGAATGTTTGCATCAGATGCAACACATTATTTTGCTTTGGCAGCTGGATCCTTGTTAGTTTCCAAAATATAAGGAGCTCCAGGAGGAGACTGGAAGGCTCCAGGAGAATGGGTGGGCCTGCTGCTTCTTGTTTGCTTCCTACCTGTCTGCTGGCAGCTCCTGTCAGCATCACCCTATCCTGGCCTCTTCCCTCTTGCAGCCCCCCTTTCTACAGCAGCAGCTGAAGCCAATTTATAGTTTCCCCCCTCCTCCAAACCAGCCTTCCAAGGCCCACGCAGACCCCAGCAGCAGTCAGCCAGCATAGCCTCCCAGAGGGCTGTCCCAGGCCAGCCTAAATCTCTCAGTTTCAATAATTCCAGCCTCACGTTCCCCTTTGTGCCCTGAGAACTAGCGGTGGTAGCTGCTTCTTCCGTTGCTAACTCTGCGCTGTCTCCGTATTCTCTTCTTTGCCCTTCCAGTTACCCAGTTAACAACTTTTTTATGCAGTTAAGTATTTGTATTAAATTCTCACTGCTCAAGTAACTGGTATACGAGCCAAGTTCGACCAAAGTAGAATCAGCAGACTAGATACATAGATAGAGATAGATGGACAGATATAAATAGATATGTATCAGTCCAGCTGACTATGGACTTTAACCACAGCTACAAAGTACCTTCAGGTGCACACCTAGGTTGAATAGCTGCAGCCTGGCCGAGTGGACCCAGCCAGAATCCACCGCACTGCGGGTTTTGTCTCCTCACCAGACCCTAACTCATTCAGACCCTCTTCTGTATGTACACAGCTGGATTTTTCTGGCTGAACAAATGACAAGAAAGACGAATGGTTTATCTTTCCAAGTCCTCTAACCGACTGCAAATAGATCATTTGTGGGTCTAAAGCTCCAGCTCCTCATCTTGGAATATTATAGAGTAATCAGTATTGAGGAAATCTGCTTCTATTCCTGCCTTGGACTGCTTGTAGTTAATTACTGTCCATAAATTATGAAGAGTACAATTTAAAGTTTTATTGAACAACAATATTTTTGATAGAACAGTATGATAAATAAAGTCTTCTTGATTGGCAGGACATTAATCAAGCTGAATGTAATTTATCTTTATCATTCTGAATGTTGTATCAAATGCCTCCATATAGGAAATGTTGTAAAATATTATTTATTTTTATTCACTTACTGTTTTGATCTCAAGCAAAATACTTGATGAGTTCTTTGGACTTAAGTTACGTTCCCTGTGTATCTCTTGCATTATTCTGGGTTTCAACTGGAATAATACACATAAAGATGCTTTGTGAACACAGCAAGCCATTCTTTTTGCTTCAGGATCATTAACTAGGATTTCAAAAAGAGGACCACATAGTTCTGTTTTTTCTGTTCTAATATTTTAACTCATTTTTCTGTTTTCATCATGAGAAGCTTTGTCACCTCTCTGGATGTATGTGTTGGATCTACTATTCCAATAAAAATAATCTAAGAAATCATTTCCTTTGGAGGGCGATTATACAGAGATTTATGACTTTGATTTCCTAGATTCATTTTTCAGAATCATAGATAAGTCATAAAGAGGTTGTTTAGCTTCTATTAAGTACCTAGTGTTCCTAAGAAGCATTTATAGAGCTGGTGAGTCAAAATTACACCTGAGAGACTAAAGGAAGAACTAACCTTCACTCCATCCCATCCTTTACTAATGCTCTGAAAATAAATGCACTTAAACTCTGGCTTTATTCCATCTGGTCCTTGTGCTAACATTACTGTGGTCTCTGAGCTATAGCATGGAGAATAGTTTCTTGCTTGCTGAGATTACAGTATCAGAGAATATGGAATATGAGTCTATTCAATATTTCCTTCTGGGAAAATTATTACATTTTCTTCTAGAGTTTGTTTCTGAAATATTGGCCCAAAACACTACAGAGGACACGTTTTTTCCCCTGACATTAGCCAACTACTCATACATACCCAGGAATGATGAGATCCTGGAATGTAAAACTAAGAAAGGAGAAGGTTTGATATGCATGTGAGTAGTTTGCTAGGACACCATAACAAAAGTGCCACAGAGCAGGTGGCTTGAACAACAGGAATTTATTTTCTTACATTACTGAGACTAGAAGTCCAAGATCAAGGTATCATCAGGTTTGGTTTCTCCTCAGGCCTCTCTCTCCGACTTGTAGATGGCTGCCTTGCTGTGTGTGTGCACATGGTCTTTCCTCTGTGTGGAGGCATCCCAGGTATCTCTTTGTGTGTCCAAATTTTGTCTTCTAAGTATACCAGCAGATTCGATTAAGGCCCACCCAAACAGCCTCTCTTTAACTTAATCACATCTTTAAAGGCCCTGTCTCCAAATACAGTCACATTCAAAGGTACTGGGGGTTAGAGTTCTAACATATGAATTTTGCAGGGACACAATTCAACTCACATTGGGTATAGATTACAAATAGCTCAGTACTAGGTATTATGATAATGTGTTTTGTCATTTAATTTTTAAGACAACTTATCAATATGTACTCTATTCTTTTCCCCACTGAAAATGTAGGAAAATTCTTGTTAAATGAAGTTAAGGATATTTGGTAGGGTCAAGGCTTTGTGGATGGGGAAATGTTTTCTGGCACCGAAAGAAATGAAAAAAAATCACAGACTTGGAGAAGTTCTGTCCATTAATTGGGAAAAAATGTAAGCAGTCCAAGAAACAAGTTGGATTTCAATTTCACATCATAGTTTTAACTTATCCAGGATACTACTCCAGAAAACCTGATCATGCTGGGTACCCAGGAAAGTCTCCTCTAATTAGACCTCCTTTCTATAGTAGTTCTTCAGAGGACTTCCCTTGGGTTACTGAAGCTATGTCTCCAACATGTGTAAAGAGGGGAAATACCTGGGAATGTTTGTTCCCTCCACCCGGGTTGGCACATTTGCCAGTGGCCAACTAGAACCCAATGAAAAAGCCCAGTTCCCTGTCCAAGGCAGGACAGACTCTGCAATGTAATTCACAAAAGTTCCCTCAGACATCAATCTGGAGCTTTGCCAGAAATTTCGCTCTTGTTTGGTTTCTTTTCCTTTTCAGCTCTGCCTTCCCCCTTTCTTATTAGTTTCCGTTGGAAGCGTGTCCTCACTAAATTACTTGCATGAAAATCTTTGACTTATGGTCTGATTCTGGGTCACCTTCTGTGACTAAATCAACTTCTATGGCTAAATCTTGTTCTAATTTGCTCCAGTTCTTTAGAGGTAACAATGGATTGAATCAATTCCTGACACTGTGATATAAAGGGATTAGAACAGGACACCTGGGTTTAATTCCTGGCTCTGCCCTGTATCAGCTTAATGATTGGATCATTCATCACTCATTCCAGTGCAAAAGAAAGAAAGTCAACTCAAGCAGACTTTACAGAAAGGAATTTGTTCATTTATGTAACCCCAAATCCGGGAGTAGCTCAAACTTCAGGCCTGACTGATGCCATTAGGAAACTGTCTCATTCCTTTTGACTTTTTTCTGAATTGTGGCAAGATGGCCACCATGGGCTTCAGGTTTACACCTTATCAGTTCAGCAATCTCGTCAGAATGAGGACAGTTCTGGTCCCAAGGTACTATGATTGAACCTGGGGTTAATTCATATTACTCCAATTTAGGACATAAACATACCCTTGAGTGAGGCTTCTGGTTTCCATGGCCTTAAACAGATTTCCTTTTCTAGAACCAGGACAGTGTCATGTTCAACTCAATTACTGAGTGAGGGAAGGAAGATATGATAGGTTCCTTAAAGGAAAACTGGGGCATCAGAAGAAAGACGAATCAATCCTCAGCAGACAAAATTAACTAGTTCCTACAGTGAGCTTGAACAAGATAGTTAACATTTATGAACCCCTCTAATCTTACCATTAATTGGAGATAATTATAAGAGCTATTGCATAGAGTTACTCTGATGATTAAATGATGTAATAGAGGAAAAGTTCTTAGCACAGTGCCTGGTACATAATTACTCCTCAATAAATGCTAGTTATTAGTAGTACAATGTTGATGGAGTTACATTTGGGCATCTCAGGGTCCCTTCTATCGAAACTATCTTGTTATTCTGTTTTAGGTTTTCAATAATGATATCAGATTTGAGGGAATAAATGAAGACAAAACTAACATCTTAAAGATGTGTGCCCTGGAGTGACAAAGGGTTTCAGGAGCAAGTCTGGAAGTGCTTAGAGTTATCAAAGAGAATGTGAAACTCTATTATGGACATAGTAGTGACTATAAAATCACCATAAAGATCATGAACCACATTTTATTCTTTAGTGGTGGTGGTGGTGGGGGGGACTTTTGGGAAGAGAAATTGTTTAGATAGACAAATATTAAATTTGAATTCTTTTATGCTTCACATAATTCTTGTTAAGTTGATGTGTAAACAGTAGAAAAATATGAGATATATAGAATTTATTTTCCTGATTTTTATGTGGGTGGGTATGGGATCACAAGGAGCAATGTCTATGGCTTTTAATAGAAAAAAAAATTCCTTGTTTTATACTGAGGCTCCACTTTATCATTCTGTGTAACAGTGTACTGGGTGATAGCAAAAGATGAACTTTTTAATAATTTATTATTTCTGGTTGAAATCCTAGGTGTCATTTAATCATTTTCCTGATTGAATGTCAGTATATTCAAAGTATAAAGTGCAAATTGCCTTTACAGTTAAATGTCTGTCCTTCTTTCTTGAAAATAAAACCTTAGCAATTACAACTTTTAAATTTAATACTTTAATATTTAAAATGTTTTCATAATGATTATTGTTACCTTAGAAGTACATAGAAGGAAAGAGAGAACTAGAACTAAACTAGAACAAGTTTTACCTTTTTTATTTGGGCTTCAAACTTCTAAAAAATCTACATTTCATTCTGAAAGATATTTTCTACCTACAACTTTCTGGATAATACAAATTCTTTCTTTTAAATTGATCTTTAATATAAAGTTATATCCTTTTCACCTTGGAAGAAACATATTTTCTTTCTTTCTTTTTTTTTTTTTTTTTGTTTTTTGGTAGGGAGGGGGAATATATTTTCTCCTCTGGAACTATTTTCCCTTCTTGTTGCTGGGAATGTTAATTCATTCATTTTGAAAAGAAAAATAAATATTTTGTCAGATACCCAGGAATACCATGTACATGCGGCATTCAGTGTCCTGAACGGGTCAGGAAAGACCAGGAAATGATAAAAATGTACCAGCTTTCCCATTAGTGATAAGCTTACGGCTAAAAGGCCCTTTTCCTTCTGACTTGATCAGGCATGCATAGTTGGAGAGCGGGAAAAAATATTTCTATAGATTTTTTTTTTAACCTCAAAGTCATTCTCTCTATCATGCATATGAACAGATAAAACAACATTCATAAAAATGTTTTATGAGATGGGCTTACATGCAGATATTAAGAAGCATGATACAGTTCTATATATAATGTTGTGCAAACACCAAAATAAGTGAAAAAGCAAAGTACCAAACAAGGTAGATGGCATGGTCTCATAAACAGAATACACTGTAATATATTTATTGAGATGTAGAACAATTCTTAAAGGATAACAAGATCTGGAAAAAATTGTTCACCTTCAAGAAGAACTGTCACTCTAGGCTCAGTTTTTAGTGCTTGCCATTTTCTAAAGTGTAATATTAAATAAACTGTTACATGAAAGAATATAGACAGTACTATAATAATCCCCTATCATATTCAATATTTATTGGAATTTTCTACACTTGTTTCTTATTTTGTTTATTTTTTCTATTTTGTTTTTGAATTATTTTTAATGTGTGTTCTAAATATTATGTCATTTCATCAGTAAACACTTCAATGTACATTGCTAAAAATATATAGATTTTTTTCATTTGCATATCCATAACGCTATTATCTCTCCTAACACAATTAACAATAACTTTCTTAAAACTTCATTTTTTTAAGGCAGTTTTAGGTTCACACCAAAATTGAGATGAAAGTACAGAGATTTCTCATATATTCCATTCTTCCAGACATGCGTACCCTCTCCCATTATCAATATCACACACCGGAGTGAGACGTTTGTCACAATTGACATCATATATTTGTTACAACATGCATTAACATGTCATTATGACCTAAAGCCCATAGTTTACCTTAGTATTCACTCTTGATGCTGTACAGTCTCTGAGTTTGGACAAATGTATCCATCCTTATAATATCATAGAGTATTTCCACTACCTTAACTATCCTCTGTGCTCTGCCTCTTCCTCCCACACCACCCACCCCCTCAATTTTCACTGTCTCTCTAGTTCTGCTTTTTTTTTTTTTTTTAGAAAATCATATAGTTGAAATGATATAGTATGTAGGCTTGTCAGATTGGCTTCTTTCACTTCTAATATTCATTTAAGATTCTTCCATACCTTTTTATGGTTTGACAGCTCATTCCTTTTTGGTGCTGAATAGTACTCCATTGTCTGGATGTACCATTGTTTATCTATTCACCTACTGAAGGATATCTTGGTTCCTTCCAAGTTTTGACAATTATAAATAAAGCTGCTATCAAACATCCATGTGCAGGTTTTCATGTGAACATAAGTTTTCAAGTCCTTTGGGTAAATACCAATGAGTGCAAAGACTGTGTAGTATGGTAAGAGTATACTTAGCTTTGTAAGAAATTGCCAAACTGTCTTCCCAAGTGACTGTACCATTTTTTTGTTCCCACCAGGAATGAATAACAATTTCTGTTGCTCCACATAACACCACCATTTGATTTTGTCAGTGTTCCAGACACTGGAATTTTGGCCATTCTAGGAGGTGTATACTGGTATTTCATTGTCATTTTAATTTGCATTTCCCTGATGACATATGATGTGGAGCATCTTTTCATATACTTATTTGTCATCTATGTATTCTCTTTGGTGAGGTGTCTATTAAAGTCTTTGGTCTATTTTTTAATTGGGTTGTTTGTTTTCTTATTGTTGAATTTTAAAAGTTTTATGTGTATTTTAGATAGCAGTCCTTTTTCAGATGTACCTTTTTCCAAATATTTTTTCCCAGTTGGTGGTTTGTCTTCTAATTCTCCTGACATTGTCTCTATGCAGAGCAGATGTTTTTAATTTTATGAAGTCCAGCTTATTAATTATTTCTTTCATGGATCATGCCTTTGGTGTTGTATCTTTAAAGTTACTGCTATACCCAAAGTCATCTAGATTTTCTGCTGTTATCTTTTAGCAGTTTTATAGTATGGGGTTCTACTTTTAGGTCTATGATCCATTTTGAGTTAATTTTTGTGAAGGTCATAAGGCCTCTGTCTAGATTCATTTATTTTGTAATAGATGTTCAATTGCTCCAGCATCATTTGTTGAGAAAAATCTTTGCGCCATTATGTAACTTTTGTTTCTTTGTCAAATATCCATTGATTATATTTATGTTTGTTTTTAGGCTCTTTATTCTGTTCCACCAACATTTTTGTCTATTCTTTTGCCAATACAGACACTTTCTTGATCCATAAGTCTTGAAGTTAGGTAGCATCAGTTTTCCAACTTTGTTGTTCTACTTTAATATTCTGTTGGTTACTCTGGGTCTTTGCCTCTTCATATAAATTTTAGAATCAGTTTGTCAATATTGACAAATTAACTTGGGATTTTGTTTGGGATTGAATTGAATTTATAGATCAAATAAAGAAGACTAGACATCTTGACAATATTGAGTCTTACTTTCATGGACATGAGATATCTTTATTTACTTAGTTCTTTAATTTTCATTCATCAGAGCTTTGTAGTTTTCCTTATATAGATCTTATACATATATTGTTAGATTTATACTTAGTATTTCATTTTTCAACATGCCAATGTAAAAGATATTGTGTTTAATATTTCAAACTGCACTTGTTCACTGCTGGTTTATAGGAAAGCAACTGACTTTTGTACATTAACCTTGCATCCTCCAATCTTGCTATAATTACTTTAATAAGTAATTATTCCAGATTTGGGGGGTCTCAATTCTTTTGCATTTTCTACATAGATGATCATGTTATCTACAGACATAGTTTTAAATCGTTCTTCTCAATATGTATATCATTTAATTTCCTTTTTTGCCTGTTTCAACAAGGATTTTTAGTACATGTTGGAAAAGAGTGGTAAGAGGAGACATTTTTGCCTTGTACCTGATCCTAGTGGGAAAGCTTCAAGTTTCCAACTACTAAGTATGAAATTAGCCCTAGGGTTTTTGTAGATTTTTTTTTATCAAGTTGAGAAAGTGTTGGAAGCCATTTTCTGAACTCACTAAGTTGAGAAAAACTCCTTCTGAGCTAAGGCGGGTTTGCAAGGCAGGGGCCTCCCGCCGTCAGATGGCGATCGATGTCTACCCCCAACTCAATATTTTTGCTTGAGCACCGACCCCCAACGCACCTTGTTGACCGTTATCAGGAGTGACTTGCCCCCTTATCCTAAAAATATGCTAATTGTACCTTGGAAGGAACTTATTGTAGGAATTTCTTCTTTTGTGATTATAGGAGAAAATATTACATTTCCTGAGAAACCTGTTGTTCTTCCCCTGGAGAAAACAGGCTACTGACCCCTGCTCACAAAGAACTAACTTTTGCCTTTGCAAAAAGGCAATGCTAAAAACATTGCCTTGTATTTGAATGCTAAAGATATCTTCCTTCTCCATATGATAAACTTCTAAGTCACCTACATCAATCTCTATTGATAAAGATTATGCATGAGTCTTCTACCAATCTCTGTTCTGGGAAATTTTTACATACCAAAGTATTTGTCATCAGAAATCATTGTCTAAGGCAAATGCCACTTCTGTACTGACCCCATACAGTTTTTACCATAAATAAAGCTGACTCTCCGGTCAGTGCAGAGATGACTGTCTAGTGATCAGAAAGAAACTTGAGGCTCTCTCACTCCCTTTTGCTGACACCGTCCATCCTTCAGGGAACCCTGGACCTGCTGGAGCTGGACTCCGGCAAGAAAATTTCCCTTTTCCTATTTTACTGAGAATATTTTTTCTATTACTTTTTTTTTCTTTTGAGTATAGTTGATATTGTGTGTACAGCTTAGTGATTTGACAAATTTATACATTATGGTATGTTCATAAGTATAGCTACCATCTGTCCTGCTACATTGCTATTACAATATTATTGACTGTATTTTTTATGCTATGCCTTTTATTTCTTTGATTTATTCATTCTATAACTGGAAGACTGTATCTCCTCCCTGTTCCCCATTTGGCTCATTCCCCTGATCCTTATCTATTTCTTCTTGTGTGAGTTTTGGTAGATTGTGCCTTACGAGGAAATGGTCCATTTTACCTAATTTATCAAGTTTGTGGGCATAGAGTTATTTATAATATTCATTTATTAGTCGTTTTAATTTCCATGAGATACGTAATAATGTCTGCTCTTTAATTTATATCAGTAACTTGTGTCCTCCCTCCTTTTTTTCTTAATTAACCTGTCTAGAGGCTTATCAATTTTACTGATCTTTTTCAAAGATCCAGCTTTTGGTTTTGCTGATTTTTCCCTATTGATTTCTTGTTTTCAATTTCATTGATTTCTGCTCTGTCTCTCTCTCTCTTTTCTTTTGCTTCCTTTGCATTTTATTTGCTCTTTGTTTTCCAGCTTCCTAAGGTAGGGTTGTAGATCTTTCTTCCTTTCTAATATATGCATTAATTTTTTCCCCAAGGACTGTTTTTACTTTATCCCACAAATTTTGATAATTTGTGCTTTTATTTTCATTTAGTTTAAAAATATTTAATTTTTTTGAGATTTCTTTTTTGACCTGTTATTTAGAAGTGTGTTGTTTAGCTTCCATATATTTTGGGATTTTCCAGTTATCTTCTGCTACTGGTTTCTATTTTAATTCCATTGTGTCTGAGAGGGGGCATCATATAAGTTACATTTTTAAAAAATGTTTAAGGTATGTTTTATAGCGCAGAATGTGTTCTATCTTGGTCATTGTTCCCTGTGAGCTTAAGGATAATGTGTAGTCTAATGTTGTTGGATGAAGTAGTCTATATCTGTCAATTACATTCAGTTGATTGATGGTGCTGTTGAGTTTAACTAAGTTCTTAATAATTTTCTGCCTACTGGATTTATCCATTTCTGATAGAAAGGTTTTGAAGTCTCCAACTCTCATAGTGGATTCATCCATTTTCCCTTGAAGTTCTATCAGTTTTTGCTTCACATATTTGATGATCTACTGTTGAGTACATGCACATTAAAGATTATTCTGACTTCTTGGAGAACTGACCCTTTCAGTATTATATAATCTCTGTTTTTATCCCTAACAACTCTCCTTGCTTTGAGATCTGCTCTGTTTGAAATTAATCTAACTGTTCCTGCTTTCCTTTTTACTGTTAGCATGGTATATTTTTCTCCATCTATTTACTTTTAATCTATATGTATTTATATTTAAGACTGGTTTCTTATAAACAACATATAGTTGGGTCATGTTTTTTTTTTTTTGAAGGGGTGATTCTTTATTTATTACCCTGTGAATGCAATTTGTCTCTCAAATTCCTGTACAGAAATATTCTTAACAGCAGTTTGAATGTTTGAATATGAAAGTCGAGGTATGTCTTTTTATATTACACGTTTTAAATTAGCAATTGTAATACCTCTATTGGAGTTTGAAAAACAGTCTTTTGAAATGTCTGGTGGTTTCTTGATCCACTCTGACTACATCTATCTTTTAATTAGCTCATTTCCAAAATTGGCATTCAAAATGATTATTGATATAGTTAGATTAATATCTACCATGTTTGTTACTGCTTTTTATCTGTTGTTCATGCTCTTATTTTTCATCCATTCATTTTACGCCTCTTGTCTTTACACTGAGCATTTAATATGATTCCATCCACTTATCCATTTACTCTCCTTTCTTAGCATATCAATATGTATATAAGTATATCATATATACATATTGATATATATGCATGTAGCATATCATATATATATATATATATTATATATATGACTTTACTTAGTGGTTGCCTAGAGTTTGCAATATGCTTTTATAATAAATAATACTTTCAAGTAACCCTATACACTTCACATGTATATAGCATGAATAATTTATAATAACAACATAATCCTAAAATCTTAATTCCTCTGCCTTGTCCTTATATCATTGCTGTCATTCATACACACCTTTGGTAGAAGGAAGTGGCTAGAGTGGACTTAAGTTGGATATTTCCCTTCCCCTGGGTTAAGGGGGTTAAGTTAAGGTCTGAAAATATCCCCAGAGGTTAGGCTCTGGTTAACTAGTTTCTCCTGAGAGTAGGTAGACCTTCTTAAGAACAGAGTGCATATTTCGGAATGATTTCTTACCCCCTGCCTTGCCTTGAGCAGATTTTCTCTATTTACTCTGAGACCTGGTTGAGCTCTTGGAGGTAAGTCCTATAAAATTGTAAAGGTTCCCTGATGGCAGGGTCCCTTTGGAGTTTTAAACTCTGACTTAACCACACCGAGCCTCCAGCAATTGGTCAATTACAGTTCAAATTTCCAAACCCCAGCACTGGTTCTCAGGGTGGTTTTCACTCATGAGTCTCTGCTTTGGTAGATTTCCTTTCTTTATATTTGCCTGTCCCATTTGCCTCTTCAATTTTGGGGGCAGTGACTTGACTTGTGTCTTCATCTCTCTTGTGGATCCCAGAGAAGTTGTTGATTTTTCAGACTATTTAACATTTTACTGTTTTACTTGTTGTTAAGGTGGAGTGGCAACTTCCAAGCTCCTTGTACACAGAGCCAGAAACCAGAAGTCAATCATAAGTTTCATATCATGCAATATCCAGTCCATCTTCAAATGTCTTCTGTCTGAAAACCCCCTAATCTTTTAAAAGGTTTACTTATTTCTTTCTACTGTAATATTAAGCAATATTAAGTTATGATTACCATTAAGATATCTTAACCTAGATCAATTGTTGGCCATTTTCTGAACTCACTAAGTTGAGAAAAACTCCTTCTGAGCTAAGGCGGGTTTGCAAGGCCTCCCGCCATCAGATGGCGACTGGTATCCACCCCCACTCAATTATTTTTGCTTGAGCACCACCCCCAAGGTACCTTGTTGACTGGTATCAGGAGTAACTTGTCCCCTCATCTTAAAATATGCTAATTGTACCTTGTGAAGGAACTTATTATAGGAATTTCTTCTTTTGTGTTTATGGGAGCAAATATTACATTTCCTGAGAAACCTGTTGTTCTTCCCCTGGAGAAAACAGGCTGTTGACCCCTGCTCACAAAGAACTAACTCTTGACTTTGCTATGCTAAAAACATTGCCTTGTATTTGAATGCTAAAGATCCCTTCCTTCCCCATATGATAAGCATCTAAATCACCTACATCAATCACTATTGATAAAGATTATGCATGAGTCTTCTACCAATCTCTGTTCTGGGAAATTTTTACATACCAAAGTATTTGTCATCAGAAATCATGGTCTAAGGCAAATGCCACTTCTGTGCTGACCCCATACATTTTTTCCATAAATAAAGCTGACTCTCCGGTCAGTGCAGAGATGACTGCCTAGTGATCAGAAAGAAACTCGAGGCTCTCTCACTCCCTTTCGCTGACACCGTCCATCCTTCAGGGAACCCTGGACCTGCTGGAGCTGGACTCTGGCAATCAATGTCTTCTGCCTTTTTACTTTTCATGATCTTAACTTGCTAAAGAACAAGTTAGGTTAATTTACTACAGAATGGCTCACAATCTGGATTGGCATGTTCACTTTTTCATAGTATCATTTAATTTGTACCCCTATTCCCCCATAATTCTTGAAAACTAATTGAGTCTAAGACTCAATTAGATTCAAGTATATTAACTGTTTATGCAAAAACTAAAAGAATGTTGAGGAATATTATTAAATGCTAATATAATAATATTAATGTTAAAATGTTAAAAATGTTAAAATTAGATGTTAAAAGAATATTATTTCAGGAAAATACTTTATGGGTTATTGAAGGTCCAGATCCGATTCTGGCTCTGCAAAATGCATACTCAAGTGCCTAGCGTTTGTAAAGTACTCCGTGATGCTTCCTTCTTCTGCAGGAAGTTCCTTATAACTCAACATAGGATTTGAAAGATTTTGGCATGATCCACTAAAAAGCATTCATCCTTGGTCATTGTCATGGCGGGACTTTGGAGATCTGAAAGCCCCTTGCCCAAAAGATATCAAGTTTGAGATGTAGAAAGCAAACTCCTAGAAAATATCAGCGATAACAAGGCTAAAACTTATTCACTTATTTATGGCATGGCTGTTCTTTCCCTTAGCAAGTCTTAATTCCTTCAATTTTCTAAAACTTGTTAAATAAATCAGGTTTTTTTGAAAACATACTCATTTAAAAAATGTTTATTCACTTAGCTGCTTATTCATTCATTAATAATAATTAAATGCTTACTTAGTGCAAAGCACAACTGTAAGCATTGGGAAAAGGGACACCAAGTCTCTACAGTTATTTAAATGTTTTCCAATTCAGTTAAAAGTGGTCAACGTTTGGGGCGCCCTGGTGGCTCAGTCGGTTAAGCTCCGACTTCAGCTCAGGTCACGATCTCACCGCTCATGGGTTTGAGCCCTGCGTCGGGCTCTGTGCTGACAGCTGGGAACCTGGAGCCTGCTTCAGATTCTGTGTCTCCCTCTCTCTCTGCCCCCCCCCCTTGCTGGCACTCTGTCTGTCTCTCTCTTTCAAAATAAACAAACATTAAAAAAAAAAGTAGTCAACATTTAATACATGTGTATACAATATACGAAACCAAACAAGGCTTTGTTATAATACAAAAAAGTGTTAGACACATCACCTGCCTTCCCGATTTCTTAGTCTAGTGACTGGGATAGACACATCCATGTCATTCTAGAACAAACTGGGCTATAATAGAGAAACAGGCAAGATAGTATTGATATAAAGGAATGACTGAGAGCATTTTTAACTAATGTCTCTGAGACTTTCATTTCATTAAAACCTTTATTTGGTGGCAATAAAACGCCAGAAATAACTATGTTGATATGTGCTTTATGCATATGTCTTAAAATGTTGGATTTGGATTGTGTTAAAATGGCAATCATCACAAAATTATGAGCATTTAAAAAAATTAAGAATAGTTTTTATTTAAAACATGACAGACTGATGAATAAACCTCTGGTCTATTCTTTTTCCTCTTGATATTCATTTTTTATTTAAGGAGGAAAGGTAAAAATAAATGACTCCTCATTTCTAGTCTCCAGGACCACTGCTATTTTATACAAATAGCATGTATCTATGGGTATATGACCATGAACTTTTAGTTTTACTGAAAATGAACTATAGACATTCCTTTCTGTATTTAATTTTTTGACAAAAATTATATACATTTAGTAGGTACAACTTGTCTTGATAGACATATACATTGTGGAATGAATGATCACCGCAATCAAGGTAATTAGCATATCTATCACCTCACATAATTACCTCTCCCTTTTTTGTGATAAGAACATTAAGATTTACCCTCTTAGCAAATTTCAATTATACAATAAAAAGAATGAAATAAATTCTGGAGCTAAAGAATACAATGAATGAGGGGCATCTACCTGGGTGGCTCAGTCAGTTAAGCATCCAACTATAGCTCAGGTCGTGATCTTGTGGTTCCTGGGTTTGATCCCCCTTTGGGCTCTGTGCTGACAGTTTAGAGCCTGGAGCCTGCTTCAGATTCTGTATCTCCCTCTTTCACTGCCCCTCCCCCGCTCGTGCTCTGTCTCAGTCTCCGTGCCTCTCTCTCTCTCTCAAAAATAAATAAAAATACTTTTACAAAAAGAATACAATGAATAAAATGAAAAATGCAAAGAGTGCTCTTTGAGGAGAGTGTTTTGTTACTTCACTGGTGCTTTATCATTTAATTCAATGCTCCTGAGAGATAAGTGAGGCCGTTCGTTTCCTATTTATTATTTGTCTGCTTTGTTTTCCTGCTACATGAAGCTCTCCTTCCATTCCCCTTCCCTCCAATTCCAGAACCATATTCAGTGAGAGGTGGCAGGCTGAGTGAGCCTGTGGGAAACAGACAAATTTCAGACTGAAGACATGGCTGCAAACCCATTATGCAGGCAAATAATGTAGTGGTTTTATACAGAAGCTTGATCAGGCACTAGTAGATTTTTGAAAGAATAAAGTGAAGAGTACTGAAGAAACGTCGACAGATTCAAAGTTCCAGATCTCCAATTTTTGTCTAATACAGAACTTGTAAGCCACAGAAGCAGGTTCTGCTAGGCATCCTGCCATAATTAGACAGAGAGAGAGACAAGCATGGTTCACAGTATCCCACTTTATTTTCATTAGCTGGCACTACCTGACACTGAGTTTGAGCAATCACATTTTGGACCTTCTGACTTGGTACATGGTGTGATAGAAACAGCTTTAAATATACCAGAAAGTAAGTGTTTAAGACCTTCTTTAGTCTCTTATTAGCTCTGCGGACATGGGCAAGTCACTTAAATCCCCTGAACCTCACTTTGAGTGCAAAATGGGGTTTAGAATACTTTAAAAGGCTGTTGTGAGAATGACATGGGATGATGAGTGTAAAAAAAGTCTGAAAACTATTTTAAAAATTAGGTATTACAATCTATCTTCTTGGTAATATGTCCTGAACGACATTTTTTTTCAAATAAAGATTTTATTGTTTTCTTTTGTGTCTAGAAATGTTCACCTACCAGAAGTAAAAATAGATATAGACACTTCCCTTTAACAGATTAAGTGTAAAGGATGTAAAATGCAGGTGGTGTAAAAACTCATCTAGGAAGTGGAAAAGGGTTAATGAGTTTGGAATACCAGTTTATCCTCTGTCAAATAAAGGGGTTATCAGCTATCAAATTAGAGTTCAGAATCTGAACATAAGTTAAGGGAAGAATAAGCATATAAATTTGGAAAAGAAAACAGAATCTGGCTGAAGTAGAAGGACAGACCGAGAAGGAAGCAGAGAGAGGGAGGAGAGGGAGAGAGAGGAAGGAGGGAGAAATAGGACTTTGGGTGTTATTGGTAACCTCTAGAGCTAAATCACAGTTTCCCAACTTTAGCTGCCTGCTGGAATCACCCATGACACTAAAAATACTGATGCCTGAGTTTCATCCCCTGAAAGTCTGATTTAATTGGTCTGGGGTGGATGCTTTTAAAGTGCTTCAGGTGATTCTAATCTGAGGCAAAGCTGAGAACCACTGAACCAAAGCACTGCCTCTCTGACCTGAATGAACATACAAATGACCTTGAAAATGCAGGCCTGGAATAGAGCCTGAGTTTCCAGCTTCTAACAGGCTCCTAACAAGCTTTCTCTAACTTCTGGACAATTTTAGTGAGGTAATTGAAAAAGTGATCAAATGATGATGTTAATGCCAGCTAACATTTAATGAATGCTTTTGGGGAAAGAAAAGTTTTCTGTATCCTCTGAAGTTCTTCTGGCTGGTCTAAGAATCAAATTGACCTGAGAGAGATTAAGAGTAGAAAATCAAATTTAATTACTATGTACAGGTAATCCACATAAGCATGAGAGTTTCCAAAGACAGGAAAAGCAAGGAAAGAGGGTAAGGAGAGAGAAGGTAAGGAGATGATAAGGAGAAAAAGGGTAAATGTTTGGGGCTTCGGAGGGAATAAAGGCAATTCAAAGGAAGAAAGAAAAGAGGTATCCAAATGCTTGCTGGGCCATCCAGAAACAATGGGCCATAGACAGGAATTTTAACAAACAGACTGCTAAATTCCTCTTGTCTACCACCCCTAATTCATATTATAATGTAGTTATCTATGGTGATAGCTCTCTTTCTGGAGCATGTCCTCTATCTAAAATTTTTTAGGCACTTAGGAGGAAAGTCAAAGTTTCTTTCTTAGTCTTTTGGGCTTTAATTGTTTTCAGCTCAAAATAATCTGCATGCCAAAGTGACACATCTTTAGGTCACTTGTTATGAACCCCTAAATATGTGCTAGAACTGTGCTGGTGTTTCCAGTGTTAACTTGTTAAAATCCTCAGAACAATGTTAGAAGGGGTTGGTATTATTATTACCCTGGCTTCACCAATGAGGGAACTGAGGCTTAAAAAGTCAGATATCTTACGTAAGTTTGAAAACCTGGTAAATATATTTGAATTCTGGTAGTCTGACACTGAGCCTGTGCTCTTAGTGATTCTATCATCCTAATCCTGAAATGATTGTGTAGCCCTACTTTTTAAGCATTACGTATACTCAGGAGAGAAAATCTGAAAGAAGAAAGCAAAAATAGGAAATATCTATTGTTTCCTGGTACAGATATAAATAAGATTAAAACCTACCACCTGTCTCATGGCTTTTCACTATGGGAACAGCTAGGAGTAGCATGAGAATTGTTGCAGAGAAAGCATCAGTACTTTATTCTAGTAAATCAAGTCATAGACTTTGCCAAGATTAACAGCCATGGACTCAACTTTGACTGCTCATTATATCACATGGGCAAATTTAAAAATCCTAAAGCCTACGTCACATCCCAAACCAAATAAATCAGACTGTCTGAGAGTAGGACCCATACATTAGCATATGGTAAAGCTTCCCAAGAATTCCAAATCACAGCAAAGGTTGCTGATCACTGGGTTTGGAGTATGAGGTCCTGAGAGGAAATTGATGTCACTTAATGATAGTGTCCAAATGTCACATTTCCTGGGCAGCCCATTCTAGCAGCTGGAGGTATTTTCTTTTTTCTCTGAACCTCCCTGGTTTCTATCTCTACATCTCTGAGAACACTGACCACATTCTGCCTGTAAGCTACATATTTGTGCTTTGTTTGGCAAAGTACTGTATAAAAGAGTTCCCTTAGACAATGTCCTTAAGAGAAGTCATCGTAACAAAGGATTCCATGGTCAAAACAGTTGAATTAACATTGTAACTGAACCCGATAAAAGAATTCGTCCACCCAATGCACAGCAAGCCAATAAAAACTGACACCAAGATTTTGCAGTGGAGAAAAATAGGCAATTTATTGGTGTGGCATCATCCAGGAAAACAGAGAGCCAATACCCTGAAGTCCTGAACTCCCAGATGGCTGGTAAATGAAGGCATTTAAAGGCAACATTTGAGGGGTGCCTGGGTGGCTCAGTCGGTTGAGCGTCTGACTTCAGCTCAGGTCATGATCTCACAGTCTGTAGGTTCGAGCCCCGCATCGGGCTCTGTGCTGACAGCTTGGAGACTGGAGCCTGCTTCAGATTCTGTGCCTCCCTCTCTCTCTCTGCCCCTCCCTTGCTCACTCTCTGCCTCTCTCTCTCAAAATAAAATAAAGACATAAAAATTAAAAAAAAAATAAAAAATAAAAACAAAGGCAACATTTGAGCCACGGATCTCTGGAGAAGGTGGACACAATTGCTTGGAGACCCATGAGGTCATGCTAGCAGGTGCTACGGTGCCACTTTTCATCTGTTCCTCTGGAAATCTTTTCTTGAGAGAGACTTGTAATCTCAAAAATATCTTAATTCCTTATGTCAGAAGTTTCATTAAGTACACTGGTGATTATATCTTTAGGGTAGTGCTGATTAACTACTTGTAAGCTAGTGAGGATGCATTCCTATAGGGTTCCTTGGCCAGTCCCACCATGCCTGGGAGAAATATGACCTTAGTGTTCATTCTTTCATCTGAAATGACAAGATAGATGACAGATTCAGCATTGTGTACATATCACTCTCTTAGAGACTTCCAGTAAATACTTCATTTAAAAGCTGTAAGACCTTCTGTAGTAAGGAAGCACGTTTAACTTTGTTTAGCTGGGAGTTTCCAAAATTATTTGAACATAAAATAATCTTGATATTCTGTTTTTATACACAAAGTTTGGGGGGGGGGAGGAAATTCTAGTTTAGAAAAAAAGGATGGGCTTATAGATTAAGATCGGGCTATAAATCTAAGAAAAATACTAGCAAAACTAATAAGGTTATTGTGAAGAATTAAAGCAAATGAGATAATAAATAATAAATATAATAAGTAATAAATTACATCACTTATGTGACATGTCTATTATAGTTCCTGTCACTATGGGCTCCTTTTTTTTGTCTTTTCAGTCTCAAGAGTATCTAGGACAGGTCTTACCTTTTACACACACACACACACACACACACACACACAGTCTTAGCTGCATTTCTTTTATCAAAATCTTACAAAAATCCCACTCTTCATAGGTGGGTGTCAAGAGCATTAAATATCACCTAAATTGACAATCTCTTCTGCATTTCCTCTCTTATTAAAGATTATAGAGTAAGAAGAAACTATTGCCAGAGTCCAGCTCCAGCAGGTCCAGGGTTCCCTGAAGGATGGACGGTGTCGGCAAGAGGCAGCGATGAGAGAGCCACGAGATTCTTTCTGATCACCAGACAGGCATCTCTGCACTGACTGAGACTCAGCCTTATTTAAGGTTAAGTGTATGGGGCACAGCACAGAAGTGGCATTTGACTTAGACAATGATTTCTGATGACAAATTTCTTTTGTATGTAAAAATTTCCCAGAACAGATTGGTAGAAGACTCATGCATAATCTTTATCAATAGTGATTGATGTAGGTGACTTAGATGCTTATCATATGGGGAAGGAAGGTATCTTTAGCATTCAAATACAAGGCAATGTTTTTAGCATAGCAAAGGCAAAAGTGAGTTCTTTGTGAGCAGGGGTCAATAGCCTGTTTCCTTGAGGGGAAGAAAAACAGGTTTTTCAGGAAATGCAATATTTTCTCCTATAATCACAAAAGAAGAAATTCCTATAATAAGTTCCTTCACAAGGTGCAATCAGCATATTTTCGGGCCAGAATAAGGGGACAAGTCACTCCTGATACCAATCAACAAGGTGCCTTGGGGAGTCGGTACTCAAGCAAAAATAATTGAGTGGGGGGTAGATATTGGTCACCATGTGACAGCAGGAGGCCTTGCAAAACCCACCTTAACCTCATAAGGAGTTTTCTCAACTTAGTGAGTTCAGAAATGGCTCCCAACAAGCTATTGAAGACAATCTCTTGTTAAAATTTAGCATTCATATTGATAGATTGATTGGGTATTCACTGGGCAATTACTATGTACATGACACTCTGGGAGATGAAAACATTGGTAAGACATAGTCAATTATGGGCTCACTGCAGTGCCTCTTGCGGCACAGCTCTTTTCGGTCTGGCCAGGCAGGCAGCAGCAGACACGGGCAGCGGTGGGCATGCCTGCTGAGCAGGTGAAAGCATCTGAACTGCACCAGAACCGACCACTCCCATTTTTGAGTTCCTGAATGTTTTGCATATATGTCTAGTTTTTTAATTGCCTGTGAACTCTTATTTCTTAATTTTTTAAACATTTATTTATTATTGAGAGACAGAGAGAGACAGAGCATGGGCGTGGGAGGGGCAAAGAGAGAGGGATACACAGAATCCGAAGCAGGCTCCAGGCTCCGAGGGGTTAGCACAGACCCGATGCAGGACTCGAACTCACAAACTGCAGGATCAAGACCTGAGCCGAAGTCAGATGCTTACCTGACTGAGCTACCCAGGTGCCCCAGTTGCCTGTGAACTCTTAGAGAAGAGCACAATGCCTGGGTCTCTTTTAACTGGCTCCCTAATGAATTAAGTATGGGATTCTTCATAGGACAAGAACCATCGGGAGTCGGATGGAACTTAGATTAAGGGAAAAGCATATCCGTGTCTATATGGAGACAGAAATATGAAGAATAAAAACCAGTGATTTTGTTGTTGAAGACACATAGAGTTCATCCTCCACCACTGCCTCTCCATTCCCATCCTGCCTCCCTTGGTATTCAGTCTGAAACCAGCTCCTATTGGAGCAGACTAGTTCCAGTTGGAAGATGAAAAGTAATGAAGACAAGAAAGTTCTTCATTTCTTTAAAAGTTGCTATTTAAGGTTATTTAGTGTAACTTTTCTTCCTCAACTTGCTGGCTTCTATGCGGGTTTCATAGACCATGAGGAATGAACTATTAGTTTATTATACAAAATGTGAGCTACGATTATAGGGAGGAGCATTTTTTTAAATAGACTCTTCTACAACCCTTAAGGATTACTTCTTTTTTTAAAATTTGATCCAGTGGTTCTACTCATACATACTCTTAAGATAATGCTTCTTAAACTTGGTCACACAGTAGAAACTCGAGGATATTAGGCCTACATGTGTTTTTTTGTTTGTTTGTTTGTTTGTTTTTAAGCTTTCTAAGAGCTTCCACAGTGCAGTCCTGGTTAAGAAACACGACCTTAGAAGGACTCCACATTTGGTTGTCTGTTTTCAACAGGAGGGTTTACTGTCTTTTTATTTATTTTTGAGAGACAGAAACAGAGTGTAAGCTGGGGAGGGGTAGAGAAAGAGAGACACAGAATCCTAAACAGGCTCCAGGCTCTGAGCTGTCAGCACAGAGCCCGACGCAGGGCTGGAACTCACAGACCTTGGGATCTTGATCTGAGCCAAGGTCAGATGCCCAACCGACTCAGCCACCCAGGCGCCCCTAGGAGTGTTTACTTCTACTGGGAGAAGCACAGTCAAAAATCATGAGATGGTGCCCTAACCCCTGATTCCCAGGAACAAACTACTAAATGTGTAAAATACTGTGATACCTATTTGTGCTATAAAGGTCTTAAGGAAAAAAAAAAGAACCACATTCTTGCTTTTAGCCAAGTGAGTCAACAAAGTTGCAACTTGCACGTTATTTAAGATCTCGGGAAGAACCTGAAACACTTCTTGGAGCAGTTACATGGTCAACATGGACAGTGGTATATGCATACATACCGCTTTCTAACTTTACTTTTGAACATAAAGGGAAGGACAAAGTATTTGGAAAAACTTAAAGTCACCAATATTTCAGGCTTTATTTCCAAAATATCTTAAGTGATGCTTTGATTTCCAAAATGTGAAAAATACTTCCCTCTCTTTCCTTTAACTCACTCCGGCAGTGGGGATAAAGCTCCTTTTTGATATTCAGTAGTGGTTTAGCAACCTCCCTAGACTGTAGCTTAAGGATAATCAGCTTGGAAATATTTTTTATTTTATGTTAAATACACAGAGTTGGTGTTTCTTAAACTTTTGATAAATATTTTGGGAGATAAAATTAAAGCCTGTCTCTTATTGATGTTGACTATAAAGAAGAGAAATATAGATACTTTTGATTCAAAGTGAAACTGCTTTATACTTTATACCTAATGCTCTGCAGTATTATTTTAACTTACAGAAGAGCCAGAGAAAATTAAATTTGTCATTCAATTTTTTCCCTGCCTATGCCAACAGAAATGGTAAACAGCAAGATGATAATCAGGGAAAACTAAGTCTTTCATGAGTGTATATTTTCCCATTAGTGTAGACTTTATTTCAAGGCAAATATAGAATAGTTGAGTAGAAAAAGGAAGGTGCATAGAGATGTAGAAATTGTTGGGGTTTGGAGCCAAAGGCCAAGAAAGAATTCTTGAGACATCTTCCATGAAAAAAGGTGGTTTTATTAAAGCATGGGAACGGGCGCCTGGGTGGCTCAGTCGGTTGGGTATCTGACTTAGGCTCAGGTCATGATCTTGTGGTTCACAAGTTTAAGGGCATAGGGGTCTGTGCTGGGAGCTCGGAGCCCGGAGCCTGCTTCGAATTCTGTCTCCCTCTCTCTCTGCTCGTCTCCAGCTTGCCCTCCCTCTTTCTCTAAATACATACATACATACATACATACATACATTTAAAAAAAAAAAAAAGCACACAAACAGGACCCGTGGCAGAAAGAGCTGCACTGGGGTTGTGACCAGTGACTGATTATATATTTTCAAGTTGTGAGGGGGTTAGGGATAGCCTAAGTCTCTAAAGAATTTTAGAAACAAGTTTTCCAGGCCCTTGAGGGGGCTTGCTATCGTTTGAAAAAGGTCATCTATTACTGTCTAGTAAAGCCTCAGTCATGAGACCCTTCAGATGTTTATCAGTGGGCCATATGCTTGGAGGATGATTGCCAACATATATTTGGGGAGTAGAGATAAAGAAAGTTTCCAAAGGAAATTTTATATGTTAACGTAGACCTACAGGATCCTGGGTGGGGGTGGGGATTGGGCTAAGATTGTCTTTTGCACTTAGTGAAGTGTCATCAGCTAGGCAGCTGAGGTCCTGGAGGGAGGTCACTCTGCCTGTCTCAAAGACTTGTCAATTGTCTGGAAGCTGTCAGGAAAGGTAATTTTTTCTTTTGCCTTTGTTTCCCACACCAGATAGTATTTACAGCCTCTGGGGTTTCAGACCTCAGATCTAGAGATTCAAACCTGAGGTAAAAGAAACAACGAGGATTAACAGTCTTTCTGAAGATAGAACAAGCAGAAAGAATAAATCATTTGATCAGTATTTTACCACCTCTTCGAATGGGTGCACATTCTCTGAAAATCCATGCAGCAGAGAACCTGATCAGGTAAGTGAATATAAATAATGCCATGAATGACAAACCACTTTCATCTTGGGACGGTCACATCAACCTCCAGGGTTCACTAGGCACTGCTAATGGGGGTCACCGGTCAGAACCCCTTTATAAACCTCCATCTTTCTGGGTCTCAGCCCTGCACCTCTGAGCCTCCCCTTTGCTGGGAAGGCGGCAGCCACTCTCTCCATTAAGGGTATGCTCTTTACAGGAGAAATAAATCGTATCTAATCAAGTGACAAATGATATCTTTCTATAGGAAAAGTGGATTGTATTTCATCAAGTCAGGTATTACCAGTCTGAATGAGCAAAAACTGCTCACTGATAGGGGTCCTCCCTTCTGAAACAGGATTTCATTGTATCACTGGGGTTCTGCAGTGATCCTGTGGATGTATGCATTTCACCCTCTCCGCATATCATCACACTTTAACTAGTTATTTAACAAGCTGGGCGGTAAAAAGAGAAAATAATTGGCATTTGGCTAAAACTTACAAGAAAATTAGGAAGTTTACAAGAAAATGATGTTTTCACTGATTTAAAAGTGCCTCCTCCCATCCCCACTACTTATGGTAAATTAAATATCTTATTATAGGAGGATTAAGGTTATGTTAAGTCACATCTAGTTACTTGGGGTGACAGAACCTTCCCTGAAGGCCTAGAGGCGCTCTTCACCATTAGACTAGATTTTGATAAACAGATTGGTCACAGAACTGTGCTAAAAGTTTCTGATACGTGCTAGTGAACGTGGCTACATGAAAGCAGATCTTGCATCATGGTGAAAAACTGAAAAAAAACGAAAACATATAAAAAGAAACCTGCATTAGCAAGTACTCTGTCTCCTGGGTGCTGGCGAGGTGGTGAATGTGCCGAAGATACAAGATAACGTGTCAACTGAAAGAAAATCAACCTTAAAGTAGGTTAGTAAACGCTTATTCATTGTCTTACTGAGGACTCTAGCCTGGGAGACAGCCTTTCAGATTGCTCCAAAGCTTGTTAGCTGCAGGAGATTATATTTACAAAAAGGGAAAGACGTATACATGTTCTCAAGCACTTCTCCAAATAATATGTGTCATAAAGTAGAATCTATTACTGTTGTTAAAATTAAGATTTACTGATTTCCACATAGACATGAGAAAGACCCTTAGGTCATCTTACCATGTTATGTTTCTGTCATAGCTGATGGTTTAAAATATTATAGGGCGCCTGGGTGGCTCAGTCAGTTACGCCTCTGACTTTGGCTCAGGTCATGATCTCGTGGTTCATGGGTTTGAGCCCCACATTGGGCTCAGTCCTGATAGCTCAGAGCTTGGAGCCTGATTCGAATTCTGTGTCTCCCTCCCTCTCTGCCTCTCCCCTGCTCATGTTCTCTCTCTCTCTATGTCTCTCAAAAATAAGTAAATATTAAAATTTATTTTAAATAAAAACAATATTGTTTGTGTCATGGAGGCAGAATTCCTGTTCCCTTTAAAGGTCCCTCTAGCTGGACTAAGAATAAAATTGGCATGAGACAGATTAACGGGAGAAAATTGAATTTACTAGTGCATGTATGGAGAATCCACATAGATGTGGAAATTCCAAAGACAGTCAGGCAAAATGAAGTATATAGGTCGTTTTGAACCAAGGAGAAGGGAGCAGGGGTCTGGGACTTTAGGGGAAAGGAGTGCACTACTTCACAGGGCAGTAAGAAGAGCCGCAGATATTTGGTAATTAGAAGTCTGACCCGCCAGACAGACGGGTCACTCAGATAAAACTTATCTTTGGCAATACCCCTTATTCTGGAGAAGACCTCCAATTTAGATTTTTCTATGTAAAGGGCAAACATTTCTCTTAAGCCTGCAGGTTCTCGATTGTCTTCAGCGCAAAATAATCTTCATGCCAGAGTAGGCCATTTTGGGGTGACTTGCCCTTCACCCCTACTCTTGCAAACCTCTGCTTAACTGGTTTTCTGGTTCTTCCTGTTTTTGATTCCTCCTTGAGGTCACCTGAGATGGTCACAGAAGGCTGACATCAGTTGTTTTATTGCACAACTTAGAGGTTTGGATGGTTAGCGTCAGTAAGGTAAGCCTTCGATTCTGATGATCCTGTGAATTCTGTCATTACCTGTGAGCTGCGTGACCCTAGGCAAGCTGCTTGTCCATCCAAGCCCCAGTTTTTTTTAATCTATAGATTGAGGGTAATGCCAGAGTCCAGCTCCAGCAGGTCCAGGGCTCCCTGAAGGATGGACGGTGTTGGCAAAAGGGGGAAGGAATGAGAGCCCCGAGTTTCTTTCTGATCACCAGGCAGGCATCTCTGCACTGACTGGAGAGTCAGCTTTATTTATGGTAAAAACTGTATGGTGTCAGTACAGAAGTGGCATTTGCCTTAGACAATGATTTCTGATGACAAATTTCTTTGGTATGTAGAAATTTCCCAGAACATAGATTGATAGAAGGCTCATGCGTAATCTTTATCAATAGTGATTGATGTAGGTGATTTAGGTGCTTATCATATGGGGAAGGAAGGGATCTTTAGCATTCAAATACAAGGCGATGTTTTTAGCATAGCAAAGGCAAAAGTTAGTTCTTTGTGAGCAGGGGTCAATAGCCTATTTTCTCCAGGGGAAGAACAACACCTTTCTCAGGAAATGTAATATTTGCTCCCATAATCACAAGAGAAGAAATTCCTATAATAAGTTCCTTCACAAGGTGCAATCAGAATATTTTAGAATAAGGAGACAAGTAACTCCTGATACCAATCAGCAAGGTGCCTTGGGGGTCGGTGCTCAAAAAATAATTGAGTGGTGGTGGATATCCGTCACCATCTGACAGCAAGAGGCCTTGCAAACCTGCCTTACTTCACAAGGAGATTTCTCTACTTAGTGAGTTCAAAAATGGCTTCCAACAGGGTAATAACTGTGGCAGAGACAGTGAAACACATTCACCATTTACAGCTTTAGGAATTAGGATGACTACATTTCCCAGCCTCCCTTGCACCCAGTGGACGCATGATTTCAGTGGACACATGACTGACCATCCACTTTCAGTCTGGCTCCTACAAATATCTTACATAAATCCCCAGCTCATATATTTCCCTTACTGCAGTCACTTGGAGACCACATGTTCCTTGGGTGGTTGCCACAGGGATGAAAGAGAGTGGCCTAACCTGAATGTGATTTCATGTGAGCCTGAAATAAATGTTATTTTATAAGACACTGAGATTGAAGACATCTGGGAACAATATTAGTGGGAAATGGAATGTAGGTTGGCTTTGTTAAACTGCGTGTAGGTCACTATTGATCACGGTGGTAGAATTTTAGATATGTGTTGTATAGGATAACTGTAGTCAAAAAAGAGAATACTTACACAATCATTTAAGTGTAATAAATTACTGGGGCACCTGGGTGGCTCCGTTAAGTGTCTGACTCTTGATTTTAGCTCAGGTCACGATCTCATGGCTCATGAAATCAAGCCCCACATCGGACTCTGTGCTGACAGCACAACGCCTGCTTGGGATTCTCTCACCTCTCTCTCTGCCCCTCCTCCTGCTTAGGTTCCTACATGTGTGCTCTCTCTCTCAAAAATAAATATTCAAAAAGATTAAAAAAATAAATTTAACAAATTACTATTGATAGGAGTCACAGTAGTATTGCCCCAATATGCTGTTTTATTAACTCACTGACGTTGAATAGAGATGTTTTTTAGAGTTGCAGTCTTCGAAGGGAAACAGATACCCTTGAGACCAGACACACTGGAGTCAAAAAACAGAAGATAACATCTTAAGAATATGATTTCATTCTCCACCAATCACTGAATGTTACTGTACCCATAGACTTTTTTTGTACCCATAGACTAATTTTTGCCTTTAAAATCCCTCACTTGTAAGCTGCCAGGCAGTTGGAGATTTTGAGCATTAACTTCCTGTTCTCCGGGATGCCATCACATGAATAAATAGCCTATATTTCTTCACTGCCAAAGCTCAGTATGCATGGGGCACACAAACTCTTGTTTGGTTTGGTTACAAGATTGTAGTCCTCTCTCCCCTTCTCCCCTTCTCCTCTCCTTTCTCCTTCCTCCTTCCCCTCTCCTCCCCTTACCTATCCTTCCTCCCTCCCTCCTTTCTTTCTTTCTTTCTTTCTTTCCTTCCTTCCTTCCTTCCTTCCTTCCTTCCTTCCTTCCTTCCTTCTTTCTTGACACTAAATACAACCTAGTCATCCTGATTAATGCAAACTTCACACCTACTTCACATAGCTGTAAGGATTAAACATCAAGGATATAATACTGGGGGCTAGGGACACATAATAAGTCTAATACATTTATTATTATTTTATATCACCCAAACTCATTGTATTAGGGATAAAAATGTTGGGGCTTAAAGGAGATAAGTGATTCACCCACAACCAGACAAGGAATTTTGAATATAGCTAAAAATTTTCAATATAGTGTACCTTAAAATATATTGCAATCTGTGCCCAAACCAGAGGTGCACTTCAGTGAAAGAGACATTTAGATGCATTGAATCTGTTGAGTGTGAGGTTAGTCTACTAAAAATGACAACTGATGGGGCACTTGAGTGACTCAGTTGGTTGAGTGTCCAAACTCAATTTTAGCTCAGGTCATGAATCCAGGGTCCTGGGATCAAGCCCTGCATTATGCCCCCACTGGGCACAGAGCCTACTTAGGATTCTCTCTTCCCCTCTTCCTCTGTCCTTCCCCTACTCACACTAGGGAACTCTCTCTTTAAAATAATAAAAAAAAAACTTTTAAATAATAAAAATGACAACTGAATTTATTTCAAGAAAGTAGCCAACTTGTTAAAATTTTAGCAATAACCAATGTTGATCTCAAGTTTGTAATTGTTGGGTGGTACTTATTAGTAACTTAGCTAACTCTATATCCACTCATGAAATTTTTCACATTTTTGAGGAGAGGAGTCATTCTTTCTCTAATTTTTTTTTAACTTTAATTTTTTTTTTTTTTTAGTGAGCATTCTGGGAGTAGTTATGCCCTACTTAAAAAAAAAAAAAGAGTGACCCTTTGAGAGAAATTCCCAGGAAACATGTTACTTTAGAATGGCATATTACTGATTAAATTACCAATTCACCGAATACGTAGGGGGGCAAATTTTGCCACCCCCAGAAATGCCCCTTTGGCATATTGGTTATTTTAAGCTGGTAATTTGTAGGAAACTTCATACATAGGAGAAGCTCTGAAATAAGTAAAGTTATGCTTTTGTAAAGATAAATTTACATATATAAGGGAATCTCCATTTGTAAGGTGTCTGCTTTACTGTACCAGGAAGAGGGGGGGATAATTCTAACTCTCTAGAAAGTCTTATCAATGAAAAAGACAACTACTTAAATCTGCATAACAACCTTACCCATGTTTACTGTGCTTTTCCTGGTGACCTCCCCTAACTGACTCCCTACCCCCAATATCTGCTTTTGTCTTTGGCTGAGGATGGTATTTAACTGAGAAATTACTCAGTTTTCCTGGGATTCTCTCCAGTCTGCAGGAGGTAGACATGTTATTGAACTGTTTGATTTTCTCCTGCTAATCTGTCCCATGTCCAGCTGATTCGTAGACCAGCTAGAAACACTTCTAAGAGTAGAGAAGAAATTTCCCTCCCCAACACTCTTACAAATGGAGATTTCCCTTATAAATGTAAATATTTCTTACAAAAGGGTTACTTCTACTTGCATTTCAGAGCTTCTCCTGTGTTTGGTGTTTGTAGTTTCTTAAAAATAGCCAGTTTATTTTTTACTTCAAGTATTTTTCTAGTATTTTTTATAAATTACTACTATAAAACAGTGATTTTGAGTCAGATTTTTTTTTTTCCTGTTGGTAGCTTTTCATTGTGAGTCAATATGTGGTGATGATTCTGCTTCTGGATTTGGCAAACTTCTGTAACTCTATGGATTCTCTCCATAGAGAATGCCCATTGGGAGATTATTCTTGCCCAGCTCCCAAATGGTGATTTTGTAATGGAATAATCGTGAGTCTGCTCCTTGGTAAATTATAGGTAAATTACACCAGAGTTGCCATAAAGGAATCTTTATTTGCAGCAAGTAAGGAGATCACAGAGAATAACTTCCAATGCCATGACGCCCTGAGGAGGGATGTGTAGGTTCTTTTTTGTTTTTTTTTTTTTTAAAGGTTTATTTTCTGTTTTTAATGTTTATTTCTTTTTGAGAGAAAGAGAGATAGAGAGCAAGTGGATGAGGGGCAGAGAAAGGGAGACACAGAATCTGAAGCAGGCTCCAGGCTCTGAGGTGTCAGCACAGAGCTTGAGGTGGGGCTCAAATTCACAAACCACTAGATCATGACCTGAACCGAAGTCAGCCGCTTAAACAACTGAGCCACCCGGGTGCCCCTGGGTTCTTTTTATTCTGGGTTAGAATGAATATTCAGGAAGGGGAGCTTGGCCATTAGATGTAAAGGCGGGCATAAAGATGCACAGGCTAACTGGGGAACCACACCTATAATGTATTCTATATTATGTTAATGAAGCTTGTTCTTATCTTTCAAGTGGAGACTTTCACATTATAATGGAGCAGAGGGAACTGTTGGACCAGGGGAAGGGTTTGGGCATGCTCTGAGAGCTGGAGCTCACCTAACATGGTTGGGGTCTTGGGTTCACTCCTCAGGTAAGGAAAGCAGGGCCTTGCTTACTTTTGATATAGGGCTGGGAGTTTTACCACTGATTTATTGTCTCCAATACAGTTAGGCTATTTCCTGGCCTCTGGTTTTTGCATTCCCTTTGTTCCCTTAAAACCCTTAACTGCTAAGCTTTTTGCATTTCTTTGTAATTCTGATACTTCTTGGACCGTTCTGCAAGAAGTGCATACATCAAGGAAGTAGGGCATAGATCAAAGAAAATAGCCGGGGGCCTAAAACTGACTTCTCTTGTGGCTCTAAAACTTTGTCTCATCTTTCTCCTTATGGGGACCCCTAACTCTTTCTGCTTACAATTCTAGAGCAGACAATATACGTTTTTTATTATTTTGCTACTCAGACTAAGTCTGCTAAGTTTGTATAAAGAGCTTACAGAACAGTTTTCAGTGTAGTATTGTTGCAGGATTTTTCACATCAATATCCAAGGTTTGTTATCTCCATGCTTTGAAGAATGAAGAAGTGGGCACAAAATAAAATGAGCAGGAGACCAAAGTTTATTAGAGTATAAGATGAGAAAGAAAGAAAAGTATGAAAGCTCTCTTTACAGAGAGGGGGCATTCAAAAGTAAATGCTCGGGGCGCCTGGGTGGCTCAGTCGGTTGAGCATCCGGCTTTGGCTCAGGTCATGATCTTGTGGTTTGTGGGTTCGAGCCCCGAGTCAGGCTCTGTGCTGACAGCTAGCTCAGAGCCTGGAGCCTGTCTTCAGATTCTGTGTCTCCCTCTCTCTCTGACCCTCTCCTGCTCACTCTGTCTCTCTCTCTCAAAAATAAATAAAACATTTAAAAAAAAAAAGTAAAGGCCCATGACTATAGGCAAAGGTCTTTGTTTTATAGGGTTTTGGTAGGCTCCCTTCCCTTCCCCCTTGTTCCTTCTCAGGTTCCACACTTACTGGCTAGGTAACTCTAAATGCCTAGTCATTCCTTTATGATTGGTTCATTTTTATCATATGAAGGATGGTCTATGGCCATCCCTTCCTTGTGGGTCCTACATTTTATGGTCTACTACTTATTTTTGTCAGGTCCTTTGTTTGTCAAATTTCTGAGGGGAGTAGATGGTGTCGAATTCTTAAGAGGAACTTTATACTTGAGGGAGTTTGCTCCAGGTCAGTCATTCCCAGAAGAAATGTTTTAAAATATGTGTTTTTCCTCCACCCACCCAGGTACCTTTAAGCCCTGGACTCTTCTTTTCTGCCTACTGAATCCTAGCTTTCCCCATCATACTATTTTTTAAATAACATCAGCGTCATTTTCCGCACAGCATGGTGGTTCAGAGTATGGGCTTTGGAGCCTAGGGAGTGTACTACAGCTCTACATGCCACTACCTCTGTGGTCTTAGGCAAGTTACTTGATGTTTTTGAGCCTCAGTTTTCTCATCTATAAAATGAGAAGAAGCTCTACCTCAAAGGATGTTACAAAGTTAAATGTGGCATGAAATATAAAATTCAGGGAGTAAATAATAATTATCAAATAACTATTAACATAATCTTAGAAACCAGTCTAAAGAAATATTATATAGAGTAAATCTTTGGTATGGAATAATTCCTCATACTATTTATAGGATTTGAAAATTTTTAAACAATCTACATGTCTAAAAATAAGTGTGATTAAAGAAAATTACAAGATATTCATATAAGGAACTTTATGGAGTATTTTTGTTAATATCGGTAAGAAATGCTTTTAATGCTTTTAGCATGGGAATATTCAATAAATCACTTTAATGATTTACCCCAGGGTAAATTGGCTGATTTAGGTGGCTCTGTTGATTAGGCATCTGACTGGCTCAGGTCTTGATCTCGTGGTTAGTGAGTTAGAGCCCCTAATAGGGCTCTGTGCTGACAGCTCAGAGCCTGGAGCCTGCTTTGGATTCTGTGTCTCCCTCTCTCTCCACCCCTCCCCCACTCCCACTCTGTCTCTGTCTGCCTCTCTCTCTCTCTCTCTCTCTCAAAAATAAACATCAAAAAAATTAAAGAAAGAAAAGAAACATTAAAAAAATGATTTACCCTAAGCTGCCACATAGCAAATAAATACAGTATTCTGTTGAGTCTTTGAAGAGAAAACATTGCCTTTCATATAATTTGCCTGCACCTCTGCCTTCCTGTTTCAGCTGCTGCTTTGCGATCTGTTTTAGCTGTGGCCTGCAGGTAATTGTCCCTATGAATGAGTCTCGAATCTCTCCATAGCCATCTCTCCCCATCTATTCATGGCTTAAACTGCCAGCGTGGTGGCACTGATCCACTCTCGACCTCTAACATCCTCTGAGGCTCTCTCCCTTGCTGTATTTAGAGCTTAGTGTCCCTTGCTACTGATCTCTGTTATTGATGTCATCTGCACCATTTACCTGGCTGGCCCACTGCTCAACTATACCAAAACAGGTATATAACTGTTTTGTATCTGACTCATGATATACAGTGTTTATCTTTCCTACTGACCCTTCCTGTGGCTTCTTCTAAATTTTACATGTGGGGATGGGGGAGTGGGAGTTGGAAAACTTGTTAGATCCCTAGAAATCTACTCTTGCCATTGAGCTACACAGCCTCTCCGTCACTGAGGTTTTGAGGGGCTCAGTCACTACCTGTCTGCCCAAGCCCTGTTGGTGTTTCTTACTCAGATTCCATTCTTTATTCCCATGACTTTGTTTTCCCTTTCAGGTCATCTCAGACCCATCAGGTCTGGCTTACACAAGACCATCTTATCTATCAGCTATGCTGTTATATATTTGAAATTGATGCATGTTTGAACTTCTCAGTTGAGAACCCAGTATGAATTATTCCTTGAAGGATTCCTGGATCTGGATTCCATGTGGATAGGGAACTTTGCTCCAAGAGCAAGTGATCAACTCTGATCAAGTGGAAATCCTTGCTCAGGTCATAATGCTAATATTTGGATGACATAACTATTGATTTGTTTACAAATCTCTAAATTTCTACCACAGATTTTATGGTATTTTTAATAGAAAAATGACACAATTTAAGAAATTGTTGCAAAGAAATAATCTGGAGACTAACATCAAATTTATTTAAAGGACAGCTGCACTTTAATTTTCTTTTATGGGGCCCCCGGGTGGCTCAGTTGGTTAAGCGTCTGACTCTCGATTTTGGCTCAAGTCATGATCTCATGATTCGTGAGTTTGAGCCCCACGTTGGCACTGTCAGTACAGAGCCTGCTTGGGATTCTCTTCTCCTCCTCTCTCTGCCCCTCCCTCTCTCCCTCAAAAATAAATAAATTTTAAAAAATATATAAAATAAATAAAATAAAAAACCATCTTAAAAAAAGTCCACTGTTATAAATAAATAAATAAATTAATTAATTAATTAAATTTTCTTGTGTGATTTTACCTTGCTAAAAGAAACAGGAGTTTCTTTGGCTGATTCTAGAAGTACTTGTTCTCACTTCAAGCCCTTTAAGACAGTTTTATCTTGCCTTCTACAGCTCTTTGTTTTCTTTATCTTTATCTGTATTGATATCTGTGCCTGTGTGTATGTATGTTTATCTATCTATCTATCTATCTACCATCTGTCATTCTCCATATTCCCATCTAGAGCAGATACTGTTAGTGCCCTGCCCTCTCTTGATATTCACCTTCCCCACACAGGCCAACTCTTAAGTTTCCAACTGCCAACATCTGTAACTCTTTGCTGGAAGGCTTTCTTCAGAGACAGGAGTCTGCATAGGAGACATATTGGAAGTAACTGGAATTAGCATGCACCTCCCTCCCCAATAGCCCCCAACCATGACAGGAATTGATAATTAAATGCTCCCCACATCCCTGTCCCATGGGGATGAGGGACATTATGAGGCATCCTCTCCACTGTCTCCCAGAGTCTCTAGCAGGACTGAGTACCACAGTGGTAATCTGCCTGGTAACACACCCTTTATTGGCTGCATATCATTTGCTGCCTTGCCTCCTCACTTTACTATTGGTGCTTCCAAGGATCACTTCCCCAATATATAACTTTCATTCAAATCGTTCTCTCAGGGTCTGTTTCTGGGTAAATCCATTCTAATAAGATATTCACATTCATATCCATTTCCTTGAGTTCATAAAAAAATGGCTTATGGGTTATAGTTGGCTCTGAGCTAAGCCTGAGCTCAAAATGTGGCAAGGCGCTAACAAAATTAGCATAATCCTAGGCAGCAATACTAGAACAATGGTTAAAATGAATCAGAGTATTAGTGCAGTACTATGTCTAGTTCTGGATGCAACATATTTTAAAGGATACTCAAATATTGGAAATATCACCTTGGCCTAATTAGGAGTTTAGGAACCTAATAATAAAGATAACAGTTAAAGGAAGTGAAGCTATTTGGCTTGGAGAATAAACTACTAACTACTGGCATAATCACTATTCAAGTGGCTGAAGGGGAGTCATGTACACAGTGCACTAAATTTATTCAATCTCTGTCCAGAGGGCAGAGCTCTGGATTCTGGTAAAAGAAAAGCAAGGTTTGGGTTCAGGAAAACAAAACCTTTTGTAATGATTAGAGTTTTCCCTTTTTGAATACAAGATCCTAGTCCCTGGAAATATTTCAGCAGAGGGCAAAACTCACCTGAATCCATCCCATTCCTTAAAATAAACCCAAGTCACACATATACGCCTCATTATTCCCACTGAAAGTGCATTTCCATCACAAGCATTTTGGTTGTTTGAATGCCATCAGACTGTCAGCCTTTCACACACTTTGCTGCTCCTAACCCCTTGTTTTCCTGGTCCTCCAATACCTTCATCCTGGATTTGTGTCTTAGTTCTGTTCTCTCTCTAGCTGCCTGGATTAACATTGCTCTCCCGGTGTGGGGGGCTATGTTTTCTCTTTCTGTACAAGTGCAGGTAATATGCCTTGTACCCCAGCCCCTCCACCTATCCCATCTTTGTCAGAAGTGACTCCCTGCCTGCCCCTTCCTGATAGAAAGAGGAACAGGACACAGAGAAATAGAGTCAAAAATGGGGTGATAGCTTATTTTAAATGACTTCTAAATTTACTTCCAACTCAATAATTCTATGATTATTTTCCTTTTCAGTGTTTGTTATCCTCATTCTTAAGCTTATTCTCTTTTTTTTCTTATTAATTTATAAGCCTTGTTTCCCAAGCTACCATGAGAAAATCAAGTCAGTTTCTGGTTTAATGGTGTCATTACTTCAACTCCCTAAACTAGGCTCTCCCTTTCTCCCATGTTCACCCCAAATCTCGGTGGCTAGTTTTGCCTATCACCTTGTCTAAAGATATGTACTTCTGTAAAGAAGGAATCTCCAGGCCATGCTTTTCCTATGGATGATGGGTGCCCTACTTCAGCAGTCTTATGTTACCAGCAGCTCTCCTGCAGAGGACGCTCTTCCTCACACCTATTATTGCTTTGCCAGACATCTGGTGGGGCTCAGTGGTCACTGAGTGTTGCCATGCTCTTCTGCAAGAAAGTCAGACCTTCTGCCCAGTGGGACAGCTCTTTCTGAAGCCAAAAGGAGAGCTTGTTTTTCATGATGAAAACATGTGTTGTTCCAGTTGGCAGAGTTAGGATCAGTAGGTGGAAATACAGAGCTCTGGACCCCATAAGGATCTTGGAATAAATCTTCAGAGAACTAAGCTGGGAAAACTACATGGTGTTACAACACTCATTTCCTTTTTTCGACATTTACTGAGTATCTGCTTTGCCCTAAAGTCTCACAAATTGGATAGAAAGAAATGGATCTGAAACAAAAAGGAACTTAGAATCTATTAAGGGAATGAGACATGCAAACTATAATATAGTTGGGATGTGAATAAAATGCTATGGGAAGGCAAAGGGGGAGTAGCCCCTACATAGTCTCCTGAGCTCTAGAGAGGAACACAAACTCACAGGCTCTGTGCTGGCTTAGGATGGAGCTCGAATCCTTGATGGGCCACTTGCTAGGTGAGAGACTCTAGGCATGTTGTTTCAGTATTCTAAAATATCCTTGTAGCAGTGGTGCTGGGAAGATTAAATGAGAATGAATGTAAAGAACCTAGCAAAATGTCTGGCACAGAGTAAGGGGATGAACATGTTGCTTCCCTTCTCTGTGATTCCCTCTCAAAATAGTCTCCATAGAAATTATTGGGGCAGTTATTCACACATTGTTTGTGGTATCTGGATCACAGACCCAACTGCTTCAAAGGTCTTCCTTATGGAGAAGTTTCTGGACTCTCCAACTGGAGGCCTTCATGACCTAATGGGCAGTCTGAGGGTATCTTTGGACTACCTACCTGAAACATTTCCTTTTTTCTTCTTCTCCTCCCCCCTCCTCCTCCTCTTCCTCCTCCTCCTCCTCCTTCCTTCTCCTTCTCCTTCTTCTTTCCTTTCTTCCTCTTCTCCTTCCCCTTCTTCCCCTTCTTCCCCTTCTTCTTCCCCTTCTTCTTCTGCTTCTTCTTCTTCTTCTTCTTCTTCTTCTTCTTCTTCTTCTTCTTTCTTGTTTCTCATTCTCACTCCTATGACTTTTCTCTCTAAGACATCAAGCTCCCATTTCATGATTTCTCATTCTATTTTCTGGACACAGTTTAGAAACTCCCTGGTGTCTCAGCCCCTGATTCTGGAGATTTCTTCAACATCAGCTTTCCTGTATGCAGCTTGCTCCTACCATCTAAATGCATCACAATCTCATAAATGTGATCCTTGTTCCATCATTGTTCTCCCCTTGGACAACACTTGGTAGATACTTTACCTTGCAGGTATCTTAGCAGAAGGTGTGAATAACAGGGGCTCACTTGCTTTGAAGACCAGTGAAGTCTCTATTGAAATATAAGGGAATAGAACTGGAAATGTAAGGGAACAGAGGAAGATATCAACAGCTTAAGAAACCAGGTCCCTCTAGAGTGTGAGCCTGTGGGACACAAATAAAACAAAGATGCAGCCTTCTTATGTCTCTGTCACAAGGACTCTGCTGGAGACCCAGGAGTCTGTCAACTCTCATACATTCTATCAAAATGATGAAAGATAATGTCTGGCATAGCATTGAATATCCAAATTCTGGAGTTAATTTTAAATTTAGAGTTTCAGGGAGCCCCCCGGGTGGCTCAGTCGGTTAAGCATCCGACTTCCGCTCAGGTCATGATCTCATGGTTTGTGGGTCCGAGCCCTGCGTCGGGCTCTGTGCTGAACGCTTGCTCAGAGCCTCGAGCCTCCTTCAGATTCTGTGTCTCCTTCTCTCTCTGCCCCTCCCCTACTCACACTCTGTCTCACTCTGTCTCTCAAAAATAAATAAATGTAAAATAATTTTAAAAAATTTAGAGTTACAGTTCCCACCTTCCTCCTCATCAAACTGTACTCTATTTTGTCACCTACCTGGTCTGTAGGTCTTGTGTGATATTCTCCAACTTTCGTCTAGCAGACATGTTGTGAGTAAAATCAGACCACTGTAATTGTTTTTTGTACCAGTCTGTTTCTCTTATTGTACCTCTTACAAAGTATGGGGAAGGAATGCACACATTTAATAAATAGAAAATATTTATTATACAGCATTATCAAGGTTATTTGACAAAGGCAGTAATGAGCCAAAGGAAAACACTTTTACAAGAAGCTAAACAAAGTGTATAAGCACGTACATCAAGGTGAAAGTATCTGCCCTTTTGGTTTAAGATATGTCTGTGTACAATTCCAATTTTGAACAATTATCCTGTAAGAGCTAATACTGCATTGTATTCAGGAAAACATCTAATCATGATACTATTAGGCATTAGGAAAAATAGTGTGATTGGTGTTGGATGTGTTCACCAAATGTTTCAGACTAAAACCTCAGAACAAATCGACCGACATCTTACATTGTTTGAATAGTAGAGCAGTTTTCCTGGTCTATTCTTACTTTTTAAAAATCTGAATGCACAAGTCCTGTGATAACAAAGACATATGTCAGTGGCATTAAGATATAAAACATGTTTCACGAATAATAGATAGTAGGCTTTTAGTTGCTAGTTTGCCAGGAAGTAGACTATCTATTAAGCACAGGAACCATCAATTTCCCTCATTCTCCCTCATTACAGTGAAAACATGGAATTGAAATCATTGTTTCAGACAGGAGGTCTTTCTACCAAAAGTGTTATAAAATAATTTTTTAAAAGAAAGGCAGTCCATTCTTGTTATGGAACTGACTAAACTTGGCAGTGGAGGATGGGAAGGCATAAGAAACATGAGCCTCAAACATCGAAGCTGATGTTAAATTCTGAACGAATGATGAGGCGGATATTTAAAGATTCTAAGATGATTTTTGGCTGAGAAATCAGCTTCCACATGAAGGAAACATATTAAAATATGCCTGCACATAAGGCATAAACAGATATTTAAAGGGGTAAGATCCATTCCACAAATAATAGAAGAAATCGAAATGGCAAAAAAAATCATTTTCATTGGGTGTAAAAAGGATGAACATTAAACAACTGGATCACACATACATGGATAGTACACACAGTACATAACAAAAACGGAAAAGGGATGACAGTGAAAATAGAGTAATACAAGTATATGGAAATAAAAATTAAAAGAAAGCAAAAAGTGATAAATAGATAACTTGAGAACTTATGACCAGACAGAGAGGTTAACATATGCTTTATAAACACTGAAAGCTCAAGTCACTGTGGAAAATCTTTTTTAAAAAAGTGACCTTTTTTTAAAGTGACCTGAAATCATCTCAATACTTCAATCTTATGTTTTAATAATGATGTCTGAAAATCTATAAAATGTACTTTTTATTGCAACCCACAGTTTTTGTGAATTTTTAACACAACAAATTTTCAAGCCACTTCATTATAACATATTCCACATCATAAAATATCTGAAAAATAATTTCCCTTTTAGAAGAGGGAGGACCATCTGAGCAGCATACGAAAACCATTGGACCACAGCATCAAACCTTCAAAGAGCTTTTGCAGATATTGGTGACAATATATAAAACATTATTGGAACATAAAAATATCTATACTATATTGGAAAGACAACTTCTAGTTGCAGTTACATTGACATTACAGTGCGCAAATTTTATTATCACAAGTATACAAGGACACGGGAACACATTTACTCACAAGTTACAGGGACTCTGATGACAATAGGAAAGAATTATTTGTCATTGAACCAGTAATAGTTGCTATGAGTACACCATTAAGTTGGAAGATGGATTTGTTTCTGTAGTACACAGGAGAAACAATGGCACCAAATACACATACTGCATCTTAGAAGTTCAACTGTTAAGTATTATTTGCTACAGTAAATGTAAGATAACAATTTTGCCACATGGTTTGTTCTCTTTAATTGAAGGGCAGAGAGGAGCCCCTTGGCACAAACACAAGATACTCCACAAAACATCTTCTGCCAGTCTGAAAACAATCGCTTGTTCTCATCTTTTCTCCAAAATCACCACTAAGCGAGTAGTGTATCACTACTACGTATCCAATATGGGACATTATTTGTGCTGTGTTCAAAGCCTCATGCTTATGCATTGTCTGGCTTCTCATTCCTTCCTCCCTTAGCACTCCTGATGAAGCACTTTTTGGTGATGATTTTGCTCTGATTCCTGTTTTCCTAAATAGAGAGAAATCACAGAGCGGCAGGGTATCCATACACTTTTTTCCCAGTGTGACAACAAGGCTGGCCCTGGGTCAGGTGCAATGGGTGAAGACAGGCTCCTGACGACCAGGAGTCTGTGGGCCCAGGAAGGAGAAGGGTTGGAGAAAAAGGAGCTGTGGTCCCCGGGATAGTTCCATGCCTGCCCCTCCTTCACCCACCTGCTCTGTCTGGCTCCCCCACGGCTCACTATGAACACCACGAATACCATGATGTCAACTAATGATTCACTCGGCTGGTCCACTGGTGTCTTTTCAAGCTGGCCAAGTGTGTGTGGGCATGTATATCTATGCACAATGTCCAAAAGAGGAGAATATTTGTGTTGATTTTATTATTTATTTATTTATTTATTTATGCGGTGAAAGTTGTTTATTACTTGGGATTGTGCTTTGTCAGAATTCCCTTTCTTCCCAGAGAAGGCTTTTGAATAATTCAAGAATCGGGATCCTCGTCAGGATCACTTTCTGCTTGCAGAGCACAGTTCCCTCGGGCCTCACCTAAGGCAGCAGCAACTTCTTCCTTTCCTGCTGACTTCACCCTCCTCCCTCATCTCCTCCTCCCAGACGTCCGCACATCTCCGGAGGTGCTGGTGCTCCCTGGTTTTTCCTGCTTTTCCACGCGGACGCCTCCTCCCTACAGGGTGGAAGAGCTTTGCTTATAGTCCCTCAGAATGACGGAGGCGTAGGTCACGTTGGGAGGGGTGCAGAGCACCGACTCGGACACGGGGGAGCTGGGCACCGAGCTGCCGGAGGCCACCGAGTCGCGGAAAGGCGACGGAGGCGTCAGAGCGGGCGAATCCTCGGGGGCCGGTTTGCTGGCCGCCTGCAGGTCCTCGTCTTCCTCTTCCAGCTCGTCTTCCTCCGTGTTCCCTTCCCGCTCATACAAGTACTCCTGGAGGAGCTTAAACCTCTCGCTGTCGTCCTCATCCTCGTCTTCTGCTGGCGGGGAGGCGGGCTCCTCCCCGAAGGTGCTCAGCTGCAGCGGGAGCATCTGCAGGTGCTGCGGGGGCGCCAGGGGCGGGTACAGCGAGCGCACCCCGTTCCCCGGGCCCCCGGGGACTGCGAGTACCGCGTTGAAATCGGGGATCCCGGTGCTGAAATTGTTAACGACTCCCTGTAGCTGGTCCATCAGGGATTTCTGCGGTTGCGGTGGCTGCTGGAGAGGAGGGGGCAAGCCCTTGGGGATGGCCGGGTCGGCCAGGAAGAGGGGGGTCTCCTCTGTGGTCAGGTGGGGCGGCAGAGGCGGGGTGCTCACCGCGGTTGGCCCGCGTCGGTGCACTACCATGGAAGGACTGCTGGGAGGGCTGAAGCCAACCGGCTGGGCCTCCTCCTCCTCCACGTTGTAAAGGGTCTTGGTGCTGGTATCTGAAAAGGTCAGGCTCTTGCCAGAGCCCTGGTAACTTTTAGTGAGGGGCTTGATGACGGCTGTTTGGTTGCAGGCCGTCTCATTGGTCTTCACGTGCACAGAGAGGCGGTGCCACATGTGCTGTCCCTTGGGCACCTGTCTTCCACCTGGTTCAGACCATGACACAGACTTGCCATTAGAACTATGAATAAAATAGAGATGGATTTATTTGCAGATATATCATGTACACAGGGTAAGATACATATAAATTAGATGCGATCCCAGCTCAATGCAATTTGATCCCCCTGCCCTTCACTCCCACTGTAGGCCTGGCCTCCAAGCCCTTAGTCTCCCCGTATTACAGGTCAAAGGCCAAAAGCTGCAGTGACCTCTGTAGCCGCAGTGATTCCATTCACCCCAAGACGATGCAGAACATTTTGACCCTGAGAAAGTTGTAGGGGAGAAAAGCCAGCCTGTTGCAGAAGCAGCGATTTTCATTTAGGTCTGAAATTTCACAAAGTTATTACACACCCACGTACACACACATACCCCTAAGGTGACAACAAAATTGTCACTCAGTGCAAGCCTCTGAAAGATATCAAAATTGATGGAGGAATCAAATAAAAAATAAAACTCTAGTTACACATGGACAACAGGACATAATGACCGTAGCTCTTGCCTCCCTTTCTTCTTAGTCCCTGAAATAAATTAAAACTCACATATAAAGCTATTCTCATCGTCCTGTGCCGTTATAAAATACATGCTTTCAGCTGCCCCTGCTGATATGCAGGTGCCAGAGCAGCATGGTCACACACATGGCAGCTGTATGGAAGGGAAAAAAGCAGATGATGGAAAACCCAGACCCCTTCCACTTAAGTGTGTCATTACTTTTGCTTTTTGTTCCGATGCATTTCCCCCCGACATTTACAATGGATCACAATTCACATAAAGGCCCTGATTCACATCAGCTAGTCTGGGATTTCCACACTGGAGACTTTTTAACTAGGTGTGTTAAGGAAGCCCAGCAAAATACAGATGCTTAGACCCTAGGTTAGTCCTTCACCACAGTTTGTGATGCAAATGAGATGAAATGAAGATTCAGAAAAAGAAGTTACTGAGACAAAGGCCTGTCCCTGGCCTTTTCCTCGTTGAGATTTGGAGAAGAAAACTGTTAGGGTACCAGCAAGACTCCAGCTTTATCACCTTGCATCTTCATGGGAGCTTTATAAAATCAATTAGACAGGAGGAGGAGGAGGAGGAGAAGGAGGTGAAAGAAGAAGAAGAAGAAGAGGAGGAGGAGGAAGAAGAAGAGGAAGAGGAAGAAGAAGAAGAAGAAGAAGAAGAAGAAGAAGAAGGAGACGGAGAAGAAGAAGAAAGAAGGGGAGGGGGAGGAGGGAGGAATGGGAGGAAGGGGAGGAGGGAGAAGAGGGAAAGAGATGTATCATGTATATCATTCAAACTCTATTCTGTATGTTGTAATTAATAACTCTGGTCTTTCTTTTGGACTTTTAGCTGCTTTTTTTCTGCATAACTTTCAGCAGATGGTGGTACCTTACCACAACATACTATTAATAACAGCAGTGTTAATACTTAAATCAGGAAGTATATTTTTTTTGTGTGTGTGTGTATGTTTGTGTTCAGTTTGCTTTTTCACTGTATCCATGAAAACAACAGAGAAAGTAGCTCAATGTTAACACATTTTTGACGTTAAAAGGAATAGGGATAAGGAATATTTTTTATTAGGTGGATGTGTGAAATAGACTATTCTGTATCATGGTCTTTTGTTTGGAAAAATGCATGAAATGATCAATAGTTACTATAATGGCTTATTTAATCATTTTGAAAATACAAGAATGATGGGGCGCCTGGGTGGCTCAGTCGGTTGGGCGTCTGACTCGGCTCAGGTCACGATCTTATGGTTCGTGGGTTCGAGCCCCGCGTTGGGCTCTGTGCTGACAGCTAGCTCAGAGCCTGGAGCCTGTCTTCAGATTCTGTGTCTCCCTCCCTCTCTCTGACCCTCTCCTGCTCATGCTGTCTCTCTCTCTTTCTCAAAAATAAATAAAACATTAAAAAAAAAGAAAATACAAGAATGAGTACTTCAAAATTACATGTGTGTCACATTTATGATGACAATAATGTTTTGACATTTTATATATTATTATCTTGAAAAGTGAAGTGAGCCAGTAAGTATGGAGTCTTGCAGAAATTCTGATACCTATTATAGAAAATTCTGGATATAAAAGTCTCAAAATAGGTATAGTAGCTAAAATTTTGCTCTCATTATTTGGGAAAAGGTAGTTCCTCTGTATAGCTTATAATTTATATACTGTATTTTTAATTGTCTAAGAAAAATCCCATCTCCAGAATACGATATGAAAATTAATATTTCTCTCAAATATATGCTTAATATATTCCCTGAGAATGTAGAAGTCCATGTAAATGCAAGATTACTGACTTTTCAGCTTTCACACACTCTGGAATACCTGACTTTCTTCCAAGTTGAGTAAAGTCAAGAGCAGATGGTCAGTGTTTCCAGTACGAACAGCAACGAGCCAGCTGCCAAGACCACAGTCCACAGTTCCTCTTCTGAGTTTGAAACCCTAGGTAAGTTCACCTCCAACTTCCTTCTTTCCCAATTTCCTCCACTCCCTACTCTACTCACACCGTTTTTCTCTTTGTGCAATCATCATGACCCAGAAAGTATAAAACCACTGATTTGCCTCTTGCCTTGCCTTCTAAATATGTTTTAGTATACCATACAACCTCAATGATTTGCATCACTTTTAATTGCAATGGAAAAACTTTTTCCTTCTCCTAATGCCTGCCTCTCACTGCTTATTTTTAAAAATATCATTAAACTAGAAGGGTGCCTCGTATCTTCATTTAGTTGTGTGTGTTTAACAAATAAGTCTCTTGAGAACTAGTCTACACCTCACTTAACCACAGGGCTTACATACCTCAACAAAACGTCACTCCAGTCTCCGTATATGCTGGCAAAAAGCTATGCCTGTATTTCTGGGACCTACTTCACTCACTCATTCACTCACTCACTCACTCACTCACTCAAGCTACCTCACTGCCTGGGGTTCTATGTGGGCTTCTTTTTAAGTCACATGTTTCCTTATGTTAATGGTATTATTAATCATCTTGCATGTAGATGTAATTACAACTTAGTTCTGTTTTATCCAATACCTTTCTTATTCTTGTATTGGAAGATTTTCACCCTGGCCATCAAAATTAGCTGCTTTTCCTTCCCTTCAGAGTCTTGCTCTAGATTTGCAGTAAAGTACTGTTTAATTAGGAAGCAGTTCTAATGTCCCAGGGCATTTATCAGATTAAGAAAATTAGATTCACCTTTTCTTTTTCAAGGACAAAATAAATCGCTTCCTGAAAACCAGAGATAGTGAAGGAAATGTATCATCTCATAGAAACTGCAGCACAGAGTATAAACTTGGGTCCTTCTGAATTAGTTGTTTCTGACATGTGGTCCATATACAGCTTGAATGGTCCATGAATCTACAAATGTGATAAGCTTTGCTTTTAGACTGAATCAATATTATGTCTTCATAGATTATGCACTGCTATTTTCAAATGCATGCAAATGTTATTCTGACAAAGTGTGCTGCTAGGTACACGTGTAGCTAAATTCTGAGAAGCTTTCTTATGTTTTGTGTTCAGGTGGCCACCAAAAAAAGGTACAATTACTATCATCAATTTGGGGGAAGGTTTAATAAGCATTTTGATGTGAAAAGGAATGCCTTATTTGCAATGGTTCAGAGCCCATTGCTATGATATTAAGAAGAGAAAATATATAAAATATGAGGCAGCAAAAGGGAATACATGCATTATAAAAATGCAATATTACTATGAAATAAATCTTCCATTTAATCCTAGATAACTTTAATACCTTCTGTTTCAGCCATCAGCTTCTTCCTTCCTATTATTTAATTTTATTCAGTTTCCTGATCTTAGGAAAAGTAACCTTGTCTAGAAACACCACATAACTGTCACAAAGCACCCCATCTTGCTCTCACTTCAGAAGACAGACATCAGGCCTAAAACGATCTCATATTTGAAGATCAAGTGCAGTAACATTTGGCCTGAATACCTCAGGTAGCTAAATATATTTATGGACACTGAAGTTATTGGAGGACATGGCTGTTAGACCGGAGAGGAACCAGGAGGTAGAGCGGGATCTATACTGGGAGTATGCAGGGCCAAGCAGGCCTGGGGCCACAGTGCCAGCGCTGAGAGGCTTGGGGTCTTGCTTTGGTCTTTCTTTCATTAGGTAAGTATAACAATCCCCTCTAGTCAGAAAATCCACTATTTACAGCACTTTGGAGAATGGTTGGAAGTGGGTGGTGTAAACAGATGAGTATATCTTTGGCATTCAGAGTGATCTCGTCTGTTTTATTTGTTTCAATAAGTACTAGTTACATCTGCAGAGTACACTGCTCTCTGCTCTAGAGAGGTCTAAAATGGGAATCACAGTGGGTGGGTGTTTGAGATCAGGAGGGAAGCAGCCTGCACAAGCTGCCTGAGGGAAAGCTTACACAACACCTGTCTCCCTTATGTCCAATTCAAGTCTTGGCCACGAGGCTTAATAGCTTCACAACAGACATAAGGATGGTGTCCCGAGAGCCCACAGACAAGGCAAGACCTTCACGTAAGGGGGGTGGGGAGACTCACTACTTGGAACCTGAAGAGGTTAGCATTTCCTTTCTCTGAAAATGAAAATGGAAACAGGAAATGCCATTGAGTCACAGCATGGAGAGCATCGCTTACCAAGCTAACAAAATAAACCAAAGCTCCAGGCTTATGGGCAGTTCTGCTGAGGTCGTGCAGCTACGGTTGGGACACACACCAGGCCTTTCAAAATGGCTGGTACTGCCCCAGCTAAGACACTCAGGAAGGAATGCCAGAGACATGCTGGATGAATACCTCACCTCTACCTGCTTCAGCGAGCTGGGACTGGCATGAAGTCTGAGGAGCGATTCCTGCAGAATCGCGGGCATAGGACCTATTTGAAACCGTATGAGTCAGACTCTTGTTTTCTCAGGCAACGCCAAGTTCGTCTTCAGTACGGAGGACTTCCACTGATGCCAGTTACGCTTTTGAAAGCTTTCCAGAAAAATCTGAATATTCAGTATAGAGTCTCTGGGAGCTCATAGGAACATAATTAAAATTTCTCACCTTTTTGATTCACTACTAGTAAGGTAGAAAATCTCTGAATGTTTTATTGGAGACAAATGTTTTTTGACTACACAAGAACTTAGTAGTTTCTGCTGATACCGGTCTTAAATAGCATTGAGACTTTTATTCCTCTCCTCGGATTCTAACATCATAAGCTAGTCAGAGAACCACTTGGCCTGCTGAAATCTACAATATCACAAAGTCTAAATATACCCTCCTTTTTAAAAAGTCATTAGATTAATCACATTCTATCTGTTAAAGCTATATGATACAGGATAAAAGACAACACAAAGGAAATCAGTTGGCCCTAACAGGCTTGTGCTTTCTTCAATGAATCAAGTAAGAAAAAGACATCCACAAATAAGATTACCTCATTAACATCAATGAAATATGGAAGGCTCCATGACCTTTGTCTGGGCATAAGGTGTACTGTCTTGAGAAAACTGAGAAATCTGTTTTGAACCAATGAGTAGAATTCTGATGGTTCCTGAAGTTTGTCTGAGTACATTTAAATAGCCACTCATTCAACTTAATCATGGTTACTAGTGGAGGAAAGAAATCCATGCCAAGCTTACTGACGACATCATGTTGGTCCCAGAGTATTATCTTAGCAGAGCTATCTCAGCTGTAATTATATTCCTCCAGGAAGTAGAGATGAGCCTAGGTTATGTTCCCTTTGAAGGAACTTCAAGTCAAGCATTATTGTATTTTCTATGCTCTATGCTACCAGACCTGTAATTTCAATAGCAAGTCATTTGATGTTCTTCATCTCTGACCTGGAGTCCTCATGGTTTGTTCTGGAAACATAGGGCAGTTAAATTGCCCTGTGAGGCAAGATAGATATGGTCCAGTAGGAAGCTTTATCTCCATCACTAGCCTTGATTGTTCACAAAGCTGTAGGAACTGAAGGTCACAGAGAGAATATCTTTTTTTTGCTATTGTTTGTTGAGAAACAACAAAGGCTAAAAAAAGACAGTCTCTTTTCATCTTTTCTTGATCCTTCACAGTCTCCAGAAAGAAAGCTTAAACAGATCCCATTCTGAGAGCTCTTAACAACCAACCTATTAGCTTTGCTGATTGTTGCATTTTTGTTTTCTTTTTTGTCACCTACCAAGAATGTACCCACTTTCAGCCTCTGTTTTTGCTTTTAGGCACTCACCTTGAAGTCATGAAATGTTAGGTGACTCTCCTCTCTTTCTAGCCCTGCTGTCATGGCAGGACAAGCACATTTACTATTCCCATCAATCCCTTTTGACAGGCAGCCAGCAGCTGTCATAATCATGATCTCCTTGCTGTGCCCTTGGTCAGACTCAACTCATGCTGCAAGAAATGCTCAATGAGATTTGACTTGGGAAAAGTACAGAGGTTGCATCCAAGCAGACTAGAGTGGCTCTGATCTAGATGTGCGGAGCCCCCCTGACCACCACCTGAAACATCCTAGCGGGGCTACCATATTATTTCCTCTAAGAGTCAATATGATTTGACTGAGACCACACTCTTTCTATTTGGGCTTTGAAGGGAATATCGGAACACAGACTTCCCAATGCACTCCACTGAGTGAAGAAAAGAGACTCCATGGCCTCATACACTGGCCTCCACAGCCAGGTTCAGTAGCAAACATTTGAATCATTTGAACCAATTGGGCTCTTCTCATCTGAAGAGCTATTCAGGCCACAGACACCTCATCAGTGGGCTCCCTCCTGCTGCAGGAATGTGTACCTTTGACTCTCCCAGGAGTTTGAAGGGCTGTAAAGGAACAGCTGAAAATGACCACAGACTCCGTGCACAATGAATTGAACATGGTTTATGTTCTTTTGTTAACTTAAAGAGACACTGTCAAGATCTAAAGGTCAAAAATTGGACCAAACATGCATCATTTTTATCAGATGGGGGAAAATCTGATAAAAACACTCAGGATCCTGGGGAAATAACTACATTTCCTTTTTATAAAGCCCTTTTTTCATGGGATTCACAAAACTTTTTGTTTTGTGCTCCCCAGGGTGTGGGGGGCTCACAGCAGAGGCCCATGTTGGTGCCCATCCCCACAAACTGACATTATGGAACTTTCCATAAATTCAAGTGATGGCTTTTACTTTAATGCAGACAGGATCATTTCAAACATTTGTGCAACAGCAAAAAGGCAAAAAAAAAAAAAAAAAAAGCAAAGAAAGAGCTCTGTTTGCCAAGGAAAAGCTGACAAATTTAAGAAGGGGGGAAATTCACTTTCAAGCTTGTGAGTGGGAGTCACAAACAAAAGTGAATCTCCAGTGTTGGAAAAAGTGTTGCGTCTTGCTTTGAAACTTAAAAAAGCAAAAAAACTAACAACTTGACAGTGTCCTTTTAAGAACGATGGACAATCAAATTAAGGCGGTCGTGCAAACCATGGCACGTAAATGGTTCCTCATTCTTGATGGCATGCACCACATCTGTTTCCATGTTAGAAAGTGGAAAAACCCAGGAGAGAGAAAGCAAGGGGCAAACCACTATATTTTCCATGCAGCTTCTCTTACACATTCACTGCAGTGTGGGGGTTTTCAAAGCTGCACATGTGCCGACGGACATTGGCTGGTGGGCGAGAATTCTGGCTGCCTCTTCCTGAAGATTGAAAAGAAAAAGACACCAGTGAGTGAGTGGTTATACACGTGTACAGATATAGTGATTACACCACTCAGGTGGTGCCTGGGCCTGGGTCTACTAGCCTGGCTCCTGAGACTTTCTCCACGTCATCCCACCCCCATGTCCTGTGTCTTCCTTGCACTGCCTGTCTGTTTCTCACTGCCACGCTCATTTCCGAAAGCCACATCAATGGAGTGCATTCTTTCCTTTACTTATGAGACCATCTTTTTCCAAGTGGCAGATGCTGTTTCTGCTGTGTGTATGTCTGTCCAAAATCAGCTCTTTTCCTTCACTTTTAACATCCCCCTTTCTTCCTGGTGGCAGTGGGTTCCACCTCCACGCACACTGATATAGGCAGAATCTTCCTGCCAACCATCCCTCTTAAAGGATGTTCATGGATTTATGTCTTACATTGTGAATTTTAGTTGCATTGCTAATTTTCTTTCATATTATGTTATCACAAAAGCATTAATGTCACTTCCTATAAAGTCACATTTATCTCTTGGCCACAGGACAGAATATGTCTGATGGTGGAGAGAGGGGGAGTGGCAAGAGATTGGAGGAATCTGCCACATGGGGAGAATGTCGTCTCATTCCTTGGTTACAAACCTCCTTGTACAGCGCATAGGTGACCTGAGAAGGGGAGAAGAGCATTGACTGGTCATGACGAGGTTAATGGAGCAGCCATGGGCAGTTGGCCTTTCCACCTTTTGTTAGAGTGAAGAGAAGTGGGTTTTCCCATGAGTTAAGTAGCACTCAGTGGGATAAAGCCATCTTGTTATCACTCCACAGAAGACGGCTGCCAATCAGAGAAAATAATTTCAGGAACAAGATGGTAAAGGTGAACCATCAGCACGTGCTATGGTGGGTGGTATGGATGTGGTTGGTTGAATTGGGGGGATGTTGATATGAAGTGATGAAGTCCCCTACAGGAGTTCCTAAAAACTGGCAATGATTCCCTATGTATCAGCAGTGGGCCTCCTACCCAAACATCCTGGTGACAATTATCCGGTGTTAATCAGAAGAGGACCACAACAGCTGCAGGCAAGTCAAAGACTTTTGCTATATTCCCTATCTCTTTTTGTCCCATGAAAGCAGACAAAGGAGGGGAAACAGAAGACAAAGGAGCCAGAGATATTGTAGGAACAGATAACGTCCCTCCTTATTCCACATCTTTCAGGCAGAGGCCTGACGCATGCTAAGAAGGTGAGATATGAATTTGGAATTTGAAAAAAGAATATACTGGACTAGCTTTTTAATACCTGAAATCAAGGAATCTGATCTGAATATAGAAGGTGGGAAACAAAGTTTTCCATAGCACAGTTAAAGGTAAAAGAGAAAAATTAAAATTAATCAATATGTATATTTTCACCAAGTTTGGGCCATTCAGTAAAAAAGTACATGATCTACCCAGAAAAATTTGAAATCCTCACCCAAAGATAAAAACTCGAAACATCTTCATGTAACTTTGTTACTACTGCAATAATCCATTTATTTAAAAAAATAAATAATATTTGCTATTAAACTTGCCAAAGTAATATGTCCTTCACATTCAATATGCCCGCCTGAAATTACAAAAAATCACGAAAACATTAGAAACTAGATGACCAGGGAGAAAAGTATGATGTTTGGGTATATAAGTGAAATTATCAGTAAGAAAGATTATTTAACTTAAGGCAGAAAATACATTCAAAGCATTCTCTTGCTAAGCTGCCTGCATCCCTTGAATCCCTAGTTAATGCTACCTGTAGATAATATCTAAATGTAGCCTGGTCCAATGGGCTGGCTTCAGGGCCCTGTGTCTAATACGGAGGCACAGTGCGTCCCTCAGCAGAAGGGCCTTGCACTTGGGATTTAGGGGTCTATGGTCATCATTTTGAGCTTAATCATTTTATCACTTAATTTATGTTTTGTGAGTGTTGTGTGCTGGAGAGATGGAGCATGTACCAGGGGCTTAGAGCCTAGGCGTACCCATGGTTCTGCCTCCCTGACTTCCCTGCTACCTCCAGGACCCTCCAAGCTTTCCACTATTTGGCCCTACCCAGGAATGGATCGCTGCCACTCTCAACCGCTGGCAGGGGCCTCTGGGCATGAGTGCAGGAAGATCAAGTCAGGGTCAGGTGCATCTCCAGGCAGCGATAGGCCATCCCCTTCTGGACTAGCAGGGCCACTGTGCAATTAACAGGTATACCGTAGGGGTGAGCCTCTCACCTATCCTCCATCCTTTTGGTCCATGTGCTGTTTTTCTAATACCCTTTGAGATCACCAATCTACCAGGGGCTAGGGGAAGAGGGAGGGAAGAAGGGGAGAGGTTTGGTTCAGTTTCCTGTGGTGTCTTCCCAGTGACTAGTGGAAGGGGAACCTGGCAGCCTGAGGTTGCACCTGCATGGAGTCAGAGTGGAGGCCGTGGGGCCTAGCAGAGTCTGCACTTGCCCCCCAAGTATCCTTCCCCCGCCCCCGCAACCGCTACACAGAAGCACAGCATTAAATGGCAAATAAAAACACAAGGACAGGTTGAGAAAGAGACCAGAGGAGAAAAGATAAGGCTTAACATTGTAGTCTCTAACATTTCCTTCTGTGTTTTCAACTGGGGGCCTCATGCTTTCTTTCTGCACTGGGCTGTGCTAATGATGTAGCTGGTCTTGTCTGGTGGGTGTATGCATGATGATAAAAAACCACAGGGAAATGCCTTGACAGCTCAGAGACTTGACGTGCAGACATTAGCAGAGGTGCACAGAGCAGGACATGCCCAGACAGATGGCCCTTCTGTCTCCTGGGGATGGGGTGGGAGCTCACCGACCTCTGCTACCGACTAGGAATTTACTACTGCAGTCAGTGGACAGTTCTGTGGTTCCTTCACGGGTTGCAACCATATTGTCAGCCAAACTCCACGTGGTCACTCCCAGCTATCCCAAAACCACCTTAATTAACTATTGATTGAAACAGTTGAAAAATTATAGTGTTTCCTTCCTGGTGCCATTTTTCAGTCTCTGACTCATTTCGTGGTTGAAGCGAAATGTAAATGACCTCTGCCTACAGAGCTTACTTTTTATGAAAGGGATGGATGATTAAAGGTTACAGGCCAAAGCCTTGAAAAATCCATTGCCAGAGTGTCCATTTTATCAACTGCATAAAAACTGAGAGGAGCTTGACTTCAGGGTATTTTTAGCAACTGTAAAACCACATATTCAACCAACCACAGATTCGGCAAGCCAGAGTAAAAGCTTGGAGGGAAAACGCAGCATATGGAGACTTGTCAAATATAAGTCCCAAATCTGTGCTTGAATCTTTTGGCAGAAACTGTGGATTTAAAGAAACCTCAGAAATTTAGTAAGAAAGATTCATCTTCAATTTCTTCTGAAAGTGCAGTCTTTCTTTTTTCTTTTCTTTTCTCTTCTCTTTTCTTTTCTTTTCTCCCTTCCTCCACTCCTTTTCCTTCCTTCCTTCTTTCCTCCCTTCCTTCCTCCCTCCCTCTTTCCATCCCTCCCTCCCTCCTTTCCTTCCTTCTTTCCTCCCTTCCTTCCTTCCTTCCATCTTGTCTTTTCCTTCCTTCTTGTTATAGAGCCACTGCATGCTATACTTTTTTTCATCTATTCCCATTGTCCAAATTTTCCTTTGTATAAGAGGGTATCTCTCTTTGAGTGTACTTAGTCCTATATGGCTTTGTTTTAATGTATCATTTTCTTTATAGTAGGTCACTCATACATCGGTTTGTATGCTAGGAATTATTCTTCACATGAATTTGAGAAGTTGTTACAAATAAGTTTCACTCATTGTAGCACCCTAATAGGATGGCTGGAGAAGGGCTCCGGAAGCCAGACACTCTCCAACTGTGTATTTGCCCCATCAGAGTCAGTTTTTACACCCATCAGGAAGGATTTTGAAAGAATAAATGTGAAAATGCTTCCAAATGGCAAAATGCTATATCAGCCTAATACATCACTGTTAAACCCCTTCCACTGAAGGATGGGGGAACACAAACATGGACAAAAGACCCAGATATTTTAAATCTGAGTATGTTTAGAGTAGACTAATCCATAGTACCTCAAACATTACTTCATTTTACTTATGGCTATCAGTCACTTTCCTTATTCAAGAATTTCAATAACTTTTAATAGAAAATAAACCATTTTCTCTAATAAATTGTTACTCTCCAAATTGTGGGGGATGGAATTGGGGGGGGACATTAGTGACATTGGATGGATGTGGCAGGAGCAGGTGAAAGCTAGCTACAGAGCAGGTTATCCATCTGTATCTGAAGTTGTGTGTCTATGATAGGTTTGGAGGTGAGTCTACTTTTAGCAGAGAGAAAATGGTGTATATGATTCCACATGGTCAGTTCACCATGGAAATAATAATGTGGCAGCTGTCCAGAGTAATCATACAGATTGGCAGCAATCACTCAAGACCATTTTAGCAGAGTATGGTCTATCTTTTTTGTTGTTGTTGTTATAGATAAATATAGGACAATTTGTTCCTGATTGCTTTCCAAAGCCAAATGCATTTTTCTATTATCTGAATTCAAATATTTATTTCTCAACATTCCTTCATCAGAGTGGAGAGTGGAGCTCTGACTGTATATGTAGGCCATCTGTAAATGGTAATTTCTTCTACTCTTCATTTTAGTGCATGCATATCTAACATAGTACATTAATATTCTTTATATACACACACAATGCAGTTTTTCCATAGAGGAGTAAAATACCATTCTCTTTAAACATTCTCAATTATAAATATTTCTAAGCTAATAAGAGCCTACAGAGAATGATCTAATAAAATTCAATTTAATTGCCGTTGTAGATTTGTCAATATGAACACTTTTGCCTTATTATAGTTTCTTTTCTTTTGAAAACATCAAGGAAATGTGTGAAGCCCTCTGTATATTATTCTTAATATTAATTCTATCCTTTTGGGGGGAAAATTTGGTATGGATCATCACTTGACATATTTTAATACTTTTACAACATATGTATATGTGTTAATAAATAACACGTGGTAGTGTTTAGCATGTTATTAGATTTTATATACAAAGCATCATTCTCTATTTCCATTCAGCAATTTGCCCACTTTGTCTATTTGGTATCACATTAGTAGATAAAGCTCTGGTTTATTCACTTAAACTAAATCGAATATATACTACATTACCAAAATTCTCCTACTGATGGTCACTTAGGTTCTTTCCTACATTTTGCTATTTTAAGCAATGCTGCAGTAAACATTCTTGATTATGTCTCCTTGCACACATGAGTGGGAGAGTTGTTCTAAATTGGTGGATTGTTTGCACATTCAACAAATTACAATATATGACCAAATTGATCTGCAAGGTGCTTGCACAATTTACACTAATATGTAAGAGTTTGTATTATTCTTTCCAATTCTGTTTGTTTTTCAGACATCCTCAAAATTCACTTTTTACTATGAAAATTTTCAAAAATATAGAAATATGAAAAATATAGAAATATATAGAAAATATAGAAAAATTTAGCATTTTCTCAAATGCTAAAATGAACCCCCATTTCCCTATTATCCAGCTCCAATAAAAATCAATATATATGTGAATCTTCTTTCATCTATACCAGCCAGTTATTAATTTTGAAGTAAAGCTAAATTGAAGAACCTCGGTGGCTCAGTTGGTTAACTGTCCAACTCTTGATTTCAGCTCAGGTCATGATCTTACCATTCATGGGTTCGTGCCCCACATTGGGCTCTGTGCTGACAGTGTGGAGCCTGCTTGAGATTCTCTCTGTCCCTCTCTCTCTGCCCCTGCCCTGCTTGTGCTCTCTCTCAAAATAAATAAATAAACTTTAAAAATACATATATACATAAATACATAAATAAATACATAAAGTAAAGCTAAATCATTATGTCTTTTATCCATAAGCAATTCAGTATATAAGTCTATAATATAGGTGCATATTTTTATAATAAAATAAAAATAATATTATCACACCTAAAATACGTTAATAGTAAATATTTAATATTTTATATTAAATGCTTAATATTAAATAGTATTTAAATTTCTGTGATTGTCTCATATATTTTTATTTTATTTTTGATTTTTAAATCAGCATCCAAACAAGATGTGCAAATTGTATTTTGTTGATGAGTCTCTTAAGACTTTTTTAATCTATAGATGTTCCCTTCTCCTTTTTTCTGGCTATTTATTTGTTGAAGAAAGACTGATTGTTTCCCAGATTATGGCTTTTACTTGTTGAGTCCCTATAGTGTCATTCCGTATGTTTTTTCTGTGACCTATATTGCTTGTGAATTGATAGATCATAGGGCTTGATCAGATTCATGGTTGCTTATGCAGGGAGTATAATTATAGGAGGTAGTGTTTATTTTCTATTATACCAAACCAGAAAGCACATAAATTGGGTTGTCTATTAATCACATTGATTGATCAGTGCATTTAGGTGTGCTCACCCTAAAGCATACATTATAAAACTTCCCATCAAACCTTCCTCCAATGGTTTTAGCAGTCATTGATGATCATTATGAAGATCAATTATTTTATTATAAAATTGCAAAATGGTAATATAATTCTATCATTTCTTCTGTATTTGTCATCTAGATTTCTTTTCTAAAGTAGAACTTCTCCTCATCAGCTATTCAGTTCCTCTGATGTAGAGTTCAAACAGATAACACAAGCCAAATGGTGATCTTTTCTTTTCTTTACCAATGCTCAGAATAATGACTTGGTTTTCTAGCACCCTCCAACAGTGATCAGTATATCACCTGTGAGTCTGTTTCTATTGTCTGTTTCCCTTGATTTTTTGTTTATATTGTCCTAATTATTCCATGCCCAAACATATGAGACATATGAATGTACACACACACACACACACACACACACACAATAAGATTCTGTAGAGGCTATAAATTGTAGATGGCATTTTCTGTGCTACAGTTGCTTTACCACTTATTCTGTTAAGTAGAGGGGAACATATTTTCTTAATCTAATCCAGACTGAGCTGAGTCAAAGTTATTTTATAATTGGATTAATAATTGGTCTATGGTAGGGAATCCCTTCAGGACTTTTTTTTTTAAGTTTATTTATTTATTTTGGAGAGAGTGAGAGCAAGGGAGGGCAGGAAGAGAGAGAGAGACAGAGAATCCCAAGCAGATTCTGTGCTGTCAGCACAGACCCAGATGCAGGGCTTAAATTCACGAACAGTGAGATTATGACCCAAGCCAAAATCAAGAATTGGACACTTGACCAACTGAGCTACCCAGGTGCCCCTTTTCAGGATTTTAGCAGAACATCTGGTTGTGCACTAGTACACCTCATCTGATGGGTCTTTATCACCTCAGCATTAAGAGACTGTGGTAGATTCTGGCCAGCTTTTCCAAGATTTTCAGTTTAGATTTTTGGCTTTCTGACTCACACATCTTCAGAATTAGGCAAATGCCTTGATGTGGAACCTTGACCACATGATTGAGTGCCTCTGAGTCTCCAATTTTGTCAGTCTGGCCTCACATGGTTGCTAAAGGTGTTTTCTGATTCTTTCCACAGGCAGGTCTGTCTTCTCAGCATTGGAAGCCTCCAGGGAAATAACTCTATATATCAGAAGTGTGTAGCTTATCTTTTAACCTTTCTGACTCACTCAACTGCAGACAATTGCAAATGATTCCAGAGAGAAGCTTGACAGGTGTCGAAGCTTCTCTGCCTTGCATTTTATCACTTCCACCTCGTGGCCACAGCATATCTTCTGCTTTCACTTCCCCCTCCATTGACTCTGCTTGGGTCACACCTGGATACTCAGCCCGGGCCATGCCTGGCTACTAAGTCCCCAGCCAGGGCCTGGAGTTGGCAGATCTCCCTGGGAAAAGCAGCTGTAGATCATTGGTCCACTTCTCAGTTCTTCTCTCTCTGATATTCTAGTCTCACTCTCCTTATCACTTCAGTAACACTCTGATACTCTAAGAAGTTTTTGTCTTTCATATATGTTCCCTGGACCTTCTTACTCTTTGCAAAAATTTTGCATGTAGTTCCTTCAGCATTCTAGATGTGTATCAAGTTCCTGACCATATTGCAATATATATTATGTCTTTACATTTCTCCTGTGATCCTTTTCACTTTTGTTATATAAGTAATTGATATTAATTCTTATCGCCTACATTTGGTAGGCCATAGTTTCTGAAGGCTAGGATCCATGCCAGATTTACCATTGTGTACCAGTTATCCCCGATTTATCCTACCCCAACTTTTGGAAATAAAAGGAGACCATATAATTTTTCATACAAAGAATGAATAATTGCTTTTAAGAATGAAGGGAGTGCTTTGAAATCCATGTCATGACAAAATGAATAAACCAGAACTTTTGGGGGACATAAAAAGACATGTGGTCACCTATTTGTAGTAAATGGATGAATGATTGAAAAAATCACAACAGAATGGAGAAATATTTCTAATAGAAAATAAGTCATAAATACTTCTGAGCATCTCCATCACTTTGGTAGTTTCAGGAATGTCAAAACACTTATTATTTTTATTACTAATACCTAAATTCTAATATTAAATATCGAATGTCATAAAATCTCTAGTGAAAATTAAATTTACAAATAATTAGTAAAAATAACGTGTGTATATATTTGTGTGTGCGTATGTGTGTGTATAAAAATGAGAATACACCAAAAAAAGGGTAATAGTGGTTTTTCTCCATATATTGGTAGAATTTAGATAATTTTTATCAGCTAGTCTGTGTTTTCCTATATTTTACAAATTCCCTACAATAAATATTTATCACTTTTTTTAAATAGTAAAATAAACAGTAACTATTATTCCGAAAAGAAATTTATCATAACATATAGTTCAGGAGTAAAATTCCTTCTCTTCTTGGCTTTACCCCAATAAATCAAGGCATTGCATAGAATCTGTGAATGTATTTTCTTTTGCTGAGAAAAAGTAAAAATTCTAAAAACATATATTAAAATATAAGCTACTAAGAAAAAATAACAAATAGAAATTATAGAATTTGGATATTCATGCTAATATTTTTCACATAAACCAGTATGATATGGTAATACATATTTGAAAGTTGACAAGAGACTAAATCTTAAGAGTTCCTATCCTATAACAAAAGAAAATAAAAAACTTTGTGACTTTGTGTAGTGACAGATGTTTACTAGACTTATTGTGGTGATCATTTCACAATATATACAAATATTGAATGATTATATTATACACTGAAACTAATATCAAGTTATATTTCAATTATACATTAATAAAAAAGGGGATATCAATTAAAAAATTTGAAAACTTTTACTAGATTATCTCAAATTTCTGTCAGAACTAATAGTCATTCAACTAAAGACTCTTCTTATGAAGCTAATTCTATTCCATAGTGATACAAGCCATTAATTTTATGTATCTCTATAAATACAGGTGGGGATCACAGTTACCTAAATTGACTTAAATTATAGTATCCTTAAAATTTTAGTATGTTCTGTACATTTACATATGTGATTGTCTCTGATTTGAGTATGAATCATGTCTTATGCTTCTTGTTTCTTCAGCATTTGACAAATGTCTAATTAAATTATCCAACAATCATGTTTGCCTAACATGTTATATATGGCATACAAACAGTGATCATGGCAAATTAATGCAGATGTTTGGAAAACAAAAAATAGCTGATAACTCATCATAACTTATGATTTGTTAGTAATCATAATTTCAAATTTAATTTTAATTTTGATCAATTAAAAATGATGAATCCTTGTTATATACATGATTTGCTAAAAAGGCCAGAAATGTCAATCAACTCATTTCCTATTCCTTGACAAAATATAAAATATTGAAAAAAAAAGAAAAGAAAAAAGAAATAATTACTTTGGTAAAAAAGCTTAAAATTGAAGTTGGAATGATAACAAAAAGAAAAATCTAGAATTCCGTAAAACTTCCCATATTCTTGGCTATGGCACTAACATCAATGTTAGATATATGTTTCTACAAAAGTTTATTTTATCCTATCATTTCTCTTTAAGCAGAGGCATTAATATCTTCCTATCACCACCCATCAAACCTGAGAAAAAAAACCAAACCAAATAGTCAATTATTATACAGTTTCTTTCATAGTATTAGATGTATAGACACCATGGCCCTAAAAGAAATCATAGTGATATCAGAGCTAACTGAAAAAGGAGAGGAGGAGATACTAAAATTTGGATAAGAGGACATCTGCTTACAGCTAAGATGTAATACCTTGGACTAAACCAAGTATTCCACTGAAAACAATTAGAAAAATCTGATTCAGTATTTTTAAAAAGTCATTTAAAGACATTGAAAACTGTCATGGCAACCAGAACCCAGGGTACCAATAAGTCAGAAAGAAGAGAACTTCAGAGACATAAGCAGATAATCTTCACACTCTTTTGCAGTTGGAACATTTGATGATTTTTGGTTCAGGAGAACAGACTGAAAATCCAGGCAGAGGGTCTTAACTAAGAGGTAAAGAAGCAAGAAAAACTTTATAAATGCTTAGGTCTACAGACATAAAAATTGATTTCAAGTCTTCCAAGTCAGTGAGGACTTGAGGAGCCAAGATTCTGGAGATAGGCAAACAAACAACAACAACAACAAAAAAAAAAAAACCCCAAAAAACAAACAAAACAAAACAAAAAAACAAAAAACAGAAAACAGAGAGAGAGAGAGAGAGAGAGAGAGAGAGAGAGACTAACACTTAGTAGATTCCCTGATGAAAAAATGAAATTTGATGAAACAAATTTCAGACTGCACAAAGCACAAGACACAAGTTAAGTAGAAACTGTGGGAAATCAGAATGAAGTTTTTGGAAGTCTCACAGCCCTGAGGAATCAAAATTGAAGTTAAAGGCATTTAAAAAATGTGGAACTCAAGGAAACAGTGGGAACTCACAGGACCTCTGGATAGCTGCACCCTAGTAATAGGATGTACCAGGTGAAGCTGAATAAACTTTGTAAAACTACAATACACACTCAAGTCATCTTGGTCTTTCATTGGAGGATTTACATATCAGGAATATATAAGTAAGTATTGATTGTGCAAAATAATAATAGTAACGTAAAATAAGATTTAACATATGTGCAGAATTAAAATGCACAACAAAAAAAGCACAAAAAATTGACACAAAGTATATGCAATTAAAGTGTTTTAAGATCCTCGCTTTGTTTGGAAAGTGATAAAACTCCAAATTTATTTGAGATTATAAAAATCGGGAGATACGTATTATAATCTCTAGGATAACCATAAAAAGAATAATAAAAGAATGTTAAACTAACAAATTAATACATGATAAAATTGAATAGTAAAATGCTATATTAATCCAAAGAAGGCAAGAACTAAGAGAAAAAACAATAGGAGAGAACACACAAATGGAAGTAATCATTCCACTGAGACAAGTAGAAAACAGTTAAAAAGTAGATATAAACATAATTATGTCAGCAATTAGATCAAGTATAAATGAACTAAATATTCTAATTCAAAGGCAAGCATTATCAGACTAAGAAACAAAATCTAAATTTATGTGTAGCTTATGAGAGACACTCTTTAAACATAAGGACACAAAAAAGCTGAAAAGCAAAGGATGGAAAGAGTATAACATGCAAACACTAACAAAAATAAAATCTGTTAGCTACACCAATGTCAGACAAAGTAGACTCTATTTCAGCTGGACAATACAGAGGAGAACAAGGGAGAATTTATATCAGGAAATTCAAGAATAGATTAATATTTAATAATAATTCAATATATTTCCACATGTTAACATAGTAAAATAGAAAAAGAACATGATATTCCAACTGATGCAGGAAAAGATTTTGACAAAACTTGATGCCCATCTATGATAAATTTCTCAGCAAACTGAGAGCATAAAGGAATATCCTCAACCTGATAAAGGTAATCTATGAGAACCCAAGAAGTAATTTCATACATAATGATGAAATTTTGAGTAATGGCAATGATATCCTAAACCCAGAATTGCCAAAACAATAATAAAGCTGCAGGAATTACACTATTTGATTTTAAGACTTAATATAAATTCAGGAATAGAAGATAGTGTGGTATTTTCATAAAGATAGACAAATATATCAATAGAACAGAATTGAAGGTCCATGTGTGTTCACTTGAAATTTGATAAAAGCACCAAGGTCATTCAGTGAGGAAAGGAAAGTCTTTTCAAAAATTAAGCAGGGAAAGCTGGATCTCTGTTTAGAAAGGGGGAAAAGAGAGCCTTGATCCATTCCTTACACCATACATAAAAAAAGTATCATAGTACTAAGTGCAAAAGTCAAAATTATAAAGCTCCTAGAAGAAAATGGAGGACTTAGAGGAGGCACAAATTTTCTCACCTGAACACAAAAGGCACTAACCATAAAAGAAATAAAAAATTGAACTTCACCAAAATTAAAAACTTCCACTTATTAAATGATATCACTAAGAAAATGAATCAAAGATTAAGTAAAATTACTGTAATATGTATATCCAGCAAAAACTCATATCCAGATTATAAAAAGGAGTCCTACAAGTCAATAATACAATACAAATGACCTAGTGAAAAAATAGGCAAGAATTTGGATAGATATTTCATATATGATGGCATATAAATGACTGAAAATATACATGAAAAGAATTTTAAGATCATTAGTGATCAGGAAAACGCAAATTGAAACTGTAATTAAATACTACTACATACCCATTAGAATAACTAAAATGTAAACGATTATAAACACCAAATAGATCTCCTACATTCTTAGTAGGAGTATAAAATGGCAAAATCACTGTGGAAATCTCTTTGATAGTTTCTTATAAGTTAAATATACACCTGCCTTATCATCCAGCAATTCCACTTCTAGGCATAAACCTCCAAAAACCGAAAATATATGTTCATAAAAACTAGCATATGTATGTTGATTGTAGCTTTATTTGTAAAAGTGAAGAGTTGGAAACAACCTAAATGTCCATTAGCACATTAGATTAAACAGATTTTAGTATATTCACACAATGTAACAATCCTCATCAATTAAAGGGAATAAACTGTTGATACATGCAAAAACACGGATGAATCTCATGCTGTGTGAACAAATGGAGACATAAAAGAAATCTACTGTATCATTTCATTTTTATGAAATTCAAGAATAAGAAAAGGTTAATAAGAAATCACAGTAGTGTGGTTGCCTTTGGATGGGAAGTAGGACTGATTAGAAAAGAATGAGGAAAATTTCTAGGGTGAAGACAATGCTCTATTATCTTGATTGCATGTGGGTTACAGGGGTGTAACACACAAGTATAACTTGTATCAAACTTCTATTAAAATATATGCATATTGATGTAATTATGTAACTGTGCTTCAATAAAAAGAATAAGAAATGAAAGAATAAAAGGGATTAGGGAGAAAACGTAAACATCAAAGTTGGCCAAACAAGATTTAATATATAGATATTAGAAATGCTTGAAGAAAAAAAAACAAAGCAAGGAAATGAATACCGAAGATTATATATAACTCAAGAAAATTTTCCTGAAATTTTAAAAGATTTGTAACTACACATTGAAAGAGAATATTGTATACTTGAGAAAATTGACCCAGGAACACCAATATAAAGACACATTCTAGTAAAATAACCAGACTTTATAGGAAATGGAAAAACATTTATTTTGGATGTCTAAGAAAAAAACAGCAAGTGTTTTATAAGGGAAAATAGATTATCATCAGAATTTGGGGCAACAAAGCTTTAAATGTAACTAGAATGACATATTAAAGATACTTTAGGAAAACTAAATGTGCTTCCTAAATTTCATAGCCAGCAAAACAAGCATTTGATATAAAGGTTGTAGATGAACTGTTTTCCACAAGCCAAAACTAAGTGACTATTGTTCTCATAAACAAATCCCTGAAAAAATCTACTCTGGGCTAAGCGTATGGGCTTTGAACTACCAAAATAACTAGGACATCATCATAAGGATTGAAGGTAAGTAGTAAACACATCCTTAATTGTAGAATTAAGAGTAAATGAGGGTTAAAAGGGAGAAAGTATAGTATGTAATGTCTATGTATTCAGATAATATAGATAGAGTAAAACTATTTTAAATAAGAGGGATGGAAACATCAGATGCAAACGATTGTATAGACCTCTTTTTGAGAAATTAATTGATTGTTATAGTATTAGTAGTTTTTCTAAGACGTGTATGGCTATTGTAGAATAACATAAATATATACCTCTGAGATATTTTAATTCTATCATCTCCTGTTTCCTTGGAAACTAGGATTCTTCTTGTGGAATAAAGGAAATATATATATATATGTAGTAAATAACATAAGAAGTATGAATTTCTGGATCAGAAAGCCTGAGAATGGACATAATAGGCATTACATGATTTGATAATTAAATATTTGATGGCATTAGGCTAAAATAGCTTGTTTCACCCTATTAATTCTAAGGAACATCTTGCAATTTTAACTTAAATTTTCAAAGAGCCCATGGGTCATCAGCCCCTTCCCTCATCTCCACATCACAAAGGTCTATGGCCATTTGTAATGTTTGTTTCAGTGACTCTTCTCTGCTTTTGTGTCTGATCAACCCCCACTCGTATAGATTAATCATTTTATAGATTGGTTAATATATTTAGTCTGGTAATAGTTCAAATTGTATATGCTTTGGAGACAAACAACCATGAGGTGACTGGGTATTTCTGCTTATTCTATATGTCTTAAATGGAATTTTGTAAACAATGTCACTTTTACTTTTATTTTGACTTAATTATTTCTCTGCAAACTCTCTTTACACCACCGTCAAAGCCCTAGGTCAGGCCACTGTAATCTGCCATCTGGACCCTGCAACAGCCTCATCCCAGAGTCCAGAGTCTCAAATCTTGCTCCCCAGTGCAATCTCCAAGCTGAGGGTGCAGTGTTAGCTCTAAAACATGCATCTCGTGGATGACAGTGCAGTCCTGCTTTATGACCTTAGTGGATTCCCATGGTTCAGAGGGTGAGTTCCAAGCTCCTACGGCTTCTAACTAGATCCTAATCTGGTCATAGCTGACCATTCCATTGCTTCATTTCTTTCAGCCACGAGTATTTTTCCTACTCACAGCCTTTGCATTCTGATTGTTTGGCTGTTCGACCCTATTATCCTATCTTCATCCCTAGCTAACCCCTTTTCTCCTTCAGAAGTCTTATTTAAATAATACTTCTTCCTGGAACATGTCTAGCTTCCATGCACGGGAACTAGTTAGATCCCTCTAATAACATCCCATAACACCTTGCATTTATTCTTACAAATGTTCACTACACTTGGTTTGTTTTTGTTTGTTTGTTTTTGAGAGATAGTGTGAGTGGGAGAAGGGCGCAGAAAGAGAGAGAGAGAGAGAGAGAGAGAGAGAGAGAGAATTTTAAGCAGGCTCCACATGCTTGGCACATAGTGACAGGGGGGCTCCATGTCACAACAGTGAGATCATGACTTGAACTGAAATCAAGAGTTGGAGGCTTAACTGGCCGAGCCACCCAGACACCCCAACACTCAGTACTCTTGTCATTACTCATTCGATGTCTGGTTTCCTGGCTAGATTTTCACTTCCACAAAGGCAGGGGCAGGATCTGTCTGTTCCCTGCTACGTTCCCTGCACTGTCCCAGTGCCCCACACATACTGGACACTTGAAAATTTGTTGAGTGAACGACTCAGCAGTGGTTCTCTTCCCAATCTTACGAGATATGTGTCAGGCCTTGAAACCATTCTAACCACCAGAGCAAAAGTGATTTCATGCTAGGATTAGCCCTGGAGTAACTTTTGACTCTTAAACATTCAGAGCTAAACAAACATTTTTTTGTGTGTAAGAAATTACACACAAAATGTCAGCCCTTTTGAACCCCCCCCCCCGCCACTATATGATATGATGTCTCTTGCCTCTACATCTTCTCACATAGTGATTCCGCTGCCTTAAACACTTCCCCTGTAACTTCCCCCCAACTTAACCCACTGCTAGGTCTAGCTAATGGCAGCTGTTATTCTTAACTATCTTAGATCCCCACCCCTGACTCCACGGTCTACACTGGAGGCCCCTTCTATTATGCTTCCTGAACATGCTATCCTTCCTCTGTCCTAGGACTTCGCTCGGCCACATTGTCATTGTCAGCGTTCTTGCTTGTGTCCTCCACTCTGCTCGAAATTCTGTGGGGCCATAGACCATTCAATATTTCTTCACCAGTAAGTTGTCCACAGTTTGTAAAGTAGTAAGCCCTCCATATCTTTTAAACCTAGGCCTGAACTATGAAAAGTTTACCAGAATGGCTTGAAGTACTAAGGCTTGCAATAAAGCACTGAGAGAATCAATGGCTAAAGTCACAGGGCTGGCTGGTGACACAGATCCATCCCTTCTTCCCCACTGCCACTCCTGCCCCACGGTCATACTTCCTTCTATTTTACTGAGATCGTGTATGTTTTTATTTGTTTTCCTCTGTTAACACCTTCCTACTCCCCATCCCAAAGCCATCTAACCCAAGTAACATAAGCAGTGCAAAGTGGAAAATGATACTAATTCCCACAGTGTTTGAGAAAATTTACTAGGAGCAAAGTAACACTATATATTTTTGTAGCTAGAAAATCAGAGAAAGGAAAATATTTCTTATTTATGTCTTTCAATATATTTAGCAGCATCACCAGGGACTTGGCCTAATTTTGTTAGCAGTGGACTCCTCATTTATCTTGAAGAAAATCTGCATAGAAGGTATTGTTAAGTTGTCTTAAATTATAGGAGGTTTCCTTTACCCTTTTGAAACAAAATCAAATTATAATATTTGGATTAACTTGATTAAAATATATGCTTATTTTCTTTTTATATTCTATTAATCAGTGTTAATAATAAATACTATTTTATTGTTGGCCTATAATTTATGATGTATCTTAATTCATTCAGAAAACAATGTCCTAATCATCTACTTTCCTTTAACAAAACAGAACACCTTTTCCCATCCTCTTTGTTCATCTTCAGGCAACTGAGAAGCATTGTATAGCCAAGATTCATTATAAGAGTAGTAAATAAAGGTCAATTTTTAAAATTTGTTTCATTCTATAGTTCATACCTTTATAATAAATGCTGTGTCAGAGCTATGGCATTTTCTTTCCCTTCCATTGGCATATCTACTGGAATTTGGAATAACTACTCACATTTTGCATAGATAGGTGATGAATTTTTTGTCTGGCTGGCTAGTCACTTATAGGTTTTTTCTTTCGGTCAACATTTTTAAATATAAAATCCTGGCACTTGGAAATGACTTATTCAGATGTCAAGGAAGAAAGGATAGGGGTTGGGATGGGATGGAGATGGGATTACTCTGGTGTAGACACTTCTCACAATCATACCCCCTTTTTGCAAACTGCCTCTCTGACCCTTCCCATGGGGAACAGGAACGCTGAGCCTTTGGAAGACAGTTTTATACCCTGTGACTCCACACATTGTCCTCACCCCCTTAAGCTGAGATGGACACATGAGCCAGACATTGCCAGTCGTTTATGTGGTATGTAAACCACATGGGTAGAGAGAATTGAAGCAGTCTCTTTGGGTAGCTGGTTCTATAACAACACATCAACTCAGGAGCACTGGGATGATTGTCCTTGGACTGACCATGCAGGCCCATGGACACAGAAAAAGCAGATCTATGAGGAGAAGAGGAAGGGAGCAGGCATGGAGACAGGAAGTGAGCCCGAGACCTTTCTCCTCAGGAACCCAATCCCCCATGTGGCCCAGAAACATTCCAAATCTTGTTACCATGAGATACCCAAAAGTATTCCTTACATTCTTTCTGTTAAATAGCCCACCCCTTTTGCTTAGGCTGGCTTCAATTGGCTTCTTTTATAACTTGTAGCCAGAGAGTTCTAATTAAGCAGTATAAGCCTCTGTTCTCATGATCTGAAGCTTACAAATCCACTGGTACTTTCTTCTTCTGTTCTTCATTCTGAAAGCTGTTAATGTTTTTGCTCTTGAACTAGCTTTACAAACATGTTGCTTACATGATCAGCTTCCCTTTCAAGTAGGTAACGCTTTACATTGGACACTAACAGATGGAATGCAAATTACCTCATCTTTCTTTAGCTGTGGCCAAGCATGGACAGGTTGCCAAGCCATGTCAAACAGGATCTTTCCCCACACACATCTCACACTGAGTGACACTTGCATGTCTCCACTTTCAGCAGATACATGCTCCTCCATGCTACACAGCATAGATATCATGAGCTGTTGATAATGATGATGCATACAGCCAGTTTTCAGAACTTTCTTTACATGATAGTGTAATTCAGAGTTTTATGTTTAACTCCCATACATCCTCCCCTACTTCCATAATTTCAATGTCACTAGCTAGCAGCTATTACAATTTTGCTATATGCTAGGCATTGTACTATGCTTTTTGCATAAATTTTATTTTATATAATTTATTTTATATAAATGAAAAATAAATTTGTTTAGGCTAGCTTAAGTTGGCTTCTATAACTTGCAGCTCAAGGATTCTAATTAATGAGACTATAAGCTCTTTTCTGAGATGATCTGATCTCTAATGATCTGAGAACATCCATGGTCAGGTTCAGCCTGCAGGTCTCCAGTATGTCTTCCAGTCACTTCTTTCATTTAACAGGTGACTGTTACATAGAGTGGGTCCTTGGAAAATAAATAAATAAATAAATAAATAAAACAGACTTACACTCTATAAAACTTCTGACTATAATTTACCCATCCACCTGAAATACCATTCCTATCATTCCCCTTACCTAATTTTATTATAATGGCACATTATACCAATAAGCCATGAACTTCTTGAGAACATGCTTTATTCATTTTATTGAGTGCATGAATGAATACATACATTGGTGAGGTAACAGACATAAACAGCTACTAGAGTGATGAAAATAAATAATTCTATCCAAGAAAACAATGATTTTAATTCCATCTCTTTGTCTTACAAAAATGACCCTGAGCTTCCCATGTGTTAGTTTCTTTGCACGGTTGTGTTGTGTGGACCTCTCTTGGGCCATTATGTATATTCATATAGAATATTCTGAATTCAGTTTAGAAACTACATACTGTTTACATATGAGGATAAAATATTAAGTTTGGGAACTTGAATATGTATCAGTCATGCAAGTTAATTTGAATTTGAAAGAAATATAAATGTAAACATATAAATATAATGTAAATGTTTATATAAATGTAAATATAAATATAAATATATTTGACCTATATTCAAAAGGAATTATGTCCTCTTTGAAGCTGTAATATAATCTGTACCTTATGGTCTCAGTATAGAACTTGAAAACATAAAATATGAGTATTAAAAGTAGCTATTTCTGTATTATTTGAAAAATAAGTATATTACTAACAAGCGAGAACAAACAAGAAAAGAATGGTGACTGTAGTTTTGCTGCACCTGAAGGGGGACAAGTTGTGTCCCTCTGCCCTTTGTCTTGTTGTGTACCCCACCCCCACACTTCAGCCTGTGATTTCTGCAGGTGGTCCATCACAGCAGCAACTTCTCCACATGTGACATGCTGACTTATCTATTTTCATTCTAAATTATAGCTAATGTGCTTCCACATGACTTCTTTCAGGAAGGGATGGCATTTTGGCTTACATTTTAAGGGGGCATAAGTCTTGACCCCAAATAAAATGTGCCCATGCTGGCAGACTCAGGCACTATGATTGGCTGTCAGGGAGAGATACAAGGATGTCTAGCTCCTTTCAATCACAGCTGAATAAAGGGACCTGCTTCAGCTCCAACTGAGTCTGGATACATAACAACCTTCTTCCTTCTACAAAGGACTTCTACTTATGAGTTGTGAATCCTCTATCTTCTCCAATAGTTCCAGGAAAGTAGACGTTACTTTCCAGACTTTCCTTTATATGTCCCTCTTCAAATCCTACACTCAATATTTTAAGTCCAGAAGTCTGATAAAATCAGTAATAAGGGTTATATTTTTGGATTTTAATTAAAATTCCTGTAAGTTCTCAGCCTGATGTTTTTCATCTTTTTTTTTTTTTTTTAATATCAAGCAACATACATGTAGCTAAGTGAGAACTAGCATCGACTGCAATCAACATGTTTTTCAGAGTTGACACTTCATTGGTCACAGAGCTGTCAATAGATGGCAAAGAACGATATTGTAATGGCACAGTTCTGGATCAGGTGGCTCAGTATAAACCACATGATCTCTTGGTTATATCTTCAATTTTTCTTTCTCTGTTGGCTCCTTTCTTAGATATTATGGACAAGCTTAAATTTCTTTTCTATTATGTCACTCCTAGCCTCCTTAAATATTATCATCTAGAATTTTAAATTCCTTTAATGTCCAAACACAACTTATTGCAATAGAAATTCTACCCATATCACACCACGGAAGCCACTCAAGGATAACCATAGAGTCTCCATCCTTGGGAATCCCAAGGATCTCAAGCTCAGTCTTCTTGAAACAGTCTGTTGTACACTGAATGTTGTTCCCAAGTTTGTAAGTTCAAGTCCTAAGCCCCATGTGATGTCATTAGGAGATGGAGCCTTTGGGAGGTAATTAGGGTTACATTAAGTTCTAAGAGGGGGAACCTCATCTGGGGTTGGTGCTCTTATAAGAAGCGAGACCCGATGGCTCTCTCTCCCTCCCTTTCTCTCCATACTTTCACAGAGAAAAAGTTATGTGAGCACACAGCTAGAAGGCAGCCATCTGCAACCCAAGAGGAGAGATCTCACCAGAAATCAACCATGCTGGCATTCTGATCTTGGAATTCTGGACTTCAGAACTGTGAAAAAATAAATGTCTGTTGTTTAAGCACCTAGTCTGTGGGATTTTACTATGGCAACCTGAGCTAAGACAGTCTCCTCCTTGGTTTCCAGGGTACTGCAGTCCTCTTGTTTTCCACCATTCTTTTGTTTATTGCCTTCAGGTTTTCTTCAATTATCTTATCTCTCAAGTGCAAGTGTTTCCTAATGTCCTTCCTCCTTTCTTCTTTCCTTATGTCATAGTCACTCTTTTGGCCACTTTAAACATTCTAACAATTAAGCTTCAAATCTCGAGCTCTGGCTCAGACTTTCTCTTGAGGTCCTGAGTTAAGTTTCTAAATAACTTATGGCTGCCTCTATTTGGATGCCTTTACTGCATTTTCAACTGATAAGTTTGAAACTCAACCCATTCACATCTCCCCAGTTCTACCTCTGTATTTCACCTTCATGGTAGCTGTATTTTTCCAGTCACACAGGCTCAAATCATGAGAGTTGTAGTTCTAGTTTTTATTTCTTCCTTTGTCTCTCCAAGTAAATAATCCAACTCTAATGAATCAAGCTCAGAAAACTTTTTCCTATTCATACCTGAGGTTTGACTTTCACTCCACTGCTCTATTTTATAGCTCTCAATTTTAACCCGTCATTTCTATTGTTGCAGCAGTCTATTAACTACTCTTTTGATAGTCAATCTCTTCCCATGAAGCTTACACATGGCCATAAAACATCAAAAACATCTTTAATGCACCTTGCAGTTTATATAACGAATACCTGAGCTTCTTTTTAGAACATTGGCCATTATTTACAATCTTTCCTTTTTCTGCATTACAACTTTACCTACCACTACACCTCTCCATGACTCTCATTCATACAATTATTCTATGGTGTGGCCTGAAAGTCCATTCATATCTGCAAAGTTTCACTTATGTAATTTTCTACATGTGAAATGGCCTCATCATAGCACAGTTTCTCCTGTTGAAAAACATCTTTTCAGGTCAAATTCAAAGGCCCCTTTTATTAAGAAATTTTGTCCCATCCCTCCACAGATACTGCTCCATTAGCTGAACCTAATCTCTTTCTTTGATGCTCAAAATGTTGTATTGTGGTATTGTGGCACCTAACCCCATATATTTAATTATATGTTTGGGTGTCTCCCTTACAATATTGCAAGGTTGGTACAGTCAGTGCCTGTCTCTTAATCTTTTTTTGTTCTGAATATGATCTGATGCCACCTTACACACCTATGTGCTTTTAAGCTTAGTGTTGAAACAATGACTGAATATGTGAATGAACAAACAGTAGATTATCCATGAATGTTACTATCAAGTAGTAAAATTCTATGACAAGTAAGTAGATAAAATCTTCAGATATTTACTCTAAAAGCAAGGGAAGAATTACAATACTTTTATTTTATTTTACAATATACTTTTAAAGCCATTTGTTGTACGCTGATGAGAAAAATGATTTCAAAATGACAGATTTTCTCATTGATAAGCTTATTAGGATAATGACTGAGTTCTTTCTATGAAAGAAAATGTGTTATTTTTATTTGATTGTGATGTCTGTTGGTTCTCTCTCATATTTCCTTTCATAATCAAAAGAAGAAAGTCAAATTAAAAGGCATATGCAAGGCATAATCATGGATGCTGCAGGCTTTGTGACCTCTACTTGCAGACAAAAAATGTTTCTAGCAGCCAAGAGGATAATTTCCTCAGTGCATCTTTCTATTTAGTATTTCACTTAGCTTTTGCACTCAATAGAAGCTTATATTTCAAATGCTTAAGAAACAATCACAGGAACATGATAATATTCTATTTATCTAGGAACCTGCATTTTAAAATTACTCCCTGGCATCAATGTAATGTGCTTTTATGATCATAATTGCTTTTAGTTTTGCACGCAGAAGGCCATAGGAGTGTACTGTCACATTTCAGCTTCATATGCCATCAGATTGGCAGTCAGTGAGGTCATTTACTCAGAAAATGACGTCATTAATATATGTAGGGTTTTTTTTTTGTAGTTTTTAAAAGAAGCATGCCATTTACATAATATTTTAATTTTTCAATTGTATAATGTTAACTCATTTTGCTTAAAGGGAAGTGATAAGTAATTTGTATATAAATAATTTACTTCATTATGAATGTCTAGGAATTTCTGTTGCCAAGAAAGAGCATTTTACCACTATCTTTATTTAGGTTAAGCCTGAATATTTTCCTATTCAAATACATCAAGTTAACAGCTAAAGAATTAGAGATGTCAAAGGCAGTTATACTAGTCCATCCATCTTCTAGGGTAGGATTATGCTTAATGGGACGTCTAAATGTAAGTAACCCAAACACCCAATTTTTTGGTTACACTCTCCTAAATTACATTCCAGAAAATGCAAAGCAAGTGCCCAGACCTTTGGCTGTGTCAGATGGTTAACTGTGAGTCAAATTTAAAAACTGCGGAACACTTTGGAAAAACAGACCCACGACGTCACCCATCCCCAGCATCTCAGAAACAGCCTCTTACAAGGATGTAGTCAGACTTGCAACTCCTCAGAATAATATTCAAACAGATAGATCGGTTGGAAGCTCTTCATGACAGCAGCTGTTCTGTGTTTATAGCTACATATGCAGACTGCTGAACACCCTCAGCACACCATAAATGTAGGAATTACACATCCAGAATGGTAATGAACTCATTGGGTGATGTGCTCTCCAGAGTGTTTAGGCCCTTGCTCCAGTTGGCAAAACTCTGCTAGATCTTAGTTGCTGTAGAAAAATATCAGATTGTTGCGGTTTTTGTAAGTTTGGAGACAAACCAGAAAAACACAAAATCGCATTTAAAAAGGTAAAAATGTAGGCACTGCTCTTATTAATTTTAAATTACGGCCTCATAGAGAGTTACAAGAGAAGCCACAGAAGAATAAATGAGAAAATGAGTACATTAAACATCTGTAATCCAAAGAAGTTTAGCCTCAAATACTCTCTGTACCTCAGCTCAGCTATGGTACACCTTTCAGAAGCTACAGGTTGTAACTAAGAAAGCTGCATGTTATTAATTAGAAGCATATTTCCTACTATCATAATCTGATATGCTTGATAAATTATAGCTAATAGAGAAGGACTTTACTGGTAAAACAGTACTTTCTAGAAAACCAGTCCAATTTAGAACAAGTTGATTTCTCTCTTAAAAGCAGGATCCCAAATAAAATTGATTTCTAAATTCATAATAGCAAAGGGAATATTCTCAGCTTATAAGGAAAGAGGTTCCAGGTATGAGAAGAGGATTTGAATGTACAACAATGCCTGGCTGCCAGAGAATTGCTAGGAGCTGTTAAAGTAACATCAGCTTATCCCAGCAGCAAGCACTATATACTACTCATTAGTCACTGCTCTTGGACAGGCGCTTATAGAATTCTGTGTACAAGGGTACATAAAACCAGTGGGAGAGCTTTCAAAAATACATATCCCTGGGTAGCAACACAGATATCTTGATCATATAGGTCTCTCCTTTCATTTAATGGCTAGAACAGCTTTCAGAAATGACTATGACCAAAAATCATATGAAAGTTTCTGAAGAACCATAATAAAGTCAGAAAAGTCAGAAATGTGGACATGCACAAAGGTAGGTGGTCGAATGGAACCCTCACAAGGCCATTTGAGATGCAATAAAGGAAATCTTTTAGTGCCTACAAACATTCCAGCTTAAACAGTGTTTTTTCCCTTCTCATTTGCGTTTCTTCTCACTTTTTCCCTCTTAATGAAAATTGTTATGTGCCATTTTACATCTGGATTCTGTGGCTATGGTCTATTATTCTTTTCTCATTTCATGGCACTGTTGGTTTGCCTTCATGCTTACTGATGAGTCCCTGCTAGGGGGCTGCTCCTGAGGGGATGTTGGCGAGTCTGAAAAGCCTGGCAAGGGAAAAAAAATGACTAAGCAACTTTTATGACCAGTATCTTACTTAGAACTTGAAACTGACACAGCAGTAAGTAGGTATGCACTATGATCTTAACCCTTAACACTGAAAAATTATTATGTATTATTTGAAATAATAATAATTCTATGGCTTAAAAGATATATTTTCCTATATACTCCTTCACCTGATCCTCAAACCAATTACAGGATTTCTGTAAAAAAATGCCCTTAGTACTGCTTGGCGAGCAAAGATCCAAAACACAGAGGCACAGCAGTTTTTTGACATGGGTTAAGATGAGAAATTTCATGCGAGAAATTAAGACCTGGACAAAGAATGGCTAACTAAATAGAATTACACTTAGGAGTCACAGAATTCCACTAATGAGTAGTATATAGTGCTTGCTGCTGGGATAAGCTGATGTTACTTTAACAGCTCCTAGCAATTCTCTGGCAGAATTCCCTCACTTACATAATGGGGGGGAAAGGTCACACCTATTCCTCTAGTCTTCTGACTTGTTCAGGTAGGTGGAATAGTTGTAAAACAGTGTATATGTTATAATTATTTGTATTAAAATTCCTCACTTTTCAAGGATTATTTCAAAAAGAAACATTAGCACTGCTCATGAGGAAAATACGGGAATTTTGGGATGGTTCAATTACCTTTCAACTTCAAGCATCCATGTCAGTTTGGAGCTCCTCACCGTTATCCAGTTTCTTTTGGTGCTTTCTGGCTCAGAAACATACCATTCTATTGACTCAGAAACAAACCATTCCGAACATGACCTTGCAGTAGAGGTCAATTCACATGTAGCATGATGGAACATCTTTAGTACAATATACATCAATGCTCAATAAATAAGAGGGGCATGGTAGGCGAGTTGCTAAGGAAACTTATCTCAGGAAAGATTTGCTGCTAGTTGCACTAAAATTTTGACAGAGTCAAATTTCCACAGGTGCTTAATTTCCTTTCTCTCCAACCCAGATTAGTAATGGTGAGACTCCAGAGTGACAAAAATAAATCAGAAACTTTATTCAATCATATTCTAAACTAAAAATTAGAACTAGAATTTGCATCTCAAACCCAGACCCCAGAGATGTGTTGATGCTCCATAAAGGGGAAGACCCATGTGAAAGGAAACAATTACTGGTAGAACAGAAGCTGAAGATTCTAGGTAAGGATAAGGATATGTTCAGCTGGTTTTTGTTTCATGCTCCCTCCTTTTACAAAGGAATGAAAACAAAGAAGACCTTTAGTATTTCCTACTGCAAGAGAATACGAAATTTGGCGGGGAGTGGGGGGTTGGGGAAAGAGAAAAGATTAAGAAAGGGAATGAAAACCATTGGGGAAATGGAAGAACATGATTTACACAAATAGAAGAAAAAAGAAAAGACAGAGAGGGAAGCAAAGCCAGGTCAAATAACTCACTTGGCATTCCCTGCCCCTGGTTTCTTTCTTCGGAAAATGTTGAGGAAAGTGTTGGAGCGGCAGGGCAGCTTGCCATCGCCCACATGCATGCGGACCACATCAGAGGTGGTGAAGGCACTGCGGACATTCCTCTCGGGCTTGGCAATAATGATGTACATCTTGGGAGTGAACATGCATCCCAGGGCCACCGTTACACTGAGGCTCACTGCGAAGCAGGTGGTGATGATCTTGTAGTTGCTCCCAAAGTAAATGGGCACAAAAGCCAGCCAGATGATGCAGGTGGTGTACATGGTGAAGGCAATATATTTGGCCTCATTGAAGTTGGCGGGCACGTTGCGGGTCTTGAAGGCATAATAGGTACAGCTCATGATGAGGAGTCCATTGTAGCCCAGAGGGGCCACCACACCCAGGTTGCTGGTATTGCAGATAAGATAGACTTCTTTGATACTTGGGTAGGACAGAATGGGCATGGGGGGCTCCATGATGATCAGGGTTACCACCAGAGTTAGCTGCACACTAATTAGAATTGAGGCAATGATCACCTGGGCCCAGGCGCTCATGAACCTGGGCTTCCGGGTACAGATCTTCTTTTTGCTGCCAGCTAGGATGCGTGCAATTCGGTTGGTTTTGGTCACTAAAGCAGAGTAGCACATGGCAGAGGAGAGGCCAACCAGAAGGCGCTGGAGGTAGCAGGATGTGGTGGTCGGTTTGGCAATGAGAGTAAAAGGGCACACGTAACCGAGGAAGATGCCAGCTAGGATAATGTAGCAGAGCTCCCGACTGGAGGATTTGACAACTGGTGTGTCCCGGTACAGCACAAAGATAAGGGTAACAAACAAGGTGACAAGTATGCCCAGGCAGGAAAAGGCGATGGCTATGATGGATTCTATGTTGCTCCACTCAAGATAGCGCACGGGGATAGGTTCACAGCCTGTAATGAGAAAAAACAGCTTTAAAATCCAAGATTTCTGCTGATTAATAATGACATTGCTTACAAGTTACCAGAAGCATAGCTATGTTCACATCTTCCACAATTTGTGTTATTTTAATTATGTGTTAAGATGTCTCGCTAATACAGAAATAAGTATACACCACTGTCTTGTCTGGACAATCATTTTCTCAAACCTGATCTCATCACAAGCCTAATGTGACATATTTGAGCCTATAAAAATAATCTTTTCTCCCAACACCAGCTTTATAAATGGATGCCTCTCTGTGGGTGGAACTTCGTTCTACACTTTCAGAAAAAGAAAGAAAAAGAAGGAAGCTAAACTGTGTTTCCAGGGAAGGTTAAATGGTAATAAAGTAATAGAATAAGTTAGTAAGCAATAAACGAATATTTTTATTTTCATGTAACTGTCCAGAGGTAAATCCAGCTCACAGACAAGTACTATCTTGGCCAGCAGTGTTTTAAACATGAATTTACTTTGAAATCTTTAGAAGAATCCACATTCTCCCATTTATTACGTATTACTCACTTTGTCTTGCCCCTTGAATTATGTGTAATCCATCTGTGGCATCTGAAGGCCTTTGAGTTATCAGCTGCTACTAGATGTAACAAGGAAGGATGGAATCTCCCATCACCCATCCCTTGAAAGGGGAGGCAGCACTGTGTTCCTAAATACCTGGCTTATCTTTCCCTTCAGATGGAGAATAAAGTCTGTGTTGTATTTTGCAGAGAGAAAGAAATTTGTCAGGTCCTAGAGACAACCCCTTCATAGAACATTGTGTTTAATCTGGGCCAGTATTCCCAATTTGTGAGAATAAGAATATGTCTGTAACTTTAAGAAAACACTCCTTGTTCTGGAGCCATGGGAACAGGAGCCACCAGAACCTGTTTTACTTCTGTTCAGTCAACAGCAGCTCCCCTCAACGAACATGGTTTCTGCCAGCCATTCAGTCAGTGTCAACCTGTGCATCTAATAATCACCCAAGAAGGAACAGACTCAATGCAACAAACAAATGAGTGCCAGCCATATGCAAGCACACACTCCTGACTGATCACAGTGGGCCCCCTTCTTTTGTGTGTCAGGGGCCTGTCTATGCCAGTCTCAGCCTCTTCCTGGGAGAATGTCTGCTTCCTCTAAAAAGTCACATTTTAATCCAAAAGCTTCTCATTTCCTTAATAAAGTTTAGAAAAATGATTAGATAGATAGATAATTTAGAATAACAGTGACTATTATGAGGGATTTTTGATATGACACAATCAGTGAATTACAATATGTAAGAGGGGCTGTGGACAAATGAGGAGATAAAATACTGAATTGTCAATATTCTACTCTTTTGATTGGCATTCTGAGCTTGCTAAATAAAATTTAAATTCCAATGTAGCCTTTGTCAAACCTTTGTAACCTTTTGAAAACTAGCCCTCTTTTCATTCCTTTTTCTATGCAACTTTACCTGGTTTTGTAAATGAGCTAGTTTGTCCTCAGCACTTCCATTAGAAAAAGAATACCGCATTTTAAATTTCTAGAACATAAGTCAGATCTATGGAAGTTGAATTAAAACCCTGATCTAGAGCCAAGTTAAGAGCTATAATTAATGGTTTTCCTAAACTTCAGGGATATAGGCATAATATTTTCTGCAGAATTCAGGAATTTTATTAGACACTAATTGTCCTACACTACAGATATATACAAATTAATTCAATTAACTTTTAACCTCATGGAGGAAAATGTTTAAAAGCAGCAGTTTAGAAAAGAGAGGATTTAAATAACCTAGTGGTGTAAAGTTTAAAAAATAGAAATGGAAAATGCATTACATAAGGCAATTTTGAAGGCTCTTCTTTCAACAAAAATGCAGAACTATAAACTAAATAAAGATAAAAGATAGACTTTATGACATCTTCAAACAATTCTGGGGTAGACTCAACACCTGACAAGAAGGACTGTATCTTCTCATTTTATAAATGGACTCAGTCCTGAATTAGGGGAATCAAGCAGACAAAAATGTTAAAATGTAAAATTATCAACTTAGAAAATATCCAATATGTGACTGGACATTTCCAGATAGACTTAAAAAGTAAATAAGCTAGAAATCAATATGGTTATGGATTTTTAGGTAAAACAAACAGGCACCCAAAAATTCCTTGTCCTTTCTCTGAACTCCCAAAGGAAGCAATATGTCTTTCTTATTGACATAAATGTCTTTATGTCCACCAATAATCTTGCTATTAATAGAACATCAGATAAATTGGTTTAATAAAACCACAAAAGTGGTGAAAACCTTTAACAATCCTATGCCCCAACCCACAACTAGTACTTTGAGATTATTATTGGAAAGATACATTTTTCTCTGTGACACAAAACCCACATATTTAATAGTAGGATTTACTTCTAGATATGAGTACTATGGTTCCCTATATATGATCTGATTATAGCTACTTGTATAGGTATATGAAAATACCTATATTATGTTTAATTTTAAAACTTATCCAAGGAATACCTTTAGTTCTAGAAAGGACAGAAGACTTCACAGAATAGGAAGATGGATTGTGACAGAGCACATAAAAATACAGATTATCATATGTACCTAGATTATCATAACTCTTCTTTTTTTGTGTATATGTGAAAATCATACACCATGATCTAGATATATTAACTCAATAGCAGAGCACATATCAAAGAACCATTGCTCATTGTCATAAGCTCACAGTAAAAAAGGTACTGCAAAAGTTATAGATACTATAAAAACACCTTGGAAATATAATAGAAATATTTTAAATATTATCATGCTAAGCAGACTGCTCTGACTAAAAATCCTAACAGAAAGGTCTCATAAAACAATAAATAATTTATTAATAGTAGCAAACTATTAATATTCTCCATAAACCATGGAGAAGTTCAAGTATCCAATTATAGATATACAAAATGTGGCCAGAAAAGAAGTCCTTTAAAAAAATTTCAGAAATTCAATTAGTATGTTGTAAGATTCATGAAGATAAATATCTGACAAAACCAGAATGGCTGTTTGATAGTACCAGATAAAATATCTACCAGGCATTGGATAAAATCCTGATGGAACAAATGAAAGAATTCATTTCAGTAGGGACAAATTTGCTACAAAATTAAACACTATCGGGAAAATATTTCCAGGATAGCAGATGTGGCCAGTTCATGCTTCATTTGTAATTAAATTAATTAGGACAAATTGTAAAGGTGGAGGCATTGACTGAAACAATTGCAAGAGAACTTTTGAGTTACTCCAAAAGAATTGTATACAGTTTTCTCCCTCCATGGTTTATGAATATGTACTAGTTTAAATAGTGTATTTATTTTGCTGGTGGGTTGAAGCATTCTGTTGAAAAGCCACAATACTTACAAAGGCTAAAATATGATTAGATTCTGTGGTCTTAGTTAGCATGTTCCCACTGACCAATCTAGTGATATGGGAACCTTTTCATTGGAACACTTATTCATGAATTTAAATTGTGCAAGGCTGTCTTCATTTCCAACTCCTGGACAAATGAAAAAGGAACCTTAATATTGTTAAAGTTTGCACCCCTTAGTGATTTAATCTGAAGTTCTACAGAGAGCCTCCAGAGCTGAAGGCACATGGAAATTGACTGTCAACTGAAGAGGCTTATAGCAAGCTGATGACTACACAATGGTCTTCTGTGCAAGATCATCTGAAGAAGATTCTTACATATATCATATTTTCCTTTGCATACTCTTTCTTATTCATACTTCTCTTCTTTACTGATTCGAAGCTATACAAATCTGAGTTTGTCTTTAATGTTCTCCTTACTGGTAATAAGTATTTGCCAGAGCCTATTCTTCACTAAACAATCATTAACACAATAATTCAATTACATCAAACTATTGTTAGGTATGTTACACTAACTTTTCCAATAATGATACTGTCTTTATATGCAAAGATTGCACAAATTCAGATACTTGAAAGGGCTGACAAGATTCACAGAACATACTCATGTAATGTTTTTACTTATAGGCAAAAGGTATAATACAGTAAAAGAAAGACAGTGCAGGTAAGCACTAAGGGGCAAAGGGAGATCCAGGTGCAAGCCTTCTAAGATCCTTACTCTCACAAGAGTACGCTTCATCTTTGAATTGAGAGCTCAAGGCAAAAATTCCCAGTGAAGTCTTTTTATGATCTTCAAGTCATATAGTCAAGTCTGTCTATCTAATATGCCAGCTGAAATCCATTGGTAAACAAACTGGTTTTGGTTGTAACCAGTGAAGCCTCAATCTCTAAACTGCGTATCATAAATATCAGTCCCCTTAATGTAGCCAAGAGTCAAAAACAGGTACTCAGACAACTCCACAAATAATCACAGAGTAGTCCCAAGCCTCGCTATAAATTGAGCCTATTCTACACAGTGGACTCCACACAAATGAAGAAAAACATGCTGATGCTAGAAGGAGATATAAGTACTCTGTGCTATAACAGTAGCATTTTGTCGACAACACCCTAAAACAATGTACCTACAACTCTACCGTGGTTTGCTTTATTTCTTGTGAAGATCCTGATTCTTTTTCCTATGGGGAAACCAGACCTTTCAATGTCAATCCAGGACCACCTAAAACAGAATCACTTGAGGATTGGGACTGACTGTTTATATTTTGAACCAGATTCTTAAATTTGTTTTCTCCTTCTTTTTCTTCTTTCCTTTCTTTTTTTATTTTTTTTAGACATCTTAACTTTTAGAAGCATTAGCTTTGATTCCATGAGAGACTTAGCTGCAATATCCATATTGTCCATATATGTGATAAAACGTGTAATATACTTTTTTGTCCTGTTATGAGATTTAAAGAGAAGAGTTGTCCAACCCTCATGTGTGTTTGGGTATCCTAAGACTGGAAGGGATGGGAGTTACCTTCAACCAGTGGTGAAGATTATCGTGGCCCTGCCTGACCCCCAGCATCTCAAAGCAGAAGCCATTATGTGAGTTGTGCATACTATATCTAAAGCCTCAAGAACTTAGGGACCTGGCAGTATCTGTGGTTACAGTTATCCCAGAGAATCCAAACCACTAGACAGATTCATTTATTTCAAGCAGAATCCAAGAGAAGTGGTAATAACTCTGATCTGAGGGACAGGAAGTTATTCCTAATTTTTAAACAAATTTTGGTTCACTTGTAAGATCCAACTGCATAGGAGAAAGCTACAATTTAATACTGGACTTCTTTCCCAATTAGGTTAAGACCAGTTTAATATAACTCAAGAAAGAAAGAAAGCCCACAGTTATTCTACCCAAAGTGTCTTGGGACATTTAATAACAGTTACAATAATACTTCATAATAAAGCTTTGTCAAAATGCTTTCTTTAATGCTATCACATTAATATCAATTACCTACAAGGAAAAATTCTATTTCATACCCAATGTTCAACTCAAATATCCCCTTCTCTATGAAGGCTCTTGTCTTGCCAGGGAAAAATAATTGCTTTTTTACTCTGTATTCATATGACATTTTGAACATACTCCTGTTGTAGGACTTATACTTGATTGTTGATATGTCTAGTTTCATATGAAACTCCTCCCCATGATATAAACTTTATATAAACATATATAAACTATATGTTTCTAATTTCTACAGAAAATGCCTGGCACAAAGCAGGTGGTAGTGTATATAAAATTAAGTAAATGAGTAGATAGTGTAGGAGGTCACAGTTACTGTTGGGATGAACAAAAATGGTAAAAATTAATTAATTTCTATAGCTTAATATTTTCTATTTTTAATGATAAGATTTAGTGTAGTCTGGCTTTCTGAGGAATCATCTTATCCTATTTGACTTTTTAAAAGAAATAAGTAGCATCAGATTACACATAATTTGTTTGTGAATTGTTAAACTACTGTCAAGTTTTATATCATATCAGAAGAAATCCCTGTTTATGCATCTGAAATTTAAATGAATTAAAATGTGCCTTTTCCCAAGAAGAAAATATGAAAAGCTTATTAATACCTTCAGAAAGTGCTTTCTTTAAGAAATATACCATTTTTTCTTTATAGCTAACAAACAACATTTTCTAATGAAAACAAAAACTCACTTGTAAACATATTTTAATTCATTAATATTAGAGTTTTTGGAGCATATATGGAGAGTAGCTATCTCATGAAATGATTTTATGCATATAAACAAACTCTACCTTCAGTAAAAAACACCATTTCCTAAAGAAGAATGATTTATCATGTTAACTAAAATTCAGTCAAAAAAATCCACTTGTGAAAGCAAAACACCTACTTAAAAGCAATGCATTTACTCCTCTGAGTATTTCTACTGAATTTTGGTATTCTCTGCCTGTGGGTTTTCTCTTTTCACAACTACTGCTGCCATGGCAACAACCAATAACACATTGCCATGTACTGTACCCTTGCTCTGAGCCTGACATGCCACCAAATAAGTAGCAAATAAGACCTCATTTTCCATTCATGTGGAAGGCTGAAAGGAATCCAGAAATGACAGGTGTCATTAAAACTAAGTATAAATTAATATCAAAGTGTATTCTGAAAGATCCTAAATGTAAGATATAGGTATGTATATATTACATATATTTGTAAAATAATCAAATCTGTTGCTATGAGAAAAAGACAGCCTGATTTGTTGCTTGGCTTAACTAAAGTGACCTTTACACATATGATGGGTGATAGACTATTTTAGAAAGATAATCACATGAAATGTCTATGTATAGTCAAGGAGGATATTTTTTTATACACTACTAGCTCAAAGAACCTTATATCAATGGTGATGATCATTTGGCGGTAGGCAAAAAATATACCCACAATGGAAGATCTCTAGGGAATAAAATACATGACTTTGAGTTCCATTATGATAACGTATTAGATCTTTTTTAAAAGTTTCTTTGTATTTTAATGTTTTAAAATAAGATAGAGTTTCTTTATCATGTATGAGATAAGCCTCAAAGTGAAAATGGAGCAATAGGAAAAGTTGAGGGAAGCCCAAGAAAATGTAGATAAGAGAAAAATTCTTATACCTCAAAGCCAGGACTTCTGACTTCTGAGATGAACCTGAAAAAGGCTAGCTTTGTCTCTGAGCCTCTTTCTAGTCAGCTGCAGTCTCTGTCAAATAGCAGAGAGGGCTGACTTGAGATAAAAAGGCCCAGCACAAAACACATACTATATGGAGGATAAAGATGTGAACAGTGGCACAGCAGAAGTGGGAGAGAAGCCTAGTTGTCCAAAAGTGGTCGGAAAAGCTTTTCCAAGCCATCCATTGCATGCAACCATGAGATAAGTTAGACCCAGGGATAAAAACACTGGATTCTCATAGTGACTTCTCTATTAACCAAACACACTGACCAGGATGAACTTAGGTGAGTCCCTTCTTCTTTCTATTTCTCGCAATAGAACATTTATGAGGCAGCTATGATGTTCAAGGCACTAGACTATGAGCCAGATAGTAGTATTTCTAAAGGGATGGGATAGGAACCAGGTGCCTCAGAATCTGCTTTGTCCCATCTCAGAACTACTGAACAGGATTCTCTGCAGGTGGGTCATTCCTGGGGGATTTTTAGGCATATTGAAGTTGAAAACCAGTTTTAAGCTACAGAATAAAAATATGAGTGTAATACAGTTTATACTTTCAAAAATATTCCAATATAATTTCCCTGTCTTTAAAGAAGGTCTTTGTACTAAACAATTTCTAGAGGCTTTCAGACACTCATTTTAGTTTAACTTTTTCTAACAAGATTAACATTTTACAAGGCATTTTTACTAAATAAATATAATTTTCCTTTTGTGACCTGGTTCTATTTACCCAGCCATTTTTGGTGTGTTTTGAGTAAGGCATACAATTTCTTAGTTGCTATTTTTATTTGGGAACAGATAAAAAAGTAAAAAAAAAAAAACCAATCAGGAATGTTACCCTCCCTAATGATTTTCAACAACACCCAGGGAGGCAGAGGAACTGGGCTCTGCTTCTAGCTAGTTGCATGACCTTGGGCACACAAGTACACCTCTCTGGGCCTCAGCTTCCCCTTTCTAAAAGGAGGGATGAGATTACTCAGATGACAGAAATCTCTATGTACTCAGATGGCAGCTTCTATGACTCTATTACTCCTAAAATTTCTGAAAGGTATTTGTGAAACACCTCTCATGTGTGAGTTTATATCATGGCCAAAACAAAACTTGTATATTTGAACATTGCTCTGATGAAACTTACAAACTCATATAATCCATCCATATGATTCCCATTGATTTTACTAGTAAATCATCTCTTGCTTTCATATATTCCTCTCCATTCTTGCTGCAGCTGCCCTAGTCCACACCCTTTGAAATTACTCACTTGGACAATATAATAGCTTCCTAGTTTCTGTTTTTCATTCAAATCACTACACTCCTTATACTACCACTAGGAGCATCTTTCTGGGACACAGATATCATGATGTTATTTGCTACTTTATTAAAAAAATTGGTTTTTTTAGCATTTTTTTAATTTTTGGGAGACAGAGCATGAACGAGAGAGGAGTGGAGAGAAAGGAAGATAGAGAATCCAATGCAGACTCCATGCTACAAGCTGTCAGCACAGAGCCCAGCGTGAGCCTTCAATTCACCAACCATGAAATGATGAACTGGGCTGAAGTCGGATGCTTAACCAACTGAGCCACCCAGGAGAGCCTGTTATTTGCTACTTTAAATCCTTCAGTGGTTTTCCTGTGCTGAACACCACAGTCCAAATCCTTAGGAAAAGGTCATGCAGAAGATTGTTACCATCCACTGCCAGCATGCTCATTCAGTCTCATTTCTGGCCTCTGCTAGGTCCTTGTGTCTACCAACCAACCCCATACAGTTGTGGTTTTCCCCAAATGTGTGATATGCCTTCGTTTTTCCCATCTTCTACTTTCTCTCTGGAATTTCTTTCATCTTCTTATCTGCCTCACAAATTTTATGTACTTTATTAATATCTCTACTACATTAAAACAATTTTAGATTATTTTTACATAATCTAAAATTTCTTCCCTGATAAGAAATCTAAAGTTTCTTACCTGATAAGGTTTAAGCAAAATAAAATAATAAAGCAAGACAAAGCAAAAAATTACTGCCTCACACATAGATGTTCAAGAAATGTTTGCAAGTGACTAGTAATATCTTTAAATATTTTTCAAAAAGAAAAACAGAAAATAGCTTGTATACCAGAATGTCCCTTTTATTTATGTTTAAATGAATTTGCCTCTCAGTATAAATCATGGAAAACTTATAAGAGGTTTCTGTGTGCTCTTTGGCATGAGCATTAAAAAGTGCACACTGTAGGGGACCGCTGGGTGGCTCAGTCGGCTAAGCGTCTCGCTTTGGGTTGAGTCACGATCTCGCATTTCATGAGTTCGAGCCTTGCATCAGGCTCTGTGCTGACAGCTCAGAGACTGGAGCCTGTTTTGGATTCTATGTCTCCTTCTCTCTCTGCCCCTCCACAGCTCATGCTCTCTCTCTCCATCTCCCTCTCCCTCTCCCTCCCTCCCTCTCTCTCTCTCTCTCTCTCAAATATTAAAAAATTGTTTTAAAGTGCACACTGTAAATAAACATTGAAAAAGACATGAGCTGCATGTTCATATTGGGAAAGACGATAGTCAGGGACAAGATCTAAAGTGAGGCAGCTCCTACCTGTTAGATCTGCACTGGGCCACCACCCCAAGTCACAGGCTTTGCAGGTGAATTCATCTTGCACGTATTCATTCTCTTTGCAGGCTGTGCAAATCCAGCAGCAGCTTACTTCTCCTTTCCGTATGACCTGTAAGACAGAGATAGTTCATACGCCTTAAAGATGGTCTCTCCAGAAAGTCTTCTATTTCATATGAGGACTTATTTTCATACTATAATTAAAAAAAAGAGTAACTCTTCAAAATATCCTATATGCTGAGGAACCCTAAGTACATGCATTCTAATATACCTCATTATCTTAGAGTTCAGATGTGAATTTCAGTTCATTTCATGCTGGGTTTGGAGGGTTTTCAAAAATAATTTCTTTCATAAAGGGAATTGATGACATTGTCATTTTTAGTGTTACAAAAATGAAACAGTTAAATTTTATTATTTATATTCATTTGTATTAATTGTTCTCATAAAAATAAAAATAACTTTTTCTTCTCTGAAAGAGCAATGTTTAGCCACAAAAATTCTTATATAATAAACCTATTTATTCATAAAATCTGAGGAATTATGAATTTTGCAATTATGAAAATCTGAGCTACTTTATATACATAAAAAAAACAGAATGAAGACTAAGAAAGTGAACCCTGTTATTGGCCTTGTGACTTGCTATAGTGAATTTAAAAGATCACATAAATTGTTGGAAGAAAAATTATTTTTAGCCCCAAATTACAAAGAATCATTTGTAGTAGTTTAAACTTTCTCCCATTTTCAATTTGTTTGGTAAGGCAAATTTCACTTGACCTAATACAAAAAAAAGTCAAAACACAGTGCATTTAAAGTGAGTTTCTTTTTAAACAGCACATAATTATATCTTGTTTTCATCTCCAGTCTGAGAACTTCTGCCTTTTATTGAAGTATTTCATACATTTATATTTAGTATAATTATTGATGTTGCTGGATAGGAATATTTTGATCTGATGTTGGACACAGTGTACATAAGGTGTAGAGTGCTGGATGCTTTTCCCTGAAGAAGTATTGGTCTTTGTTCTGGCAGGCAGTTAAACTACTTGTGGCTCAGTTTGAGCCTTGTTTTTAATCTTTTAAGCAGAAGATTGTCTGCTCTAGGAATAATTAAGCCTCATATTATGTAAGATGTGCCCACCTGGGGTTTCTCCTTAATTCCTGTGTATTCAACAAGGTATCTCCACTCTGGCTTGTGGAAAATGAGACAATTTCTGGGTCTGTGTAAGCTCAAGGGTTCCAGCTCCCCAGTAATTGTTTTCTACCTGGACTTTTTGAATTCTACCCTACTCATGTGCAGATCGGTGTTCCGCCAAACACTAAAGGGTACCTGTATGCTAACCTCTGGGACTCTTTCTGAACAGGTCTCCTCTCTCTTACACTGCACTACAAATTCTGGCTGCCTTGGCCTTCCTAAACCTTGAGTTCTGTCTTCTTAAATTAGCAAGGTCTCCAAGCTCTGTATTCTCTTTCATTGAACAACAATCAGGGAATTGCCTCCAGGCATAAAGCCTGAGTGATTTTAGGGTTCACCTTGTTTGTTTGCCTTCACTACCCTGGAATTAAGGTCATGCACTATTTTCCAACGTCTCAACACTGTTATTTCATATATTATGTCAAATTTTCTACTTGTTTACAGCAAAAGGAAATTTGGATTCTGTTACTCTTTCATGTCTAGAAGCAGAAGTTCTTCCCTAATACATTAAATAATATTAAATGTTTTCATATGTAAAATCATAAATTAAATTGTAAATATTGCCATACCTTAAAATAATGCAAACTCTAGCTTTTGTGAAAATAAAACTATCTTTTCCCAGAACAGGTCAAAATTAAAATCTTTATCTGAGAATTACATATAGAATATCAAACGACAGAATATTTTCAGAAAATGTAAAATGTTTCTTTTTCTTCTTTTCTTTTCAAATGACTTTAGAAAGTAGAATGAAATTAAGTCTTTTCAAAAACTACCCCCAACCCCACAATAAGCATGGAAAATTTACATTCCAAATCATAATTTTTTAAGTGATATAAGAAAAAATTGAATAAATGAGACTGCTTTCTTATTTTAGTTGGTATAACAAATATAGTAAAATCCATCACAAAATCCTGTATATCCCTTCAGTCAGTTTTGTCTTTTTCTCTCACTATAAAATTAATGCTACTAATTTGAAAAATTCAAAAGGTGATAATGCTAAACAAATTTATTTGTGCAGGATGACTAGGAAAGTAGATGCTATGAGTAACTGGCACTTGGGAAGTCTTTAAAATCAGATTTTAAATTACTTAATAAATGAATAAATGATTAACTTTATACCTTTATTATTAATTATATAAACATATACAATAAATTATATAATTAACAATATAAAATTATAATTATAAATCTATTATAAAATTATGTAATTATATATAATTAAAATTATAAAGTATAATTATATCATTATTTATTAATAATGAAAAATGAAGCTGCTTAAATGGAATTATTTCTTATGACTTCTTTATTCTGCCACCAAGTAGGTATACTTTTGGCATACAGTGTTTGTAATACCTGATGTCTTCTTTTCCATCTCTCAGTCACCCCGTAGACCGAGATTTTATCACTTTACACTGAATTCTGGGCCTTGTCTCCTAATTATACAACATGCTCTAATTTCTTCTTACTCCAGTGTGGCATGCACACAACTGCCAAGATCACCCGAATGGCCAGTGGGCTCCTCAAGGGAAGGGACCAAGAGCCGACTCATTGTTTTCAGATCCTTGTCATCAAGGGATAGGTATGTACCAAAAACACACAGTAGGTGACCAATGAATGGGTGATGGATTGAATCTTTTTAAAACATACAATTAGGCCACTCAAAGCAGTTTAGTGCCTCCCCACCCAAATACCTTTGCAACATAAGCTCTTCAGTCAGGCATTCACTTAGTCCCCGGTCCTTGTTTCTGCACTTAACTTTGTTAATAAATTCTTACATAAGTCTGTCAAATGAGGACAGAGCCTTGGTGCCAACCCCTCATTGTGTCCTCAGTAATGTCCACATAACGCTTTTATCTGTTTGTTTTGGAGGGAGGTTTCAAGTAGACTAGACACATCATCAGATTTGTGTTTCATCTGACTTGTTTGCACAAGGAATAATCTAGAGAATAGAGTTTAAAGAGAGAGAGAGAGAGAGAAGAAAGAATGTGTGTGTGTATGCATGTTTATATGTGTGTGTGCTAACCCATGGATCTTACATGGAACTATAAGCAAACAAATAAATATATTTTCATAAAAGAATGAATATTACCTTCCATTTAGAATGTCACCTTTTCTCCATAAGTCCAAAGTCCATCTGTGTCACTACTTTCAAGGGCAGATACAACGTCAAAGCTCCAGACAGTATTTCTGGAGCATTAAACCTTTCAAACACTAGCTTATTTATAATTCTCTAAGAGCTAAAATATAGTTGGTATTTCATTACTATAAGTTAGATTTTGTCCACTAACTTTTTTCATATCTATATGGTAGATATGTTTCGTTCAGATACAGTTTTTAAAAATTCCTGTTATTGTCTCTAATTTATATTCAAATCTTCAGATAGTCAAATCAAAATCATATTATTGATTATTTTTATATTTTGTTTTTTTATATGAGTCATGCTTACTAATATTTCTTTTGCATGTACAGTGATGTCATTATTAATTACTGATATTAATCTTATTGTGCCTAATTTATAAATTAAACCTTATCATAGGTATATAAGTCTAGGAAAAAGCATAGTATATATCGGGGGTTTGATACTATTTGGGGTTTCAGGCATCCATAGGGAGGGAGGTGTCCTGGAATATATCCCCCACAAATAAGAGGGGACTACCGTGGTATACACTCAATAACTGAATCAAGTATTTTTTCACTTTTGTCACAGAAAACACTTTCTTATGATAGCTTTGAGTCACAACAACAGTATTGATATTTTACTGAAACTGCCCTTGAAGGACCATGGCTTACCAAGACCCAGGACCTGCTTTGATTCTTTTTAAATCCTGTGTCCATGGTGCTATTTATTGTTAGTGAGACTAGGTGACTTGCTGGTACACACAATGCCATGATTCAATTACATACACACTGTAGGAGTCTTAAAATATTTATGCAATAGGAAAGCAAGTGATCATTCGGTGACTCAGTTTCTGAAGTAATCTGAAATGGATTTTTTAAATTAAGGTTTTCTTTAGAAAAAGAATGTAAGAAAATAAATAGCATCAAGAGAATATAGTGAAGAAAAGGTAACTGTGAATTAAAGGAAACAGAAAATTTTCACAAAAGAGAACAGCCTGAAAGACTAAACAGAATAAAGAAATTGAGTCTACTCTAATCAGGACTAGAGGAGAATCAGCTGCAAGAGAGAAAAGCTAACCCTGCCCCCAATCAACTCAGATGGCTGATGTTTTTCTCCAGCTACACTGAGTTCCTCAAAGGAATAGACTATGGTTAAGTCTCCTTTGCATTCCCTTTCCTAGTGAGGTACTAAAGCTGAAGGGGCTCCATTTTAGAAAAGCTCCATCTTGGGGTACCTGCATGGCTCAGTTGGTTAAGCATCCGACTCTTGGTTTTAGCTCAGGTCATGAGCTCATGGTTTATGAGATGGAGCCCCGCATCGGGCTCTGTGCTGATGATATGGAGCCTCCTCGAGATTCTCTCTCAACCCCTCTCTCTGCCCTTCCTCTCCTTGTGCTGTCTTTCTCTCTCTCTCTCTCTCTCTCTCTCAAAATAAATAAATAAACATTTTACAAAAAAGGAAAAGAAAACCTCCATCTCTACTGTTTTTCTACTGGGCCCCATTTACTCATCTTCCACACTTTGCCTCTGAATAACCCAAAGAAGCTATGTTCTCATTTCAAGGGGGAAGTAAGAAAGTTAATCATTCTCTGAAATTTGTCCTCAGCCCCAAATACCTGATGACACCTTAGAAGAGCCAAATACCAAACATGTTCCAGGACATTAGCTTTAAACAAACCTTGGCTGATACTGGCATCCATACTTCTACCTTCAGCACTGTATGGAATAATACTTATTATTCACCTCACACTCACCTTTAATGGACTGTACCCTGGATTCCTGAAGAAACATGTACTCTAAACCCTTTTCTAGCATGAACCCCTAGCCCCAAGCAATGGTGAGACTCATTCTCCTTTCCTTTCCGAGTCTCCCAGACACTCCGTCTGCTATTCTCTGTCACTCATGCTATTTAATAAACTTTTCCACTTTCTCTGGCTGGTGTTTGATTTCTATCCTGTGCGAAGCCAAGGACCCTTTTGGCTAGTCTTGTAGGACCCTCCCCTGGGTCCTCAGACCCAGTCCACCTGCATCACGAATATGGTTCATGGCCCATATTAATTTCTCAATAATGTAGATGGATGAAAAGAGGAAAATAGTATAGACTATGACATAAACAGAAGAAACAGAAATGAATTCAAAGAATGGAAAAGAAGAGTAAGGGAAGAAAACCTTAGAAAAAACTAAATACAAAATATCAATTAAAAAATCCCTACATTGTAATTTATTATAAGGAAAATATATTAAAAATGGCATGGGAATATAAAATCATCACAAGAATGGGGCACCTAGGTGGCTCAGTCGGTTAAAGCATCTGACTCTCGATTTTGGCTCAAGTCATGATCTCACAGTTCGTGAGTTTGAGCCCCGCATCAGGTCTGTGCTAACAGTGCAAAACCTGCTTGGGATTCTCTCTCTCTCTCTCTCTCTCTCTCTCTCGCCTGCTCACTCTCTCCCTCTCTCTCTCTTTCAAAGTAAATAAATAAAATCTTAAAATCATAACAGGAATGGACATATATAAAACCAGGCTTTTTGCTAGGACCTCTGCACTGAATTAACTACACTAACCCTTCACAACCACTCAGTGCAGTGGAGTTAATTACGTGTACTCTGCAGATGAGGAAGCAGTTGCAGAAGGGATTGGTATCTTCTGCAAACCTCAGTCTTGTTATCTCCAGTTATTTTCAAAAGGTAGGCACTTCTAGTGCAACAATGGCTGCCAGGGTGATGACATGTTATACAGAGAAACAAAATTATATCTCAGAGGCTGGCAGATAGATATTCAATTAATCAACCTTTTTTTAGTGACCCAGTGTGCCAGACATGTGCTATGCGTGGGATAAATCATTGACAACCCCAATTTTTTGGGTTAAGGAGCTCAAAATCTAATATAATGTGTTAAGTCTACTGATAGAAGGGGGCATGAAATGCTTATGCAGAACATATATATTCAATTATTTACTCATTCTCTTACAACATGCATTTAAGTGCCAGGCACTATGTCAAGGCTAGAAACAGTCAGTGAACAAAGCAGATAATATCCCCATCCTGAGGAGGAGCTATTTTTCTAGAGAAGGGCTTTGAGAAAACTAAAGGGAGACAGAGGAAAAGGGTGCAGGGCAGGGACCAAGGTGAGGCAAGTGTAGCACCTAGGGACCAGATTTAAAGAGACACCCACCTTCACGGTTGTGTAAGTATGCACCTACACTTGCACAACCTTGAGATTGAGTGCTTTCCTAAATCCTGGGCCCTAGGCACCTCACTTGCCTCATGGTGGTCCTCGGTAGGGGGGGCACCTGGAATAAGGAATCTCAATCTGGTGTTTGGTGATTAGATAAGGTATCACTAAGACATTGCCATTTAAGTAAAGATTTGAGAGAAGGAAAGGATATAAACCTTGAATATATCTAGTGGAAGAGTACTCTAGGCAGAGGGAATGGCTAGAACAGAGTTGGTACCCTGCATACTCATACTTCCTTCTCTATTTTTCTGTATGTATCGTATACTTCAATAAATGTTTACTTACAAAAGCAAATGGGACCTGTTTCTGCCACTGCCAGTGTCCAATATCATGTGATTTAGCAGCAGCACCTATTGGGACTTGTCCCCAAAAGTGGCAGATAGGCTGGGTCTGAAGCTAAGGTGATCACCCACAGCTTCAGTAAACAGAGTGTGGCCAACATATGAGAGGTGAAGATGGAGGTATTACTCAAAGTAGCTATGGATAAATTAATAATTTCACAGAATTTCTCATTATGACCATTATGACCAGTGTTTACAGTTTCCTCCTCATCCAGAGGGACTATGATAATTTCATATTTTCACATGTGTCATAAGACACACACACACATACACACGAAGTATTTTGTCTTCTTTTTTTTCAAAATTGTAGCCAATGTGTTTTTAGTCACCCGGGGAGATCACATCAATGTTCTGTAATCACAGGCTTCTCAGATAAGGATTTTTTTAATATTCAGATCTTGCCATCCTGCAGTGGAATTTAGAAAGTATTACATAATGGACAAACCACATCATCATTCCACTGGTTTCCAAAATGGTTATATTAACTATGAACAGTTTAAATGTGTAGTTTGCTTTGATTCACAATGAGAGGGAGTGGAGGTGGATGGGACAGTTGTGGTTAATGATGTTATTGCAAACTTTCTTTGCTAATCTTATGACTATATGAGAATTATCCTTATTCTTACAGAACATAAGGTATGTTCTGAGGCATTAAGGTATAGAGTTTCATGATATTTGCACGTGACTTTCAAATGGCTCAGGGAGAACATAGGAAGGAGGAAAAGAAAGGGAAAAAGAAAGAAAGGGAAAGTAAGATGAGAAAAAATAGAGTGAAGGATTTACAATTACTGAATGTGGCTGGTGGCTATATGAATGGTCAATTTAATATTTTTTTCATGTTTAAAAGTGAGAAAAAAGAGAGAAATATTAACTAGATCAAAATTATGAGCAAATAGGGAAAAAGTTGAACAAAAGTAAAAATACTCATTACAAATATGGGAAGAATTCAAAGATAATTCACAGTTAGCGGTCATAAAATAACTATGAAAATTCTCTGAAAGCTTCAGGCAGATACAGCTGAGATGGGCTGGGTGGTGGGGACATGACATACACGTGCAAGCCACATAGTGACCAGAGAGTAACGACTGTTTGCACCATGAGAACGTTTGCTTGAGGTAGATTTCAGCCTAAAATGATTCTCTTGCCACCAAATTCAAGACAAAATTCCTCTTCCTACTGCCATGGAGGGAAGAAAACATATCCAAGCCATTTTGAGGAGGCACTGGAGGAGAATGAAACTATTCCAAATGCTATAGCCTAGCATATAAAAACAAAAATAGCTAGAAGTATAAAGAAGTACAACATGACACACTTTGAACTCTGAATGTGGAGCAATTGCAGATAGAAAAACTGAATATAAAATGATCTGTCCAGCGTGATCCAAAATGTGACCTAGAAGAAAATAAGCAGGTGAGCTACTCAGATTCAATGTCAAGGTAAGAAGAGTGGAAGGGGGAAAAGTGCACCCCTTTTCCCTAACTTCCCAATTCCAGGTATTGAGATCAAAGGGCCAGTATCTCATCAGGTGGTGAATTATTGGGAAATGGTGTGAAAGCTTATCTTTGGTTATTTTATATTTTGACAAAAATTTTGCATTGTTTCCATAATTACAAAACAAATGGAATGATAATGCTTTTCAAAGTTCATCTATCTGATTTCACATAATGCAATGTTTCATATTCTATCACATCATTAAAGTTGGTTTTTCTCCCTGAGGATGCTTAACTGTGATATTGGCAGGTGTGTTATTACCTGGAGTACAAACATTATAATGTGGCTACATATTCTTCTCAACCTTGATATTGGATAGCATGGACCTAAGACAGATCTATTTCCTATAGCTACTCTGCATAAAGTAACAGGAAGGATTCTTGGCAAATCATATATGTTCCATCATATAAAATTTATCCTTATCACACTTATTTTCTTATCATTAGGAAAGGGAAGGTGGTACTGATTGCTTGACAATTTTGATCAGAATAGATATCCAGTCTTTCAGAGGGACAGCATCCCTTGCAGAATAATGCTGGAATTGGGCCAAGTAAGCGACTGTAAATATAGAGAGAGTTCTTTCAAGAGCTGGCAAATGTACAGAGGAAGAGGAAAACAATGCTAAAGAGTCTACCAAAAGTATGAGTTCACAGCATGCATTAAAGGGATGATCTTAGGTTGCTAAAGATGACGAACATTCTGGAATATGAGGCTCTCATCCCTGATCTCTGCAGAGTCTTAAAGTATCAGATCTACAACAAAGTGGCTGCTTTTTAATCATTGGCCTCTGTTGAAAGGTGATAGTGTCAATGTGAAAATTAATATTAGCAATTATATTTTTAAAAGAAGGGTATTATTAGAAACAATACGTTTTTTACATTGGCAACTTCTGTCAAGTAACTATACTTACTAACAGAAAAAACCCAGAGTCAAACTCCTTGAGTAGCATTACCTAATCATGCTCATGGTATTATTAAATCTAAGGACACATAGTTCCAATTAAAGGTCAATGTAAGTGGTTTCTTAATAGACTGTCCTAGCTTCCTTTCATCTTTGAAGACATCTTGGATCACCATGAAAATGAACATGTCCCTTTTAGTTTGATACTCAACAAATTGGTGGTTTGGCCTCTTTGCTGATCTAACTGGAGTGGGAAACTCAGGGTAACACAGGAAGCTAAAGCTGAAAGGGGCTCTCGCAGTTATAAGTTAAGCAATCTTCTGATGTCCACCCTGCTAACACCTTTTGAAACTAAACTTTTATCTTTCCAATAGAAAATGCCAGGATAGGAAAGAATCAGACTTCTCTTGAAATTAGTTAACCTAATTCTAAAGTCCATAGTTTGTAAGATACATGTACTTGGGCTTTTTTATATGTATGTAAGGTATATTTTACTATGTGACAATATGGCATGTGCAAATCAGAAAATATTTCTGATCTATTCTTTATGTTCACGTAACTTCAGAATTTTATTTTGATTGGGCGGGTGAGAAAGGAGGAATTAGGGCTCTCCATTCTTCATGCCCAATCCCCCAGCCCCCAAATCATCCTCTTAAAGGAAAGAACCCAAAGACAAACTTAAGGGGAGAAAAATAGAAGACAGAGAGGAAAGGAAAGAATAGGAATCAGTGAAAGTAATCTGCAGGATCTTTTCCCTCGACGTCTCTACCGGTTTCCCTGCCTCTATTAAATTCTCCCAACCTCCTGCACTAATATTGCTTCCTCAATTCTAGATTCTGTTCCCTGTTAAAGTGCATCTCTATTTATAATTTTATAGTGAACTCCTGAGAAAATAAGGCTTAGCAACTGAAACTTGCATTAGTAGGAGATACACCAGTTCATCTAATGACAGGTAATTGAACCACATAAGGCAGTGAGGTGATCAGAGCTTTGGGCTGGTTCTCATCCCAGCTTTGGTGCTTTCTATCTTGAGAGAGCTTGGTTCAAACGGCTCAGCCTCTCTGGGCCTCAGATTCCTCATCTGTATAATGGGGGCCAAAATATCTGTTTTAAAAGTGTTATTTTAAGGAATAATTAAAATGGTGACTGTAATGTATCTATTATTGTACTTATATAAGAATATGCTTGAAAAACATTTGTCCCTGACTTCTATTGCCTCCCTTCTCCTTCCTTTCATTGCCCACTTCACCTTCTCACCCCTTCTTGGCTCTTTCTTGCCCTTCACCACACCAAAGGAAATGGCTGCAGGCCTGGTACAGGAGATCACCACATGTATAGGCCCTTGGTGTTTGCTTACAGATTCACTGTCTACACTTTGTGTGCTGCCTTAGATCCTCTTCCCCTAGCCTGTCTCTTAGGCCTTTGACCACGGGCTCTTGGAAAGTCCTGGACACTTCTGCAACCCATACTTCAATCTCTATCACTATTGTCTCATTTCCTGGCATGTCCACCTATCTGTCCCTCCCATGACTCCATCACTGGGCTTCAGAACTGCTTCCATTACACTCACCACAGCAGAAGCCCAGACCAGACTGCATGGGACCCAACTGCTTCTAAATCTGAAAAAGGACCATGGAACTGAACATAGACTCGGGCTTCCCCAGTAGCTGTCTAAAGGGATTGAATGATATTACTTCCTGTGAGTAAACTTTGTCCACAGAGAACAGAAAATGGCATGGCATAGGTGCATACATTCTTCTTCCCTCCTTGCTCTAGTAGATTGGCCAAATGGCCCATCCAGAGATCTCTCTGAGGCTGAATGACCAGTTATACTCAGTGAAGTGGCATCCTGCTCAGTAAAGCATCACTTCATTGATGATGGTGGTGGTAGTGGTGGTGGGAGGGGTTTCCATGCTCCCCTGTCCTTTCCCCTTTCCCTTCACTCTTGCATCTCTGAGATTCTTGTTCCCAGTAATGCACTGACACTTAAGCCGTGCTTAGTTTTAAGGTTTTAAGGAAACCTGTGAACTACGCTGTCCAGGCTTTCTTGCCAATGTCTCCTGGATGATTTTGGCCAAATGCAGGGACCTAATGGGAGACCAAAGCGAGGGAGAGAGAGGAAGCCAAGGTGTCCTCCCCTCCCTGCTTCAGGGGGGGCATCTCTGGAGCAGCTGTGACTTCTCCCTGAGTCCCTCTAGCCCGGGGTGAGGATGATTCTTGCTGTTGCTGGTCTCAGGTGACTTGGCATCCTCTTTCACTTTTATAACCAATTTCTTATATTAAATTCCCTCTATCAAACCATCTGGCAAGGGTTCTTTTCTTCCCAACCAGACCCTGACTAATATAACACACAGCAATAAAAAGTTTGATTTTACTTAACTGTGTTTGTGGAATGGTTAATATAAATTTCTGCTTCCATAAGATATTATATTTATAAGACATTATATGTAGGTTTCTAAAAATCAACAGCATAAGAAAACTGCTTTTAACTACTTCAAGGGAATTTACCATAAGAAAGCTCTATGGGTTATCATTTAAAAAGTCAAATAATTTATTTTAGCATTTTAAATGGCATTTGATATTTAAAATGAATAATCTCTTTCTAAACATTATGCTTCCCAGTTAATACAAGTGCAAGTCCTATAATCACCTTGCATGTTGCCTCTCTCCTGTCTTTATGGTGGCTACTGAGGGATCTGGCTCTTTGCATCCTGGGCCTGGTAGGTGGCAAATTGGTGGTGTGAGAATATAAGTGCTATCATTTGGTAAATGGGATTCAGATTTCATTTGTTTCCATACCTCCCATGGTGCTTCTGGGTAACAAACAAACATTCCACCACCACCCCCACCTCCACTCCAGGTGCTATTGAGAACAGGCATATTTTCTTCCTGCAGGGTACACAGTATTTCTAAAATTAGACCCCAAGAGATTTGCATTTATAGCAAGTGCTCTGTAATGGCTCTGCGATGATTTCTGGGATCTCCTTCAATAACAAACACTGCATGGGCGTAATGCAAACGTGAAGCCAGAAACACTTTAGTATCTAGGCATAGAGATGTATGACAGCCTTTCCTGTGAATTTCAGGGGGAAAGGACTTTCTTCTGAAAGGTATGAATGGGAATCCACAGGGTACATCGGCCCCCATTTGTGGCCTACCAGCAACCACAGTAACAGTAGGGAATTGTGGAAGGCGGCTAGAGTTCAGAGAATCTTTGGAATGATCTGTTTTCTCTTGCCAAGATTTGTTTGTTTGTTTGTTTTTCTTATACTCTAAAAAAACCCAACTTTGTAGTTCCATAAACTGTTTTACAGTGCTTGTCTGTACCATAGACAAGGTTCCCACCCAAGCTGGAAAGGCCTGAGTCACACATGTGATACCTCTTGACTCACGTTGTCCCCGAAGTATGACCTCAGTCTCAGATGTCCCGTTTCCCCCCGCCATCCAGAAAGGACGACAAAATTAGAATCCAGTGGTCTGGCATCTCATGGCAACAATTAGGAAGCTCTGGGCCTCTAGAGTTTAAACCATCAGACAACCTCATGTGGAAGAATTCTATCAGGACAAGAATCAGGTATGGGATTCCTGGGGAACAGCCTTGCTGACATACAGCCTGTACACACTGGACTGGCTACAGCCATGCTGAAATACTCTCTGCAGAGTGCAAACTCATGGTATCTTCGAGCTCCCTGAATGACCCACGCTACTCCCGCCTTACAGGACTCCTTGCCCAAATCTTCCCACCATTCAAAGACTAACCCTGGGCTTGATGGGACATGTCCAGCACCCTGTCACAGCACCAGGAAGGAGTCTATTCTGATCGGTTAGTTGGCATGGCAATTATTAAGTACTTAATATCACATCTGGGGGCACCTGGGTGGCTCAGTCATTTGAGCATCTGACTTTGGCTCAGGTCATGGTCTCACAGTTCCTGGGTTTGAGCCCTGTGTCACACTGTGTGCTGACAGCTCAGAGCCTGGAGCCTGTTTCATATTCTGTGTCTCCCTCTCTGTCTCTCTGCTCCTCCCCTACTTTCTCTCTTTCTCTCTCTCTCTCTCTCTCTCTCTCTCTCTCTCAAAAATCAATAAATATTTAAAAATTTATTTTAATATCACATCTGCATAGAAGGAACAAGATACTTAAAACTAAGGTGAATAAAACTAATGTAACGTTGTGTGTCAACTCTACACTAATAAAAAAGAAATAAAATGCATTCAATCAAACAAACCAACTAGGGTGAATTATCTCAGAAGTTTGTTTCTTCCTTAAAGTGGCTGGGATTCCTGAGAGTTTGAGTCCATCAGGATAGCTCTTCAAAAGATGTTACAGCTTGGGGCACCTGGGTGTCTCAGTTGGTTAAACATCCAACTCTTGATTTTGGCTCAGGTCATGATCTTGAGGTTTGTGAGTTCAAGCCCCATGTCAGGCTCTGCTCTGACAGTGACAGTGTGGAGCCTGCTTGGGATTCTCTCTCTCCCTCTCCTTCTGTCCCTCCTCCATGCTGGCATTCTCTCTCTCCCTCTCTCTCTCTCTCTCAAAATAAATAAACAAAAAAGATGTTACAGCTTCCAAATCCTCTGGTTTCATTGATCAGTAGACATCAGTCTTTTCCAGTTTCTGTACCAACACTTCAGCACATGACTAACATGACAACACTCTTGTCCCAAGACCCCTCAGTGTGATACTCAGGGCTTCTTCCTACAGGGGTGGTTCCGCAGCTCCCAAGAATGAGAATGGCAGGTGGCATGGTGGCATGGCCAGACGGTCAGCGCCTTACACAGTATCTCCTCCAGCCCAGCTGTGCTGTGTCACATTTACGTGACAGCCTGTCTGCTCCCAGAGATGAATCACAGAAAATTAGAGAGGGGAAAGACCTACCAGGTCATTTAATCCATACTCTTGCCAGTTGGCCATCACTCCCCTACTCCCCTATGCTCCATTTCCTAGTGCATCATCCAGTGTGGTTTTAAATAGCATGAGACACAGAGGAGCGCTGTTCCTATGCCTTCCTCACCAAGAATCCTCTCTTGCCGTCCAGCCAAATGTTCGATATTTGATGTTTATTTACTCTACTGTTATGCATATAGCAATATCGTGGTTTCTCGCTTGCCCCAGGCTGATAAAAAAGCTTCTAAGAATAACTAGGAAGTAAGGACTCTCTCTTGGCTAGAAAATGCCAGTTTCAGGAAAATCAAAGAATGTGGTAGTGAAAAGAGAAATGATAAGCAGCTTCTGTTAGCTCATTTCAGCTTCTTTTATGTTAATTGTGTACCTATTTAGTATTGTTCAGCTTCTGCTCTCTTTAACGATAGCTAGAACTATGACTAAGCGGTATCATTGGTTTTGGTTTCCACATTTACTTCTGTTTCAATTTTTAATTCGAATGTTTGTCCCCTCGCTTTCTAGATTTAATTGAAGAGTCCGGCTCATCACTGCGATTCAAATAAGGACTATTCTTCAATATTCGAATGGTTTGTCTATTTCATTTCCTAATCATCCTTTGTTTTTCCAATTTAGCCAAACACAAGAACAAAAACAGTAAGCTTGGCACATCCCTTCTGGACAGTCTTGTCTAAGAAAAATGTCTGTTTTTCTTTGTGTAGGTCCATGTAGGGGGACTCATTCTGTCTAAGAAAGCATTTGTGATCAGCTTACCTTAATTTGACCCTTTAAGCAAGGTTCACTGCACACAGACCGCACCATTCCACTCTTGTTCATTTGGATTTTGTAATCATCAATGTTCAACACGCCTTCATGCCACGTTCCAACATGTACATAGTCATAGCGATTGGCTTCGGTGTACTGCAGATTCATGATATCATACCTACAGAGAAAACAACACTTGCATCTTGGACAATACGGACATCATGTAGAAAACAAAGAAATTCGGTAAACATGTTGTAGAGAGAGGGAGAGAAAAGCTAGAATTATCTCACGACTTAACACCTGGTCAATATTTTCATTTGTCTCTAATGTTTCTTCCGATTTTCCAAAATGTGTGTTTCCTTCTTTAGTCTCTGCATATTGCCCGTATTTGCTAAAGAATGTATTACTTCTGCACCTCTCTCTCTCCTTATTCTACCCCAAAATATGTGTGCTGAGTTGATTATCATCTCCTTCAAATCATTATTCACTAAGTTATTCTTTGAACGAGTCATGATTCTTGAGAACACCGATTTCTTTTTTTTAATGTTTATTTATTTATTTTGAGAGAGAAAGAGTGCACGCAAGTCAGGGAGACACAAAAAGAGAGAGGGAGAGAGAGAATCCCAAGCAGGATTCATGCTGTCAGTGCAGAGTCCGATGTGGGGGCTATCTCTCACAAACCATGAGATCATGACCTGAGTAGGGATCAAGCGTCGGACGCTCAACTGACCGAGCCACCCAGGCATCCAGAGAATATTAATTTCTTAACTTGATCACCGTCATTCTAATGTTCTTTTTCACATTCAGTTGCCATTTTCATTATGCTGGATTAAAAGAAGGGAGTTTTACCAAGTCTGGAACCTATTTTAGGTGCTAATAAAGCAAGAAATCTGAGAAACGCAGCTTTAATTAATGAGGATATTGGGGATTTAGCATCTTGAGCACTGACATTTAAACTGGTCTCTTCCCTGATTAGAACAAACACTTCTGAAATCCAAATAATCGGTGTCAGTTACTTCAGTAATTTCAAATGCTGCAATGCTACACTATGGCAACATCTACATTTAGAAACCTTCACTGCAGCCAGACTGTGCTTTGGAGGCCAGACCTCATCAATTTCCAGCAGGGGCAATGGAGAACATCCTCCAATGTGATGAAAAGAGCACAGGACTTGGCATTAGAATGCATCAGCTAGAATCTCTTTTCTAACACTTTAACAGTAGATTATACTACTTAGGAATGTCACTAAACACTTAAAGGTTCACAGAGTTCTTGTGAGGATTTATTAACATAAGACATTTAAAAAACTATTTTACAGTTGGGAAAATGTATACATAAGGCAATATCACTATATCATTCATATTTGTATTACTATGAATGCCCTAAAATACTCTGGTTATTTCCATTACCATAAGAAAACTGGAGAACATCTTTTTGTATTTGCATAGCTGTTTCTCTCTCAGTCTTTGGAAATTCTCTGGCCTTCTTCAATCTTCTCTCCATGTTGCTCTTTACTCCAAGTAAACTATAACTCATGTGGCAGTTTCCCAAAAATGTATGCCTGACTCTGTTTCTGGCTCTGCAAAGTGGGATTCTCTTCGCTGTAATACCTATGCAGAGTTCCCACCGCTCTGCCCTAGAATAGAGAGGGATGGTCTCTAGTTCTTTGTGCTGGACCTGAAGAAATAGATGGCAATTAACTAACATGTATTTCTCTTCCTCATCTTCCAACCCCCCCATGCCCTACCTAATCCATTTTGGAATTCTTTTTCTCTAAACCCTATGCAGATGCAGAGTCCCCCTCAGCCCAGCACTCTCAGGAAGCTATTGCCAATCTTAGTTGGCTTCCAAAACCTATTGGCTATATCAGTCTTAGTTCTTTATCTAGACAACAACTATCCTTTGTTGGCTTTTCTGCCTGTTCTTAATGTGCAAACACATTCTACCACCCACAGGGTGGCTAGTGGCTTCTCCACATCCAAATTCTGGCAATTTCTCTAAAGGTAAAGGGGACTCTGGGAGAGGAAAGGAAGTTTTTCCCCATTTTCCAGGTTAGAAGGGAAAATGGTGCACCTGGAGCAAGTTATTCATCTGTTTGCTGTTCAGATTTTCGGCTAACAAATAAAAGTTCTGATTCTTCTTGTTGCTGAGCCATACCAGCACATTCTTCTGAGTGGCTCTCTGAGCGATACCCTAGCGGGTATTAACTGTGGGCTGATGGCCCCTACTCTTCTTGCTGATCAATGATGCTAATATATACCTCCAGTATTTTTCCATTTTAAACTCATTATGGTTACAGAACCTGCTGTGAATGTTTGGTGAATAACTTCCTTTCTCATTTCCTTTAGTTTTTATGTTTGACCCTATATTGTTATTCACTCTCCCTACATACTTTCAGTGAAGGCTTTGGTGCAATGCCAGCTTTAGGATATCTTTTTCCTATAGATCAGTTTCCTAGGACTTGTTTCAACATTTGCTCTTCAAAAGGAGAAATCAATTCACACTTCATTAGCATTTAGAAACTGAAAAATTCATAATATTTTGGTATGAAAACACATTTTCAAAAAGTCCCAAAAGACAGAGGAAAAAAAACACTGAAAGATACCAAGGGAAAAACATAAGATACCAAACAGAGGCCTTCCCCTGTGCTGCATGCATTAATGAACACCGCTCTTTTCTCTTGACCCTACAGTCCCTCCTCGGCATGTTGGCATTTATTTGGAATATCCTTATGCTGTAAAGTACAATTTTATAGCACCCTCTCAATGCACTCAGTTTATGTTGCATGATGATTCACTAAAATAATTACAAGAGGGACCAAAAGCATGAATGGTGGTATGAGAGGGGATGGGAGCAGAGGGACATGGTTGAAACAGACACTGAACACAGATTAAGATGACCAGTTTCAAGCAAGAGGAAATGATCCTTGAAAAGGGACCTAAAGGAAAGCTCATGATTTAAATATGTAATTACACAGAGGAAAAACCAGCTAAAATTGCATGCCTGTATTTTGGATAACTTATAAATAAAGAGATCAGGAGGAAACTTGTATGTATGGAGTGTCTGAAATGCATCTGGAGGGGTGCTTGGGTGGCTGAGTCAGTTAAGCATCTGACTCTTGGTTTCAGCTCAGGTCATGATCTCATGTTCATGAGCTGGAGCGTTCTCCCAGGCTCTGCACTGGCAGTGTGGAGCCTGCTTGGGATTCTTGGTCTCCCACTCTCTCTCTGTCCCTTTCCTGCTCACTCTTTATCTCTCAAAGAAAGAAAGAAAGAAAGAAAGAAAGAAAGAAAGAAAGAAAGAAACTTAAAAAATTCATCTGGCCTATGCCAGGCACATTGTCTACATCATCTTACAGAATCATGAAGGAAGGTTTCCATCACAAATCTGACAGTTTCCAGTGGAACCCAGGATTACAACCATGCACTTAAAGGGGAGAGTGTTCAGTGTTCTGAGCATAGTCCTCTTGTCCTTTTTGGTACTATTTCCTAAGGTACCCAGCACCTGGAAGCTTTCCACATTCCCAGGACTTAAATCATTCCATCCACCCCACTCACATTTTGATCTAAATCTCTTCATGCAGCCTGGAAGGAATCTGATAAATCCATCATTGCAATTCTGACAATTACTTAGATCACTTATCCTTCTCAAGGCTGTTGGATTTTCACAGGGAGAATCCCCACAAGTCACTCTCTGAACACATAACTTTAAGCTTACATGAAAGGAAGAGATATGTTGAGAATTATTTAGGGTCAGATAGTTTCTTACAGTGCCTCTGAAATGACATTAAGAAGGTTGCCAGCAACTCTGCCTCATTTTGGGATTAGCTAAAAGGCAGCGCGATGTGGCAAAAAGATTATAGGCATCAGATTCAGACTGCACTTCGTCTACCAGCTACTCTCTGCATGAATTTAGGTGAGTTTCTTAGCTTCTCTGACACTCAGTTTCTCATCTGTAAAAGAGGATAATGATATGCCTGTAGCAATGAGGATTAAATGATTTGATGTTCCATTTTAACACAACACATGCTTTCCTAAAATTTCTCATTCTGTAAAATCATATACTGAGAGATAACAGGGCTTATGAGAGAGAGAGAGAGAGAAAAAAAAAACAACAAGATTGTGGGCATACTGTATAGCAGCCAAGCTGAGGGCCTTTTTCTTTCCTGCAGCAGACTAATCTCACCCTGCGATTCTGATTATCCCTTGCCTAGAAAAAAAAAATTCATATTAACGAACATCGGTTCATTTGTATGCCTGGAAAATGGCACTCTAAATTGACACCATTCTCTACCAATCACACGTGAGCTAACTGATATTATAAAAGCAGCTGTTGCAGAACAGACAGTATATAAAATGACTAGGGGAAAAATATACATGTTAGTTAGGTTTAATTTTTCTTTGCTTCTTGATTCTTTGGAAGCCATAAAGATTCGATACCAGAAAGAAAATTCTTTTCTTCTTTGTTTCAAGAGACTTGTTAGCAGGAACATAAATTGGCCTGAGAAAAGGGGATACATGAGGAAGATTTGGTACTCTTCATATATTAAGGTCTTACTAAAATATTACACAACCAGGAGTGCCTGGGTGGCTCGATCAGTTAAGCATCTGACTCTTGATTTCAGCTCAGGTCTTGATCTCATGGTTTGTGGGATCAAGCCCTGCATCGGGCTTTGCGCTGACAGTGTGGAACCTGCTTGGGATTCTCTCTCTCTCTCTCTCTCTCTCTCTCTCTCTCTCTCTCTCTCTCTCACACACACACACACACACACACACATTTTCTCTCTTTACCCCTTCCCCACTTGCTTTCGCCCTCTCTCTCAGAATAAATAAGTAAACATTTAAAAAATATATTACACAACCAGCATGGCATTGCAACCAATCAATCAGAAAGATGCTAGTCTGGTGCTGGCACTGCCAGAGAGGGTCCTGCTGCTCAGGTGTCATCTGTCCAGTTCTTGGGCTTGTACGATGTCCCACACATTCTGAGGGAAGGGCCAGGGTGATAGCTGGGCAGGGGGAAGCCACTGGAAGGATGCAGGTCTGTGGGTGTTTACCAATAAGTTTTCAATGTTTTATGGCATAATTTCCAACTGAGATTAGCCCTATATTTTTATCTATTGAGTCATATCTATCTTCATGACACCTGTAAACCATGGAACCAAAGGGACCAGAGTTGCCATCTATCTACTCAGAGAGGATCACAAGGTTATCTGAACCCATCACAGAACAGATGGCTTTACCTTCCAGGAGCATCCCCTTTCTCATCAAACCACACTTCCTCTCCAGACACACCGATGAACGTGGACTTGATGAGGAACTCCAGGAGTTTGCTACCGTCAATGGGCTTCATGGCATCACAGAGGCCCACATGACCTGGGCAGAGGGCATGGTGCATGTTCTGCAGCCCATGGGCCATGGCGTAGATGGCATTGATGACAAACCCCATCTTACTGTCCTGGACATAGTTTTCTTCTAAGCTTTCATTGCCTGCAACACAAAAAACAGACTGCTAGCAAGGTTGCAATAATGAGGTCTAGGAATGCATGGTTAATTCTCAAATGCTTTTCAGGGCTCTCAGAGGAAGGAAAAGCCAAGTCCACTTGTACAAGCCTTGTACTGTGACTAGCTCTAATTCTATCTGCAAATAGTTTATTCAATTTTATTTTCTGAATTCAATAATGATTTTATGACATATGAAGCAAACTCCATAGAGGTGAAAATAAAAAATTTTCAAATATTGCAAGGAAATCCTTAAGGAGCAATGAAAATAACTCTTATTCTCTCTTGGCTCACAGAGACTTATATTAGGAGCCTCCCTATATCACGGTACTGAAAAAGCATTTTTAATATCCTCTGTGACAATCCACAATCTATAATAACTAAATTTGTGTATTACCTAAGCCCTGATATTTTCTTTTGATGATTCCCCTAATTTTTTTCATATCTAGGGCCACAAAAGTCCAGAGTAAGAACTAGGTAGTATAAATCTCTCCTTATATATAGTTGACAGTATAGAAATATTTGAATCAGATTTGCTAATTATTAGAAACTGAGATAAATTGTTTCCTGATGGAAAAGTCATACTACACATTTACTTTTAACTTTTAACATTTACCTATGAATTTCAAAAACCCTACAATCATTTCCACCTATGTCACAAGAGATCAAAAGTTCCCCAATTGCCAAACAATTTTCACAAGAACAGTATGGAAATAGATATGAGCTCCATATCAGAAGTCTAAACTACAGGGACTTATGTATGGATGAGAAATTCAGAAACCAACTGGATTTGCTGGAAAAAGAATAACAGGTTTGTACAACAAAATCGGTTTGGAATACATCACTGGCATAATTCAGAGATTGTGTACTTAGTTCCAGAAACTTGCTTCTCTCTGCAGTGGGCTGTCCCTCACCTCCTCCCACCCTAGACTGATAGTTTCTGGGGGTTTGGGGGGGTCTATGCTATGTGTGCTCCAGGTGCTAGAAGCTGGGAAAAGTGGTGAGTTCAGCTATCGATGGGACTGAGAACGGCACGAGGCCACTTGCACCACCAGCCAGATGACCTCTTTGTTCCAGCCTAGATAGGTCATTGGACACTAAGGTTCCTGTCCGAGAGCAGCAGAGAAGTGAAAGAAGGGTGGAGTGCTTATAAAAGAAGGTAAAGAGCTTTGATATTGATGTTGAGCTTGAGTTGGTTGAACAACTAACTCTTGATTTCAGCTCAGGTCATGATCATGGGGTCATGGAATCCAGCTCCATGTCAGGCTCCATGCTGAGCATAGAGCCTACTTGGGATTCTCTCTCTCTCTCTCTCTCCCTCTCTCTCTCTCTCAACCCATCCCTCCCCCCCTTCTCTCAAAAATAAATAAATAAACTTAAAAAAATCTTAACTACTCAGATATAGTTGAAAATGTGAAAAAGATGCAGTACTTGTATCTACCCTAAGCGTGAGATACAAAATACCAGGGCCAGGCTGAGGAGGGGAAAAATTCAGTTTTACCTCCTCTTCCAGTGTTGCTTAATAGGAAATTACTAAAACTGTGATTTACTAAAATAATATTTTCTCAATTGAAAGGATATTTTCTGAGAGGAAATAAAGAGTAAGGCAGGCAGAAAGTGTACTCTGAAATCAAACCACACAACAACTATAGAAACTTATGTAAAGCAGAAAGCAAACATCCTTGCCAAAACTGCCAAGTCATTAAAACAGGGTGACTTATGTCTGTCACCCAGATCTTTTGGCTCTTAATGTTAGTTTCCTTTCCTTCTCTTTTATATTAGGATATAAAGGAAATAAATTAATGTCATCTGAGTTTTATTTTTTTAATGTTTATTTTTGATAGAGAGAGACAGAGAATGAGTCAGGGAGAGACAGAGAGAGAGGGAGACACAGAATCCAAAGTAGGCTCCAGGTTCTGAGCTGTCAGCACAGAGCTTAATGTGGGGCTTGAACTCATGAACCATGAGATCATGACCTGAGCCAAAGTCAGATGCTTAACCTACTGAGCCACCCAGGTGCCCCTGTCTGGTGAGTTTTAAACAAGGCTTTAAACATTACTAGAAGCCTCTGAGTGCTAGAGCTCTATGTTAAAGCTACTAGAATTAAAGAAGTTACCAGGAATTAAAGAGAGGAAAAAAAAAGAAAAAAGAAAAGAAACTGAGAGGCAAAATAACCTTCACTGCAGCAGCCACTTAGAGGGTCCTAGTCAATACTAAAACCACTTGCTTCAAGTGGCAGCTATTAAAGTCAACCCAGGAGCAAACTATAGGAAAATATGAGAATAAAACCCTGGTGTTCTTCATGGAAAATTCTCTACCAGGGGCAAGCCTTATGACCATGGAGTTTGTTGTTTTTGTTTGATAACTGCCATTAAAGATTTATTATATATTTTTAAAATTATGTTGAGGTCTAGTACAAATTTTTTAAGCTGTGGTTTGTCTAGTAGACATATTATACCTAAGCATCGAGGCTATAACTGTTCATGGATTTCTTGAAAATCAATAGTTTCCTTTTGAACCTTATTTAGGGTGATCATATAACTTACTGTCCAAACTGGGTCACTCTTGAGAGTGAAGTGATATTACTTTGGAAGCACCAGTGTAAGCAAGACAAACTGGTCAAGTGGTGACACATTTCTTGAGCCACATTAGCCTTTAACTGTATCTATTTACTGATGTTATTATGGGTAATATATTACATATATAAAATACATATATATATATACATACACACATACATACATGTATATACACATACATATATGTATAATAAAACTCAGTGGACTATTGTCATTTTTAACTAGTTTTACATTTACCTAATGATAATGGGAAATATACACATTAATGCTAGCTGCTATATTTTGGATTGTTTATACAATGCTTAAGTAAGGAATTCATGCTAATCCTGCCACACAGACATTAATCTCACCATTTACAAGTGAGAAAAGAGCAGTGGTTTACAAATGCCCTCCTGATCCTTGTTCTCTCTGTTACACTCCATGGCAGTGTGGTTGTATACATAGAAATCTATAGAAAAGGCACTTTTCTGGTAACTGAGGAGAGGGCATCCTGCTGTGCACCAGTATCATTGTCAAGCTGGTCTGAGGCTTCTCCCTAGGATCCTTCCAGATGTGCACAGCTGTCTCTCTAACTAGAAGTACTGACACCAAATCTTCTAACAGCAGTCTATAACAAAGAAGCCCATCCTGTTAATATTTAGCATACAGAGAGCCAGGAGGCTAGGCACATGTTTTCAGGAAATATTTGTAATTCACACCCCTTTCCAAAATAAACACCAAAGCTTGTGTGCCTGTGTAAATCTGAAGCGAGTGCATGCACTTCCCTACCCTGAAAGTCAACTGGGTCTGCACATGGAGGAGGTACCACCATCAGAAAGAACTCTGTCTCCAGCTACTACCCCAGCTCAGTATGAAGTAGCATTTGGGAAGGTGCAACATTAGAGTCAGAAAATTGTCTGGCCTTTACAGGACCATTTTCTTTTCCATAGCAACTGTCTCAGGTAACGTCGCAAGGATCTATCACTGAACAAACAGATGTCACACGTTTTCCTGTTTCCCCCAAATCCTATATTTTCACCACCAGTGAATAGAGAATTCAAACTAATAATATTGTCACTTGGTGGGAAGGTGAAAACACTGTGGTTCCCTGAGGTTTAGTGCCTTTTCATAGCACTAATCTCAGAGTTTTTAGTGAGAAGGGGATTTATGATTCATTTTTCTGTGGTGCGTTAACTGTTATAGACCACCAGGGTATCATTAAATCATTACCTTTTTTAATACACTAAATGGAATAAATAATTGTAGTTGCCTGTGTTTATTTACTTTCAAAAGAATACCTGTCTAACTACTTGAGTGGATTGTGCAAATAGCTGCCTTGATTCTAAGCAGTAATCTTGTTCTTATTGCTAAAGCACAACAACGGCTACAAATTGCTGCCTGAGTGAGGCAGCACACAGGGCCTCCATGGGGGTAGGAACTGCCTCTGGGTTCCAGAAAACATGGTGGTTGGGAGAAGGGTCAGCGATTCTCTCTGCTGCCGAGTAGGATGGCTGTTCTGTAGAGTGGTGTAGCAGAAAGAACTCTGCACCAGGCACATGAACCTGCCCCAGGCCTCTGGAACCCAGAGGCAGTTCTGCTAGAACACATTAACAGTACATTTCCAACAATCCATGTTATTTAGGTAAGGGTCTAGACCTCCTTGGGTCTCAGTTTCCCAATTTAAAAAAAAATGCCACAAGTGTATCAGATTATCTTTCCGAAGATCTCTTGCTCCTCTGAAGTTTCTGTGCTTTGCTTTGCTCTTGTATCCTGCAAGCTTGCCAAATTAATTTATTAATTCTATTTTTAATAAATTCTTTTGAGTTTTCTAAGTATACAGTCACATTACTAATAAAACATTTTATTCTCATCTGTTTAACTCCTGGCTCTACTTCTACATTTACTGGTACTTGGCAAAGCCATTCACATAGCTTATCTTTTTTTTTTTTTTTTTTTACTCTTTACATGACTATATGAGATAGGTTCTATTATTACTGCTTTACACGAAGACGAAAGTTAAGTCACAATGGGGGAGAATGTCTCTCTTCCCCTTCAGTTAATGCTTCTGTTGACAAAACTCCCTGTTAAGTAACACCTCAGGTCTTTGACTCACCAAAAGGTAAGAGAAGAGTGATTTGTTTTATTGGTGTCCTGAGAACAAGAAACTGGGCATGCTCAGCTCCGCCCTTTGCTCTCTCATTTGGAGCCAATAACCTGACAGTACTCAAAGGTTCTGGTTAGTTCTCAGGCTTGGGAAGATGTGGGTTTTCATCGTGCATCCCTGCCAGTAGGATAAACAGGTTAACCTCTCTAGTTCCAGGATCAAGTAGTGAAAAGTCTATCTTGGCCACATACCTATCTATGCCCCTAATCTACTTGGGTTTTCTGTTTTTCAGTTATTTTGTTAACTTAAAAAAAATTTAATTGAGGTGTGTATAACTCACATATGGTAAAGTGCAGAAATCTTTACTACACAGATCAATAAATGTTTACAGAAGTCCATACCCATGTAACTGCTGCCCATGACTTAGAGCATGTCCAGAATGCTTTCATTTATTTAAAGTTTCCTAAATGCATCCCAGCAATGTTTGTAATTTTTCAGTAGGCAAAATTTAGGTATTTCATTTTTATTATACTGCAGTGATCAGTATATTTGAAAAAATTTTAAGGTTATTTATTGCCAGTGTGTAGAAACACCCTTGATAGTTGCATTTTGGTCTTGTATCCTGCAAGCTTACCAAATTAATTAATTAATTCTATTTTTAATAAATTCTTTTGAGTTTTCTAGTTATACAGTCACATTACTAATAAAACATTTTATCCTCATCTCTTTAGCTCCTGGGTCTACTTCTTAGTTGGCTCGAATTTGGGAAGGAAGTACATTGTCTGTCCCACAGAAGTCCCAGCTGGTAAGCACAGAAGTAATGGCCTCCAGAGCTGGGCTTGGTCCCTGCCAAGTGGCAGTATGCGTTCAAGTATCAGCTTTATCCAATTGCTGGCGAAGTCCCATGACAGACAAGACATTTGTTAGCAAAAGCAATCAGTTTGATATTTATTTTTTTCTGAGTTTTTAATAATACTGTCCCAGTTTTAATGCCCAAAGTAAAAAGATAAAGAAAATAGCTGGAGAGAATGTTGAACTCCAATAGAGTACTTTTGTTGTGGCTGTTCTATTCCATTAGAACCCCACCGCTATGCATAAATCAAGTCATGTTGCCTTTTCCAATATAGACCTCAGCATTAACTTCAAATTAAAAAGAGACAAAACAAGCATTCTTCTATCTCATCATAAACAAGGAAGTATTTTGGGAAACAGTGGTAAACATAACCATCCTGGAGAAAATATTCTTCTGATTTCTTGGCTCTGCACTGCCTCTCTATCTGAAAGCATTATATACTCAGTATATAATTGGATACAATCTCAATTCAGATCAAAATAGAAAGGGCTGTATTGTTTTATATTGGTAATGTATCAAGCAAAGAAAAGAAAATTCATATTCCTTTAAATGACTCAAATATTAGATTAATTGAAGGAAGATTAATCAGATCATTTTAAAAATAATGACCTCAAAGGACTAACATGCCCTCAATTTTTCTTAAAGACCTGGGCTGCTAAATTTTCTTGAAAGCATTAGTGATGAGATTCACAACTGTCTAGGCTTGTCCATGCTCAAGTCTAGGATCTGTGAATTTGTGTTTCCTCTGACTCTATATTTTCCTCTTTTCCCTAAAAAGTTTTCTCTGCTCATCTCACAGAAAAATATGACCCCTCTATTATTTTCTGCTCAGTGTATTAAGATGTAAACTAACTCCTATGTAGGATGGAAGAGAAGAAAGGAAGGTTCATTTAATTGAGCATATGTTATTATCATTGTTATTATTAGTTGAATTTCTATTGCTTAAACCCCCTTGGTTTTAGCGTATGTGAACAGTACAGACATTTTTCTAAATACACCATCACAATCTATTGTTAAGAAAGAAACCCTCCACTTACATGACACATGAACAGCAGGCTCCCTGCAAATTGATGATAATATATGGTAAGCTTTCGATTCCCCAAAAACACAATTGCATTCTCGCTAGTTCTTATGTCAAATAATTGTGGTGTCTATGAAAAACAAACAAGCACAATCGCTGCTGTGTTTAAGTGATGCTGAGGATCAGTAACATTTAGTTGAACCACAGGGATAGTTCAGAGAAAATGAGGGTGGCTTGCCATGTGCCTTTGCCTTTATTATTGATCTGGCAAAAACACTGTCATGGAGTTATGAACCACTCCCCCTGGAGTAACTAATCTTCGCAGGTCTGCAGTAAGCATTTGGCAAGTAATCAGAGAGATAAAGTACGTTACAGAGAGCTAGATGCTTTAACCACCATGGAAAGTTAGAGTGTGGTTAAAATTCATCAGGAACCAACTCTCTTCTCAACAACCTGCTGGGTCAGAATCCTTGCCAATTCCTCTGGGCCTCTATCAAACTCTAAGAAGGCATATCTATGCTCATAGCACCACTTCTACTTTTTTGTGGGTGATGGGAAACATGCTTTCTTTTACATATGTAAGGGAGTTCCATGATTTAATGGTATTCTGGCCTATTTTGAGTTCCTTTCAATGGTTTGTCCTTTTAAAGTACCTCTAGTTTTTATGTTGCAGTGTTTGGATTAAACTAATATTTTAGGGTGTGTTTTGCAGATATACAAGAGCTATTTGTAAATATTCCACTGATCTCTGACTTATTTAATTAGGACCTAACAGAGCATTTTTTTTAGCCAATAAAAAGTCTTATTTATTACAAAAATAAAACTATAAAATTATATGACATTAGTATTTTAATTCTACTTTTATAATTGACTTCTTATTAATATAATACAGTATCTATAACTGGACAAAATACCATACATAAAAATGTATACTTTGGGACATATTAAAGAATTTCATATCATTCAGACTTTTCTTTGGAATTCATATCCCAAGTGTATAAGTTGGGAGCCCGGAATAGAAGCCCTATCATGTTCTAAACAGACTCTGGGGTTTAAATATAGATCATAAGGTTTATTACCATACCTCTACTACTTAAGAATGAAATATACTATGGATTTTAATTCAGGGTTCATCTTCCCAGGTCACTATTAGTGGATATTTTATGTTGATATTTTAAGTAGACAACAGCCTATGTAGACAACAACACTATCTGTCCCAAAGTTACAATTATTGGATTTCTTGAGTGGCATTTTGCTTTTTATGTGGTGTCTCCCAACAACATTTCTTAAAAGAATTGAATTTGGAATTCCTAAGGCCCCAATAAGAACTCATGGCTAGTGAGACTTTAGTCAATATGTGTCACAGGAATTGGAAGAGTAGTTTCTAAGATTAATGTTGTCAAGAGCACATAGGGAAAGAATTCTTAGCAGAGTCTGTTAATAAAACAAATACAGGGTACAGACTTTATGCAGACTATCTGCTTGGATGTGATTGTTCAGGTTATAAAGGGCATATTTATAGAAACAAGAATGCCAAATATAGATTCTATAAGAAGGACCTCCTTGAGAGGCCACAGGGCTGATATGAATCTATTAATTATATTCAGAAATGGAATATAAGCACTATACTCTAGTTGGCCAAAGTGTTTCTCATGAAGTATAAGTTAACAATTCTGAAATAGCTGTATATGAACCAAGGTTGAACAAATAAACAAGTGTATGGTAGATGGTAGAAGACAATTTTATCACAGTTGGAGTCAGAGATTATAGATAAGCCCGGTATATATAAACCATGTGGTACCCGAATCATACTGAAGGCAACAGAATGAATTTAAGTTCAGTTTAATATAGATATTGATGAGTTTATATATAAATAATCATACCTATATATTTAAGTGTGGACTGGTGTACATATATTTCCCAGCTCAGTGGGCAGAAGCATTAAGACCCCAATAGCAACAAGCATACCCAGTGCCCAGGTCTTGGTTTCTAATACCATTCTCTAATAAGAATCAGGACTCTTTTGGAGAAATAAACAATTGTAGGGCTGGGGCAGGAGACATACAAGGTGAGCCTAGAGCATACTGTAGTACCAGAAAGTAAGGAAGTACTTAAAAGACAAAAGAAGAAATATATATGTCAGAAGGATACTAGAGCCAACTGAAAGACCACTCAATGGTCTTTCCCAAAGCCGAACCATATAAGCAACAAAATAAATAATATAGTATTGAATTATAACCCAAAGTATAAAATATACTCAGAAGTTTGTGCTCTGGGCTCCTAGGTGGTTCTGTCGATTGAGGTCATGATCTCATGACTTGTGAGTTTGAGCCCCCCATTGGACTCTGTGCTGACAGCTCAGAGCCTGGAGCCTGCTTCAGATTCTGTCTCTCTCTCTCTCTCTCTGCCCCTTCCCCACTTGTGCACGTGCACTCTCTCTCTCTCAAAAATAAATAAACATTAAAAAAAAGTAGTCCCTGCTCATATACAATAATGATTAAATTTAAAAAAATTAAATGGGGGAGAAGAGACAAATCTTTACAGAAAAATTCCAAAAAATTTATACCCTGCCCTCAAGAAGGTGAATAATTCCCCATCCTTTAAGTGTGGGATACACTTAGTGACTTGATTTCAAAGAGCAAAGCATTAAAAGGGCTATAAAAAGAGAGATCTGGTAAACACGACCTTAACCAGATGATCAATGTTAACATCATTGGTAATAAATTGATAGGGTGTACTCTTTTTTTTAATGTTTATTTATTTTTGAGAAAGAAAGACAGAGTGCGAGTGAGGGAGGGGCAGAGAGAGAGGGAGACACAGAATCCGAAGCAGTCTGAAGGCTCTGGTCTGTTAGCACATAGCCCGACACAGGTCTCAAACCCAAGAATCATGAGATCATGACCTGAGCCGAAGCTGGATGCTTAACTGACTGAGCGACTCAGGCGTGTTACCCCCCCAACCCCCCCCCCAGCCCGCTCCACCAAACCCTGTAGGGTTTACTGTTACTATGTTGTATGGAGAAAGACACATCACCTCTGTGGTCTTCCTCTCCAAACCCATAATTCCAGTCTGACTATGAGAAATACGTCAGTCAAACTCAACTTTAGGAACACTCTACAAAATACCTGACTAGATCTCCTAAAAACTGTCAAGGTCATCAAAACCAAGAGAAGTGCAATAATCGTCACAACTGAGAGGAGTCTAAGGAGACAAGATAAAAGAATATAATGTGATATCCTGGATGGGATCTTGGAGTAGAAAAAAGGAAACTGATGAAATATGAAAAAATACAGAGTTCACTTAATAATACTCTGCCAATGTTGGCTCATTAATTTTGGCAAAAATAACATAGCAATATGAAATTTTGCAACAGGAGAAACTGAGTGTAGTGTATATAAGAACTCCAAGATATAAATTTTCAACTTTTATTTAAAAAAAATATATATTATATTATCCACCTCACAATGACTTATGAAATTGGTGATACTACTATGTCCAGCTTACTAACAGAAAACCCAGGGTCGAATGACTTGTCCAAGATCATACAGCTGGATAATGGTGGTGACTAGCCCAACATTCAACAGGCATGATTCCCGAGTTCTCACTCTTAAGTATTATGTTGCTTTGCCTCTTGCTTATATGTAATCCAATAGTGATATTTTACTCAGCAGGATCATGGAAATATGTGGCATTGCCACCACATTAATAAATGTTTATGTGTGCAAAATAAAATTTGCCCTTGATTGTAGATTATGTAATCTATAAAGAGAACATCCACATATTTCATCACACGGTGAGATCACCATGATTTATTTCACATGGAACATGTTGATATAGAGGCAGAATATTTTGCATGGCTTTTTCATATAGATATTCTACACATTTACTACATAAAGTTAAAAACAATAGACAAAAATTGTTTGGAAAGAAACACACCACTAAAAATCAATATTCTAGACTCCATGACCCTCAGAATGACCTAGTCACAGGAACCTATTCACTGATTTCCCAGGGTTTTATCTGAGTTCCCAAACTATTCCAGGGTCAATCCTTCTGGACACAATTGTTGTCCATGCACTTAGCTAGAAGTGTACTTTCTGTTCCGGGGGAAATTATCCATACAGTTTAACTTAAGAATCTAATTAAACAAGTGCCTCTTGAGGCAGGCATATCATCTTGGTTGGTAATAACAGTTTGGAAGTCACAGGATAAGAATAAACTTAGAAGAATCTCTACTGTACCATAAGGAACTCTCTCAAGCAGCACCCATGCTCTGTGCCTGTAGTTAACCTAGACTGCTAACCCAAACTACTGGGTCAGGTCTTTGCAAACTGACCTTGCTCAAGCTTATCAACACACACTCATCAAAATTGCATTGGAAGAGCATATGGAATTTAGCATTGCTGGGCCAGTATTTCTGTTGACTGTGGGACTTTTTTAGTGCTGTATGGGAATTTTGCTTTCTAGGATGCCAGGTGCTACACCATTTTTGGATGATGCCTCAATCACGGGATTCAGGTCCACTGAAGTAACTGAGCAACGTATCAAGATTTTTTCCCTCATGGCTTCTAGTTATTCTTAGATAAGGTTATATGAGACAAACACAAATGTGGCCAAGATTATTCTTTGTCTACACTTATTCCTTGCTCATTTTTGTAGCCAAAGTAGACTTTTTCTTGTGTAACAAAGCCAATTATTTTCACTTAGGACTTGGAATTCAGATGAGGTATATATATGTGCCTCACCATCCCTTAATGAATCTATTCAAGTTTCAAAACCATATAAACAAGCATCCGAATCTAGAGAGAAGGACAAGCACACTAACTACTAAGGTTCAAAATTGAGATAGTAGAAATAATGGACAGCATTAGTCATTACCAAGATGAGATTGAAGGAATGAGCAATGTATACCTGAACCTCATCATAAAGGTAGGAGAAGTCTAGGCTGATGTACTAGATTTATACCAAAGCCTGAGTAATTTGAGGATAATCCTGGATTTAGGTGTAAAATTGAGTGATGGTAGTACTCTTTCTCACTGTGTGTGTGTGTGGGGGGGGGGTGCGCACAGGCACATATTCCCTTGCATGTGCTTGCACATGCATTGGGTTAAATAGCTACATGTGTGCGTTCAAAGTATTGTACTATTCTGAGGCCTGATATTCTGAGGCGTTCTCCAAATGAACTCAACATAAAAAGAGGAATCCTCCTTTTCCTTAACACAAGGCATGCTGTGTTGTCACAGTACTCTGGGTGAGGTTAAAAATATGGCATTAGTCTCCCTTTGCTGATTTCTTTCATAGCTAGGAACAGAAAGTCAGAAGTGGAGATTAATTCCACCCTTAACAAGGGATAAGAAAGCCAATGTAGGGATTATTTTGATGAGAAATGAGCACTGGAACCAAGGCTTATATATTCACCCTGTATATGCTCAGAAATATTTGGGAAGGATAAACCAGGGAAGAGATTGATCAGCATGACACTGCCACATTGATCAAATATGACACCTGCTTCTAGTGGTGAGGTCAACAGGAAACCCATTAAGAGCATCTTCTCTAAGAACATTTGGCATTGATTTTTCAGTTTTGCCCCCTGAAAGAACTCAGAACTATAAAGTGAAGGCAGCAGTGATTTCTCTTTCCTCTGCAACTGCTGAATCAGAATCACCAGGTGAGTCTACAACTTCTTGCTCATGTAGACTGGAACAGCACAAAAATGTATTTTTTAAGTTAGATTAGACCAGGACAAAAAGCTTGTTTTATGTACAAGGGATACTGTGGTTTATTGGTGAATTTCCATTGCCCCTGGCTTCCTTGAATGTGATGAAGTCACAAGTTAGCTTCTATGCAAAGAGTAAGGATAGCTGGGGGGCCACTGTTCTGCCAGAAATCCATCCACTGCAACACATCTCCTATTTCTACTGTCAATTATAAAGCCACCATCATATTGTCAGAATAAACTCCATCTACAATGGAAGCACACCTTACTTGTTTCCATGCAGTAATAAGAGTTATTTGGATAATTGTCTTCTACCTTATCTCAATATTTCTCATAGTGAACGACCGACAGCTCAAGAGTAGGATCATGGTCTAACTGAGGCTTGATTATTATTGATGGTGACTAGAATACACTTGAGAACATTCAAAAGGAAACCTGATGTGATTACTATAAGTTATTACTTGAGATCATTGAATAAAAACTGTAATATAAATGAAGTGTTTATTTAATACATTAGTCAAATTAGGAGCTCTCAATATCTGTAAAAATAAAATAAGAAGCTATGTATAAATGAATGTTGGGAAGTTCAGGCAATTATTTCAGTCTGAAGCAGTAAGTGAGAAAGTTCTTCAAATCTCTTAAAAGATAGAACCAAAATTATGTTCCATTTTAAGCTTGTGAACTGAGTGTTGTTGGAAGTGAATTGTTTAAGGCTCATATCCATTTGATTTTCTGAGGGGATAAAGATACCTGGAATAATAGGAATTTTTAATATATTTTAAAATAAAATTTTCATGATAAAGCAAGCTTATGTATTCATTTAACAGAATAAGAATTTAATACTGCAGTGACTGCATTCTCAGTTTGAAAATCACTCAGCCATCCATGGTACACACCCCATATGTTGAATTCTGTGCTGCTTGTATATTTAAAGAGTCAAATTGTGCAGACCCAACTCTAAGGACAAGAATGTAATCAATCACTGTAAAATTCCAGGGATCCTTCATATAGGAGGTTGGACGTAAGACTGTCATTAAGTGGGCGTAGGAGTTAAAAAAGGAGAAAGAAGAGGGAGGGGCTTCCTGATAGCAATAGTGACAGAGATACAAATACACAGTGTGGAGGAAACAGTAAAAACCTAAGCCTTTATTAACTTGGCTAATAAAGATACCAATAATACTAGCTGTTATTTGTTGAACTTTAAATAGCCAGTCAGAGAGTTTTAGATGAAGCAATAAGGCAAAGGAAGTCCCAATAGGCTTTCAGCACTGAAATCTCAGGCTTCTTTCTGGCACTATCGCTCCTTTTTAAAACTTATCTCCTAGATGGTTGTCCAGTTCTCATGACTATTGAAACATGTACAAACCCATGCGTCTTATTCTAACTCAGTGACACGCATGAGGTCCTAAGGAAGATAGGTAAGATAAGCAGGCAAACAAAGCAAAGTTAATATTTTCCTCTAGTTAGATGGGGCTTGGACCTCAAATCAAATTCAGAATTATACAGCCTGGGCTAGGACACATAAAAGCCTTGTTAAGTCTGAGCTTATTAGACCCAAGTAATTTCAACCCTGATCCATCTTTTCCATGCTCATCCAACTCGAACTTTCCTGCTCTCCAAACCTCCAAACTTCAAGCTTGGATTATATCACCACTGAAAATGTCAATTTACAGCATACCTGACAGAGCCCAGTAAAGTGGGGCCATTTTCTTCCATGATAAATATATACCAACAATTGGATAAAGAAATTATGGTACCCCTAGACAATGATATGTTATTCAGTGGTAAAAAAAAAAAAATAACTATTAAGACATGAAGAGACATGGAGGACACTTAAATTACTAAGTGAAGGAAGCTTATATAAAAAGGCTACATACTATGTGATTCCAACTAACTAAGTGACACTAACTAAGTGACATTCTGGAAAAGGCAAAACCATGGGGATGGTTAAAAGGTCAGTAGTTGCTAGGGGCTGAGGTGGATAGGGAGGGATGAATAAACAGCATAGAGAATTTTGAGGGCAGTAAAAATACTCTATATGATACTATAATGGAGGATATGGGTCATTATACATTTGTCCAAACCCATAGAATATACAACATAAAGAGTGAGTTATAATGTAAACTATAGACTTTGGATCATAATAATAGGTCAGTGTAGATTCATAAATCATAACAAATGTACCACTCTGCTGGTGGGGGGTGTTGATACTAGGAGAGGCCATGTGTTGATGGGGAAAGGGAATAAAGAGAAAATCTGTGTACCTTCCTCTTAATTTTGCTGTGAGTCTGAAATTGCTTTAAAAATGAAGCTGTACAAAATAAATGCTGTACACAAGGTGTGCCACCTGGGTTGCCATATCACACACCCCTGGAAGGTATGATTATCAGAGAATGCAATGATAACGGTACCCCTAGAGTTCTGCAATGTCAAAATTCTGCCTGGAACTAGGGAGAGGGCTAGTTAAATAAACTAAGCAGGAAAGGGAGAATCCATGTTGGGATCTTGGAAATAAAAAGTCATGGAAGAGCAATGTAGACATCTGTAATCTACCAGTGGCCAGAGATGGTACCTTTATTTATTTATTTATTTGTTTGTTTATTTAGCGAGCATGAGAGCATGAACAGGAGAGGGGCACAGGAAAAGGGAGAGGGAGAATCTCAAGCAGGCTCCATGACCAGTGTGGAGCACAAAGTGGGGCTCAATTCCACAGTCATGAGATCATGACTTGAGCTGAAATGAAGAGTGAGAAGCTTAACTGACTGAGCCACCCAGGTGCCCCAAGATGGTACCCTTTTAATGGGCAGGTTCCAAGGCAGAACACGTTTTTAAGGAACTGTGGCTAAGGAGCTGCTAGGGAATCCTTTCCCAGAGAAGGATTAAGAGCTTGGAAATATCTACTAGAGAATTACATGTCCTTTATTAGTTTTCTGTCACTTCCTTGACCTTTAGGGATCCTCCTTATAAAGTGGAGATAGTGAGATCTTCTACTTAACAACTTATATGTGTGTCATGGAGATAGACCCAAACAAACACAGAAATATGGAGAGTTAAGTATTGGTTTGGGAAAATAATAAAGCTGGGAATTCAAGACTAGGAGGAGTAAAGGTGATTCTTGTTGAGTTGAGAGATGTAGCAGATACTACTGGTGCCTCACCCAGATCACATTTCGTAGCTAGAATACTCATAACCCTGATATGCTGATAACACCCCCCAGCTATCTCCCTCTATGAAGAATTACTCTCAGACAACTTGGAAATGCCTCATCAGGAAGGCTGCACTCCCCACCACTTCTCCTGCCCACTAGAACAACTCAGCCAAATGACTGACTGACTCTAAAGTTCAAAAGCTGCCCCCCTTGGTAATTCTGTGGTCAATCTGTATTCCAGAGTACACTTGTGGGATCAAACCGAAACTTCTCTCCAGCTGAGAAATTGCTAGCTTAACCCCCAGCCCTATCCTGATTCCCTCCCTTTCCTTCTCTTGAGAATACAACTCAATAAATCATTAGCAAAAGAATTGCTGCTTCATACTTTGCTTCCCAGGAACTCAAACTAGTTAGGATAGGTAGCCTGGAATCCACTAGGCCATAGTTAATAGACTCAAGATTCTAAAAATCTTTCCAACTTCCCCATTTCACATCAGGATTGATTGTGAGGCACTTTTCTCAATACTATCAGCTTTAGACCCTTCTAAGGTATGTGCTAAAATGAATATTCCTGGCCTTCATCATAGATCCACTAGAAAAGCATCATCATTGTGAGGCCCAGCGCATTCTGGGAGAACCTCATGCACTTTAAAGATTAATAGTGATGTCCCAGGGCTTAGAGTAGGAAGAAGTTTACTGATAGAAATCAGATGTGTGGGCAAATGAAGATAAGTGGACTGCAGGAGCCAGGCACCATGCTGAAGCAGAAGTTGAGGGCTGAATACATAGCTAACACAATGTAATGCAAGTAAGAGGAAACTGAGTAGGGAAAATGACTTTCCCAGAGAAGGATTAAGAGCTTGGAAATATCTACTAGAGAATTACATGTCCTTTATTAGTTTTCTGTCACTTCCTTGACCTTTAGGGATCCTCCTTATAAAGTGGAGATAGTGAGATCTTCTACTTAACAACTTATATGTGTGTCATGGAGATAGACCCAAACAAGGTTCTAGGTGCTTTAAACCAGTTGAAAGAAAGGGGTATTATATAAACACAAGTGTTAACACCATTGATACCTTCTTAGATGAGTTTTAAAACCACAGCCAAGTTTTGAAGCCTTACAATATTCATGAAGCTTTAACAAAGTTCAAGAGGCATCAGATTTAATCTTCAAAATGTCAGTCAATGAAAGGGATTTCTTATTCGATTTCTAAATTATTCCTAACTTAAGGCAGATAGTACCTACAAGATTTCCATAACTGGAGACTCATATTTGCTTTAAGAGTAAAACTGCATAATAGATAAGTTTTCTCATTAAATTTTGGCTGAATTTCAAAGAGAAAAAGCCTTTCAAATGAAGAAAAATTCTTTACACAGGAATTCAAGTAAAGATGAGGTTGGTCATATATCACCAAGACTGTGGAATGGTCTTGGGCAGAGAGAAAATAAGGTTGTCAAGACAAAGGCCTCAAGCTTATGGTGATTTATTAGTGGGAAACAAGTTATCATGGCACACTAATAGCATGTGAAAATGCAGGTAATGACACATCAGGTGCTTTTCACCACATATAACCATCCAGTACAGCATATTCACTTTCCCTAGAACTGTTCCACAGCTAGCAGGATATAGCTGATGGGAAGCATGTATGAGACAGAATGGCAGATTTTCATTCTGGTCTTAGCTTATTCATTCTGACCAATGTAACTGTACTCACTAATTCTGGCTTTGACTTCTCCAAATATATCCAGGAAAAATATGGGGTCAACTTTCTAGACATTGTATAAAAAATTTACATAGCATTCGTGTTGTGTAGCTATGCACCAGATAGCAAATGTTTCTGTGTCCAGCTTCCTCATCTTAAAAAGTAATTTGGGTTCTAATTATGCCCAGATGTTTATATTAAAGATCATCTATAGGTTGAGAATGGGGCCACTCAGTTATTCATGACTGTCACTAGTATTCTGGAGACCAGCAAGGATGACTAAAGGGTCCAACATTCTGGTCACTGGTTTTCACTTTCTCATTCCCAAACCTCACATTTGGGCTAGTAATTAGGGTAAGATGTACCTATGTATTTCACTTCTTTACCTCTGTTCATCCTTGTTAGCAATCCTAGCAGTGAAATGGCTGAAGGAGAAGTGAGCCAAAGAGAGGAAGAAGAGAAAATCAGCCTGAAGAATAAGGATTTTATAATAACAATGTATGATTTGACTTTTCCCCATTGTGTCTTTCTAGGTTTAAAGGAAATAAATATTGGTAAGAGCTGGGCCAAAAAATATGACCAGTAGTAAAAGATGGATACAAGGGTCAGCTCCTCGGGGTTTAGACTTTTGTCTCTTGATCCTTTGGATTCACTCACAGCCATTGCAGACATCTTTGGCCCCCATAAGAGAAGGAGCTTAACTCCTTCCCGGGAGCAACACATTCTCAGTGACAGGAATGGTCTCTCATCAGGAAACCGGAATCTCTCCTATCAGCTGAATCCTACCAATGACAACAAATGATTTAGCATCTTTTTTTGCCCACATTACCACCAGAAAATGTAGTACAATATATTTCTAATTCCTTTCCTGACCATTGTCCCAAATAATATGTACAGAAAACTATTTATGTTTAATGAGGCATAGTTATCAATAAAAACATTTTTTTTCCCTATTTGGTAATCTAGAAGATAGATCCTACTACTGAGAACCATAACAGAGATGGGGAGAAACACTTGCCACTTGTGTAAGGGGAGAATCCAAAACAAGTAAGCATATATTTGAGGCAGATCAGTGGCTGTTAAATGCCAGGAACAACTACTCTGCGAGATTATATTCCAAGCCTAGTAGATGGCAGGTGTTGTCAAGATCATTTAACTGAAATCAGACAGTGTATCTTAGAAAGACAATATTCTCTGAAAATACATAAAGAGGAATAGCTTTTAACTTTTGTGGTAGGCAGAATGGCCCCATGCAGATGTGCAAAACTCTGGAAACTGTGAATGTTATGTTATATGGCAAAGATACTTTGAAGATATAATTAAGGTTAAAGTGTCCTTAAAAAGGGGGGATTTTTTTTTCCTGGATTATCCAGGTGAACTCAATCTAAATCACATAAGCCTTAAAAGCAGAGAAATGTACCAAAAGGATAAATTGGAGAGATTTGAAGCACGAGAGGAACTCTACCATCTTTGTTGGAGTGACCTCATGAACAGCATGAAAAAGTATGCAGGAAACTTAGAGGAATAACTGCTGGCTTACAGGTAGCAGAGAAACAGGGACCTTAGTGCTACAGCTAAAAGAACAGAATTTATCCTCAACCTAAATGAGCTTGTTTCCTATGAGATGGAATGCAAGCAAGAATCAACTAATCCATGCTATACTGAGCCCTCTGACCTACAGACTGTGTGATAATAAGTGGGCATTATTCCAAGATGATAATTTTTTTGGTCATGTGTCAAGGCAGCAGTGAAAAATGAATACACTTCTCATTGTCTGATATACATAAGTGTCCACTCTAGGGCTATGATTTTTTTCTGATTTATAAGCCATCACACACACTAGAGTCCCATTTTTCAACCAACCAGCTCACTTTAGGGCCATGCTTCAAGAGGAGTTGCTGACCAGACTATATTTTTTAATGGTACTTACCATAAAAATGTGTACCATTTTTTATGGTACTTACCACCAGCTCAAAGTCATTTTCAAAAATAAACATGTTTGAAGTTTAAAAGCTTTCTTTTAAGAGAAAATGGGACAAACTTAAATCTATGTATTTATACTCTTCTTACCTCCCAAATTTCCAAATATTATGGAAAGGGCATTAAGACTCTCATTTTGCAGCTGAAGAAACTGACCTTGCTCCCAGCTCCATAACTAGTAAGCAACATACTGGAGATGGAAATTCATTCTCTCTGTGTCCTAAGCACAGGGAATCTTTTCTAGGTAATAGTTAATTACATCTCCTGCTTATGACAGGCTTCTGAATTTATTAACAGGACTTTAAACTATACAGACACATACACATGCAAAATAGTGAACTAGTCTCTGTTCCTTGATTTATACAATACCTTGCCCATTGTTTCTTGCTCATGATCTATTTGTTTCCAGCTAGAAAAAATACTAAGTATAAAAACACAATATTGTCTTATTCTACAGAGATTGATTCTTCCTCCCCTGGTGGGTTCTCTCTGGGCCAGTACAACCCTTACAGTCATGGCCAGGATGGGTGGGACATGGTTCTAAGTGGACTCTGGGATGAGTACATTCTACCAAACATTCCAGGACAGCTGATTGAAAATTTCTGGTAACTCCTTGAAATCTAGTCATAGAAGTGCCTAGATTCTGCCAGGATGGTAGCCCCCATCAGCTCCTCTTCTGAAAATGCCTCCCCGAGAGGCCAGGCTGTACTCTCTCTTCCTGGGTGAATCCAAAGTTCACAATTAGTACATTTTTATAGCATGGACTTCCCTTTCCTGTCAGTTTCTGTGTCTCACAATTTCTCACATCATTTCAGCCTATCTTGTTGTTATATACTCTCAGGTCATGTTACTTAATTGAATCATGTGAATATGTTCCATCACCTCAATTAGACTATAAACTTTTTTGGCACAGATATCAGTTTATTAACCTTTGGCACTCCATAGCATGTCATTATGCACTCACACAGTGTTAGAGATATGATAGCACAGAATAAACATCTGATAAATTTACTTACATTTAACACTAAATAGTTGGTAGATCCTGCCTTGGTACTGAGTACATGTATTAATCCCTGTTTATTCTGATCTAAAAATCAAGAAATTTTAAATAAAACAGCATTCTATAAAAATAATTAGTAGAGTGGGAATAATGTCTGGCTGACAATGCAGTGTTTAGATGTGGGTAAGAGAGGAAAATGAACAAGAAGAAAAAATATTTTTTTGATCCAAGATAAAATTGAAATTTTAGTTAAACAATAACATAGCTATAACATGTTAAGTGTTGGTTATGCATGATATAAAATTTATAACGTAAAAAGGACAAGTGAAAACAAATTTGATAAGGTGATGGGAATGTAAGATGGATTCTTATAGAAACAGTAAAATGATCAGTGGTTGCCAGGGCTGGGAGAAGTGAGGCAGGTTGATGAATAGGCAGAGCATAAAGGAATTTGAGGGCAATGAAAGTACTCTTTATGATACTGTAACTCATGTAAAGTACAACACCAAGAGTGAGTCTTACTGTAAACTATGGACTTTGGGTGATAATGCCATCAGTATAGGTTCATCAATTATAAGAAATATTACCAACGTGGTGGGGGATGTTGATAATGGGGCAGGCAATGTATGCAGGGGCAGGAAGTATATGGGGAAATCTGTGTATCGTCCTCTTAATTTTGCTGTGAACCTAAAACTTCTCAAAAAAAAAAAAAAGGTCTGAATTAAAAAAGAAAAGTCATCCAAAAAAAAGGGAGGGGGGAGACACAGATTTTCTCTGGAAACTTCTCTGTTTCTTGAGTTATTTCCCACACTTAATAAAATGATTGTACCTGAAACCACCAACAAAAGTCCTTTTCACAGGAAAAGTGGAAACCAATGCATCATGAATCTTCAAAATTTTCCTTCCCAACTAGCAGATTTGAAGGGATGCACAGCATTCCTAGTTGCTTAGTCATGAACATACACACATTCCTTCTTCATTCAAGGAACTTCCTGGTGTACAATTTGGTAAACCAGCTTTGTAGTTTATAGAATTTTGCACTGTTTTTACTTCTGAAGTTAATAAAAAGCTTTCTTAACATTGACATGGTAGGTTGGTCAGGAAAAACACTTGGGAAATTTGAGAAATAATTCGTAAGGAAATCATTGAAAAGTTACGTTCCAACATCTGAGGATATTCACTTTTGGTGCCTCTCTCTGTATCTATATATCTCCAATCACTCCTTCTGAGGCACCCAAACTCTTATCATTGTATTCATGATGCACTTTCTCCACAGTACCCTAGCTCAGCCAAGAAAAAAGGAAATCACAGAATCGTAACTGTTCTGGGCTGGTCCTTTACAAAATATGTGAGCTCATTCCTTAGGGCCCTGTCCTCCACCGTAGAATCTGTGACACCATTCAAGGAAGTCACATGTGTCCATCCAAGAAAGCACTGGTCATAAAATAAGTAATAGGAGCTTTAAGGCAGTGAGACAATTGAACCAGGGAATCTCTGAGTGGTGCCCAATCTCATCCGTCATCCATTCATTCAACTCAGTGTTTTATACACTCACCTTGTCACTCTGCTGGGTGAGGGAGAGAATGCAAAAGTGTATCCCACTTTCACAACTTTTAAGGAAACTATGGTTTAAGCGAGAAATTTGACAATCACTGTAAGAAATACAGAGACTCTTCAGAGACAATTCAAAGATGAGCAGGTAAGAGATGGTCCAAGGTGGGGTAAGATAGAGTTGGGAGGGTCCATATTGAAACCACTGATGTGGTATTTACCAACAGATGGACAGGTTAGTCTACCCCATGCCATTGGCCTTGCCTGACCTACCTGAGATGAAAGGTCACTCAGGTCCAAGCTAGCATCCTTCTTGAAGTTATGGGATCCTTTCTCCTCAGGTATGAAATCAAATAAAGGTTGGAATAACATTTTCAACCTTTCAAAAGCACTAAAATTCCCCTAAGCTCAGTATCCTGGAAGCTTGTGAATATATACAACAACTTGGAAGATGGAAAATTCAAAAGAACAGAAAAAAATACCAGTTAAACCTTTTGACAAATATGGAAAGGATACAATGATTTAATAATTATGATATATAAGATGGATATTATATATCATATGTAGATTAGTAAATGGTCTTAAATATATCATATTTATGTTTACATAAAGACATATATAACATCATAATACAATATTACTATCTAAATATTTATATAAGAGCATCACATAATTTATTTCATTTAATTTTAATCTTTGCCCTTTAACATTGGTATATACTTGCCATGTTATGGATGAGGCAACTAAGGCCTCAAAATGTTAGAAAAATTTTCCAAAGTTACACATATCGAGGAGTAAAGTCAGAAATCAAATACGGGTCTACTAATCCTACTCTATAGAACTAGGCTAGAGAAGGAGTAGGGTGTGTATGTGTATTTTAAAGAAGCTTAAGGACAGTAGGTCACACTTCTATTTTAGTTGTAGCAATGCTTTAATTAGCAAATCTGTCCACAGAGAAATTTTAAATCTAGAGAACAATATAAGTAATTGTGATTACAGAAAATCTCATCTCATTTCTGGCATATTATAATTGCAAAAGAAGGTAGCTTCAAACGTTTGGCAATCTTGCACTGTACACAGATGTGGCCAAAGAGAATATAATTTATTTTTATGAGCATCTGCCCCTAACCAAGATGAACAAATGCAGCGTGAAGCAGGAAAAGACAGCAGGCACTATCCCTCAATCTGTGAGGTGCCTGGAATACTTGCCTATCAGAATCCAGCCCTCATACTTCCACTAGCTTCAACAACTACCTGACCTTTAGTCATCCTACTCTAACTCCCCCCGTGAAGATCTCTCTTCATGTACCCATGTTTAAAGCCATTTGTTTGTCTTCATCAAAGAGGAACCCAGAGAAAGACTGGGGTGAGGTGGGTCACCCTGAATTATCTGATTCTCCCTGGAAGCCCTAGGAAGGGCCCTAGAGAAAGAGCTATTTAGGGGAAGTATTCAATCCTCCAGTGAGCTTGGATAGCTGCACTGTGTTGACCCCACTGCCATCCCTCCTCCTACAACTGAAATGTACTTAGTCATCACAATCTTGGCCCACCTTTAAGATGTTACAGGAAATAGCCTTAATAAGCTATGTTTAAAGTTTCCATATGCATAATGTTAAGAAAAGTATTTAAGACATTACAAAGTCTTAATCATGGCCCTGGGAGAAAGTTATCTCAGGACTCTGTAGTAGGATGAAGTATCATAAACAACCAATGTATTTGTATCTTTTGGACACTGTGGTTCAAAGCCATATTTGTTGCCCATCTCTAGCCACAGAACATAGTCTTATAACATGTACTATTTTGTCTCTAATCATATCTTTGACTTTATTTGACTTTCCCCTACCCTTACCTTATTCTAGAAAATTTCCATATTTTAAAAAGTCATGTTGGGGGTGCCTGAGTGGCTCAGTAGGCTAACTGTCCAACTTCGGCTCAGGTCGTGATCTCACAGGTCTATGAATTCGAGCCCTGCATTGGGCTCTGTGCTGACAGCTCAGAGCCTGGAGCCTGCTTTGGACTGTGTGTCTCCCCCTCTCTCTGCTCTTCTCCCTCTCATGCTCTGTCTGTCTCAAAATTAAATACAGATTAAAATAAATAAATAAATAAATAATAAGTAAAAAGTCATGTTGTAACTGTCACAGTCAAGACGGGCCTAAAGAGACAGGATGACTAAATGCAATGTGGTCTCTATTGGATGGCATCCTGGGACAGAAAAAAAAATGGACATTGTATAAAAATCAAGAAACTAAAAAAAATGTGGACTTTAGTTAATAATAATGTGTCAATATTATCTCATTAATTGTAACAAATATAGTACACGAATGTAGCATGTTAATAATATAGGAAACTGCAGGAAATACAGAATCTCTACCCTCTCCTCACAGTTTTTCTGTAAATCTATAACTATTCTTTAAAAAAAAGTATTAAAAAATCAAGGCCACATATAAGGCACCTTTATTTTATACCATAGCTAACTTCTGGGAATATTTATTTTTTATTCATTTAACAAAAAGTCACATACATTGTTGGAAGTTTTGTAGATTGCCTTAAATAATTATCAGGAAAAGGCTAGGTATTAATGCATAAAACACAAAGGTATGTATATATAATCCTTTAGTTAAATAGTCTAGCCTTACGTACAGTTTTTCATAATGTCTTTAGTCCTTATAGGCTGTTCCAAATAACTGGAAGACTTCTAAACAGTTCCTACATCCTATATCCAGATTCATTTATTCTGTGTGTGTGTGTGTGTGTGTGTGAGAGAGAGAGAGAGAGAGAGAGAGAGAGAGAAAGAGAGAGAGAGATAAGAATTTGTGAGATCTACTGCCTTAGTGACTTTCAAATATGTAACACAGTGTTATTAACTATAGTCATGTGCTGTACATTACATTCTCATTATTTATTTCTTTTATAACTGGAAGTTTATACCTTCTTTGCATGTGTTTGTATTTTTATTATTATTTACCAGTATTACTTTCTTAAAAAATTATGATACAGGGGTGCCTGGGTGGCTCAGTCGTTAAGCGTCTGACTTTGGCTCAGGTCATGATCTTGCAGTTTGTGGGTTCAAGCCCTGCATCCGGCTCTGTGCTGACAGCTCAGAGCCTGGAGCCTGCTTCAGATTCTGTGTCTTCCTCTCTCTCTGGCCCTCCCCCGCTCGCACTCTGTCTCTCTCTCTCAAAAATAAATAAACATTTTAAAAAACTTTATAAAATAAATTATGATACATAGGTATATCCCCCAAAACAATTTAACTTTGGTTTGTATGTCTTCTTTTCAACAAACTCCATTCTAAGAGCCATGTGACCACTTTCCTAACTTGTTCACATCACTGCAGACTCTAAAACTTATGGTCTTTTGACCTAAACTTACCTACAAACTGAACAAGTCAATAATGATGCGTTTTGAGGACTCAAAGGCCAGGATTGATTTCTTTTATTGTGTAAAGATTTTAAAATAAGAAGTACAAGTTTTATAATAAGAATTTTAAAAACAAAAATAAGTTTAACTTCAAGAAAGGGTAATCTGACAACACAGCAAAGAAATCACAGAAGCTAAAAAAAAAATTTTAAATATTATAAAAGATGAGAAGACATTCAGCCTCAGTGTTAATAAAATAAAAATTAACATGACACTAATTCATGACACTAATTTTCACATATTGTTTTAGGAATTTAAAAAAGTATAATGCCTAAAAATAGTGTGCCACAGACCTTTGCATAATCCTGTAGAGATGGCTGAAGCAGAGAATGGAGGATTCTCTTTTTTAAAAAAATTATTTACTTACTAACATTTATTTACTTATTTTGAGAGAGAGAGAGAGAGAGAGAGAGAGAGAAAAGCAGGGAAGTGGCCGAGAGAGAGGGAGAGCGAGAGATTCCCAGGCAGGCTCTGCACTGGCCTATGCAGGGCTTGAACTCACGAACCAGAAGATCATGACCTGAGCCAAAATCAAGAGTCAGACGTTCAACTGATTGAGCCACCCAGGTGCCCCAGGATGGGGGATTCTTAGTCATTCACTACATGACAGTGTCTTCTTACCCTCTGAACACAGAGACTTGGAAAAGTGTCACTAAGATAGTGACATTTTATTTCCAGGAGATGACGTAAATCATCTCTTTAAAAGGGGGAAATATAAGACTGAGATCTTCAATGCCATTTGTACTATATCATAAAAATTTCTGCACACTTGGGTGTTTTTTTTTTTTTTTGCAAGAACTGTATGTGTTGTTAAGAGGTAATGCTGACCCATCATGTCCCACATGAGAAAGGAAGTCCTAAAAATGTTCATGAGGTCAATCTTTGTAGGTTAAACATAGGAGGTGGGATCCTAAAGTAGAGAGTAGTTTGCTATGTCTGACTATGCATGAATCCCTCTCTTTTAGTCCTTCCTATGATAGGAATAGTTTCCAGTTCCAAAGTTGCTAAATAAAGAAGACTTCACTAACAGAAATAGGAAATTCAGTACAGTAGTACCTAATTATTACTTAATCTTACCTTGATTAGAAAAGCAAGGCATGTTGACAAGCCATTTTGGCTGATGTCTCTCAGTCTTGGAGTTCTAAATTTTTCATTCACTGTCTTAATAAAAATTTCCTACAATTAATTTAGCCCCTAATAAAAAAGGGAATTTCTCTTTCTCTTTGGCAAAAATGTTCCATAGCATTTTGACAAGGTAACTCTGCCAATTAAAGGTTGAACTGTGTTTAAATTCCAAAACTTCTAATTACATACTGTATGCACATGCTCTTCATAAATAAATAGCTATAGTGCTACTTCTGATTTAGTATTTTCATAAAATTTATTATTACCCATAAATATAAGATGTCTTTCCCCTAGGATAGATTATATATCTTCTTTCCATTGACATTTGGCTGAACCATAGGACTTGCTTTGGTCAATGAAATGTTACTGAGATGACATGTACAACTTTTAGCAGAAGCCTTAAATCCAGATCACATTGGTTGTGTTCTGTTCCATTACCACAGTTATCAGTGATCCAGTTAGAAGCTGGTGTATTACCCTGGGTCCCACAGTGCAGAACACATGAAACAGTCTCTTAACTAACACATAATGAGCATGTGGCATGAACAAGAAATAATTATTTCTTCTTTTAAAACATTAAGTTTAGGGGTCATCTGTTATAACAGTGTATCCTCACCTATCCTACCAAAAAAAGATTTTGATACCTAAAAGTAGGGGAATGCTATAACAAAAAAAAAAAAGGACAATGAATTATTAAATATGAGGCTTATAGAAACAGACAGCAGATGGTGGAGGGAACTGTGACCAGGGTCTGAAAGGACATAAATCCGTTACTATTCAGAGGCAACATTCAGTAACATTGTCACCTATAACCACTTGGAAGGCAGATATATTACCAAATGAGCTTACATGTTTAGGCAAGGAGGTAGGAAAATTGAATGTACAGCGATAAAAACGGAATTGCCTCTCACCTCCAACTCTTAAAAGATAAAACTGAGATCTTTATCCTATAAAGAACAAATGAAAACTCAGCTTCATGGCAAGGACCAAACCAAAACTTTTATTTTTGTGATAAAATTTCTGAAGGTATTAATTTGGAATCCATTAGTCTTTCTAATGAAGAGAAATGCTAAGAGGAGAGAGAAGACTAAGACTCTAGTCAGGCTCTTGCTCTAAGATGGAGCCAGACTTCTGGAGAATGTCTGACATCTTGATGCATGTCTGTGGGAGAGAGATGAAAATCATTTACATGGAGAATTGAAAGATGGACAAAGAATATCTGTAAGGACACATCCCTAATTGTGGCTATACAAAAAGTTGAATTATCGGGGCACCTGGGTGGCTCAGTCAGTTAAGTGTCCGACTTTGGCTCAGGTCATGATCTCACGGTTCGTGGGTTCAAGCCCCGCATCAGGCTCTGTGCTGACAGCTTGGAGCCTGGAGCCTGCTTCAGATTCTGTATCTCCCTCTCTCTGCCCCTCCCCCACTCATGCTCTGTTTCTGTCTCAATAATAAACATAAAAAAAATTTAAAAAGTTGAATTATCAAGAAAATTGTTTCTTTGTCTCTCTGTGGTAAGAGCATAGTGTTTACGATGCTCTCAATTCGCAGGTGTAGAAGAATAACCCTAGCAATGGAAAAATAAAAATAAAAATAAAAATAAAAATACAAGGATTAGGGAAATGTAAAGAAAGGTCTCCATGCATTTAGATACCATTCTGGTCAGCCAGAGGCACATGTCCTCAACTGTCTGGATGTTTTGCTTTTCACTGAAACACAATGAAATTGGGTTTTTAAATAATTTCCTAGAGTTACATCCTTTACTCATGGCAGCTGTTAATAAAGGGAGGTATGCTGCCAAAGAGCTAAAGAGGTAGCTAGTAGAAAGGGCATAAGGAAGCTAATCCTTTACTGTGTCTAAACATCTACTGTGATGGACAGAATATCAGGTCCACAAAAATGCCCACATCCTAAAGCCTGGAACCTGTGGATAAATTAGGCTACATGGCAAAAAGGATTTTGCAGATGTGATTAAATTTCCATTGAAATGGGAAGATTATCTTTGGTTATCTGGGTAGGACTAATTTAATCACAAGTCCTTAAAAACAGAGACTCTTCCCTAGCTGTAGTCAGGGAAATGTGTGACTTAGGAAGCAGGGTCCTGAGAGATGCAACACTGCTGGTTTTGAATAAGGATGAAGGGGGGAATCAACTAAAGAATGGATGGTCTCTAGAAGCTAGAATAAAGCAAGAAACAGATTCTCCCATAGAACCTTCATAAAGGAATGAATTTCTGCTGACATTTGATTGATTTTTTCCCAATGAGACCATTGTCTGAGTTCTAGCCTATGGAATTGTACAGTAATAAATTTGTGATGTTTTAAGGCACTGACTTTATGGTAATTTGTATGGCAGCAATAGAAAATTAATACATCTAGTAATTGCCCAATCTGGACATTAAGAAACAGAGTATATAGCCATGACTTATTGCTTTTGGAATGCTAATGCCTCAAACAAGCCTACCAATAAATAAATAAAACAAATGGAAGAGATTGATTCAGCATTAGAAATTACTAAATTCTCACTAGCTGTTGCAGCTGCCATAGCCAAAACCTTGGCAAGCTCTCAACTTGCCCAATGACAGATGATTCCAGATTTTTAAAATTAAAAAAAAGAGCTAAAAGACTCATAAATTTTAAGTATGAATTTCTGCCTGTCTTTAATGTAAGTGCTTAGCTCCACTCCAGAAATTGTAATTCAGTTGGTGTGGCGTGGGACCCAATTTGGTACAGTGAGGTAACTTTTTCTTTTTTCCAAACAAAGCTTGCTATGTGTTGGTAAAGACACTTCTGTTAACATAAACTGAAGTGCCTTTTTAAAAGGTTTCATGATGACTTTATTTTATTTACTTTAAAAAACTTTTTTTTAACATTTATTTATTTTTGAGAGATAGGGAGAGACAGATCATGAGCAGGGGAGGGGCAGAGAGAGAGGGATACACAGAATCGGACACAGGCTCCAGGCTCTGAGCTTCCAGCACAGAGCCTGCAGCAGGGCTCAAACCCACGAACCGTGAGATCATGACCTGAGCCAAAGTCGGACGCTCAACCAACTGAGCCACCCACGTGCCCCAATGATGACTTTAATAAGCCAGACTTGAGAACCACTGTTCTAAAGGACAAAACTCTTCATATCATTTTAGGGTCTGGGCTATGAATTTATCCAAATAGATTGAATAATAGTATCCAGTTGATTAGAGTATTAGACCAGGTCTATTTGAGGTAAGTCCCTATGGATTCAATTTATTGATATTTCTAACAAATTTTAATACCTGTCCTATGTAGTACCCATGGAGGCCCATCAAACTTTTATAGAGATTTGTGGTCACAACTATGTTTTTTACCAGCCAGTGCTACACCAGAGAAGGTCAATTAGTAAATAAATAGAGTGGTCATATAGAATTATGACATGACATTGACATAGATAGGCCCATGAACGAAGACTTGGTTCATGATGAGGCTATAGAATATCCCCTTCACCTTTATCATTACCTCCACATATCAGAAATAATGGAATGATGAAACATACTCCCCAAGAAGGAGTTCAAAAGTCTCACTGATTCTTGAATTCTAACAAGCCATTTACCTGTTCAGTGTTTGATCCCTTTATGATTCTGTTTCCCAATCATATATCTCCATAATGAATAGGACCAAAAAATAAATAAAAGAACTTAAGCATACACCTCCCACAGGATCCAGGCATTCCACAGCTAGGACTTGCTCCAAAAGAAAGGAAAGCATATGTCTGTACAAAGATTGTACGTGGATGTTCTTAGCAGTTTGGTTTGTAATAACCAAAAATTGGAAACAATTCAAATGCCCATTACCAGGTAAATGGGTAAATAAATTGTATTATGTCCAGATAATGGAACACTGCTCAGTAATTTAAAAACATGAACTGTTGATATATGTAATACAATGATGAATCTCAAAATAATTGTGCTGAGTGAAAGAATGCAGACAGAAAAAAGTTCACAGCAATTCCATTCATATTGAAGAGTAGAAATTGCAAATGAACTGTAGTGACAGAAAATTGTCTGTGAATAGGAGGGAGGAGAGGGGTGGGGAGTGGCTGGAAGGAGGAATTTTCAGTGAGATAAAAAGGAATTTGGAGAGTGATATATTCATTATTTTGACTGTGGTGATGACTTCATGGGCATATACACATGTCAAAATTTATCAAACTGTTCATTTTAAATAAGTGCAGTTTACTGTGGGTTAATTATACCTCAACAAAAATTAAACATAAGGGGAAAAGTAAATTGGTCATTCTCCAAGTATGTTAGGTTTACCCATCATGAAAAGACTGTAACTTCTTATGATAGCTGAAATTATGACTTTACTTCATGTGAGTTTTCCCAGCAACAAATGTGCACAAGACATGAAATGCAAAACTATTCTCCTGGTGAGCAGCGTACAACTTATAGGATATAGGAAACCCCATATGTAGCCATTTGGGAATATCTAAATATATACTAGTCTTTTATGCCAGGGTGAACTCTTTATTAAGAATGCCCATAGATTTTAGGATGCTTCGGTGGCTCAGTTGGTTAAGCGTAGGACTTCAGCTCAGATCATGATCTCACATTCGTGAGTTCGAGTCCTGCTTTGGGCTCTGTGCTGACAGCTCAGAGGCTGGAGCCTGTTTCGGCTTGTGTGTCTCCCTCTCTCTCTGCCCTTCCCCTGCTTACACTCTGTCTCTCTCTCTCAAAAATAAATAAACATTAAAAAAATTTTTTTAAATGGCCATAGATTTTAATCATTAAAAATAGTCATTCTCAAATGACTCATTCTCAAATGCAGACGTTAGGCTGCACCATAAAAGGGAGCATTTGGTTCTGGAAATATATAAATTGTTTAATAGGGAGAAATTGATCTAATTGATTTATTAATAAATTAAACCAAATTTAGTAATAACAGGTATATAAACCTTAGGCCATTCTCTAGGTACTAGTTTACATAGTGAAAGATTCACTAGCATATCCAACATTGCATAGTTTTAAATTAAATGTTTCTATTAAAAGGTAAAACAGTAACTCGTTGCTGTCTCAATAAGTGTTGGAGGCCTCAAAAAATTTCCATTTTTATACCTGAGGTCTGTATCTGCTTGATGCTAAAAATTATTCAAGCCCCTTTGAGAACAGAATCAAGATGTATGTGAACTAAAAGGATGCCTCAATATGAATTTTGTGTCTTTGAATGATAGAACATGTACATTTTTCTATAAATCCATTCAATTATTAAAATGACATGGAATAAGGAACTATATTGAATTTTAATAGGTGAGTGAGGACACACCTGCTCTTTTTAGGAACCAGTCTGCTCTGTGGGAATCACCAAGCAAAATGGAAACCTTGGCTTATAACATCTTTCAGCTGTTGTAGTTGGGATATTCAGGAAGTTGATCATGCTGCAAGCATTAGCTTGTGAATAAGATCCAAATAACCATATGAACAACCAAACTTGGATTTATGGGGTTAGAAAATAGAATGCAGCACTGTTCAATAGAACTCTCTGTGATAATGAAATTTCTCTGTATATCTTTGCTGTGCAAGAGGGAGTCACTAGCCACATCCCGGTGTTGACATGTAAAATGTGACTAGTAAGACTGAGAAGAATGAGTATTTCAGTTCATTTTATTTAAATTTATATTTTTTAAATATTTACTTATTTATTTTGAGAGAGAGCATGAGCAGGGAGAGGGAGAGAGAGAGAGAGAGAGAGAGAGAGAGAGAGAATCCCAAGCAGGCTCCACTCTGCCAGTGCAGAGCTCAGTGTGGGGCTTGATCCCAGGAACTGTGAGGACATGACCTGAGTGGAAACCAAGAGTCTGATGCTCAACCAACTGAGCCACCCAGGCACCCCTAATTTAAATTTAAATAAAAACAAATACATTTGGCTAGTGGCTACTATAGTTGACAGGACAGGTCAAAAGTTTTAAGAGATAAGCACACCAATACTGTTTTTATAGTATAATATTATTTTCAGAGCTTCATCTATGTGTGATAATTAATGAGGTTTTCTGAGAAATTATAATGTCCAGAAATGACACAAGGTCAGTTCACTTTTATTCTTTCAGCCAAAAGATATAAAACACATTTGCTATAGACTGAATGTTTGTGTCCCCTCCAAATTTATATGCTTAAACCCTGATCCCCATTGTGATGATATTTGGAGATACAATTTAGGGAGGTAAATAGGTCTTGAGGGTAGAGACCTAAGGATGGGATTAGTGCACTTAGAGAAAGAGGGCTTGCTTCTTTTCTCACTCCATCATGTAAGGAAACCAAGAAGAAGGCTCTTCACTAGAACCTTACCATGTAGGTACCTGAGTTTAGACTTTCTAGCCTCCAGAGCTGTAAGAAATAAATATTTGTTGTTTATGCCACCCAGCCTATGCTAATTTGTTACAGCACCCCAAACTAAGACAGCATCTAAAACTTTTGAAATATATTTCCATTAAGCAATTTCTGCCAGCACTGCGTGAGAACCTATGACTGTTAGGTTTTGAAGATGTTGATTTATCTCAGCTATAACTGTGCCCCATTTGTTAGCACTCCCAGAATTCTGAAGTGGAATAGTCTTAGTGCCTTAGATCAGGAGGCTTTAAATCTTCATGGAAGAATCTATAAAAATGTGTGGATTTGTTTTCGAGATATAGGGTACAATATTGTATCATTCCTCCTGAAGGGGGAAAAGATTGAGAATTCTGGAATTGCGTTGAGAAATTGTGTTCCCTAAATTAAATCAACCATTGCTCCATGTAAGGGTCATGGATTATAGGGCTATAGAGATCCTTCAATCAGTTGTCTATTTCCAAAATAATGCTGCATAACAAACCACCACACAGCTTAGTGGCTTACAACAAGTATTTATTTAGTACATGAATCTGGGGGTAAACTAGGAAGTTTACCCAGCTGCTCTGGGTTGGATATGACTCATCTCGGGTGGGCTCACTTACATGTGAACAGTCAGCTAGCGTATTGGCTGGAGACTAGTTTGGCCAATATGACCTCAACTAAGAGGTCATCCTGTTTTTGCTTTAAGTTCTCTCTCATATTCTAGAAGGTTAACACAGGCTTGTATATACATAGCTGAGGGAAGATCCCAAGAAAGAGAACAATAGTAGGTCAAGCCTCTTAAAACCTAGACTTAGAATAAGCTATAGATTCATCAAGATTCAGAAGGCAGGGAACAAAATTCTACTTCATAATGAGAGGAGCTGCAAAGTCATATTTCAAAGAGCATGGATACAGGAAGGGATGGAAAATTGTGAAGCCTTCCACGAGCTCTAATTAATATACCAATTTCTTGGGTAAAGGCAAAATGATATTCCTCTAGAGTGCATATTGGCATTTGAGTCAAACTTCCAAATGCACAGAGAAGTTATTATTTACAACCTTATAGGCTGTAGTAAATAAGAAACTGTCTCAATCTGGATCAAATTATATTGGACCAATGTTATCCCACCTCACATGATAAATTAACTCAAAATGGAAGCTCCACTGAAACCTACTAATGAGGCACATATGTTATAAAAATTAGTACCAATCTAAAAATTGTGAATGACAGGCTCTAAGCTGGAGCAAAAGTACCCATGTTTGGGGAAAGAATAGTCTCTTCAATAAATGGTGTTGGTGAGGCTGGACAGCCACACATAAAAGAATGAAATTGGACCACTATCTTACACTACACATGCACACAGAAAAAAAAACCCAAAATGGACTAAAGACTTGAACATAAGACCTGAAACCATAAACCTCCTAACAGAAAGTCTTGGTAATAATGATCTTTTGGATTTTGATACCAAAATCAGAAGTAAATAAGTGGGACTACATCAAACTAAAAAGCTTTTCTATAGCAAAGGAAACAATTAAGAAAAATGAAAAGCCAATCTATTGAATAAGAGAAAATATTTGCAAGTTTCATACCTGATAAGAGGTTAATATATAAAATGTATAAAGAACTCATACAACTCAATAGCAAAAAACATGTTGAAAAAATGGACAGGGGATCTGAATAGACATTTTCTGAAAGAAGACATACAGATGGCCAATAGGTACCTGAAAAGGTGCTCAATATCACTAATCATCAGGGAAATACAAATCAAAACTACAGTGAGATACCACTTCACACCTGTTAGAATGGCCATTATCAAAAAGAGAAGAAATAACAAACGTTGCTCAAGATATGGAGTAAAGGGGACCTTTGTGTACTATTGGTGGGAATGGAAATTGGTGCAGCCACTCTGGAAAACAGTCTGGAGGTTGTTCAAGAAGTTAATAAAACTATCATATGATGCATCAATTCCACTTCTGGGTGTTCATCTCAAAGAAACAAAAACACTAGCTTGAAAAAAAATATGCACCCCTATGTTCAGTGAAGCTATTTATAATAGCCAGGACATGAAAACAATCTGAGTATCCCTCAGTGGATGAATGGATAAAGAAAATGTGATATATATAGTGATAGTGGATGGTAAAGGATGCTATAGTAATGTTTTACTATATATACAGATCCCAAATATTGTGTTGTACACTAGAAACTAATATAATGTTATGTGTCAATTATATCCTAATTAACAAAAAAAGCATGTACTCATGCTTGGGAGTCTTGAAATTCTGTCACATCAGACTGTCTATCATTATCTTAATAGTCCTGACCTGTTGGTAAGTATTACAGATACCATCCAAATACTTTCATTATATTTTAAATAATAACCAAATAGAGGGAAAGATATACTAGCCTTAAAAAGCATTATGTCCTCCTGTTCCCAGTTGCTATAAAGAATAAGGACAGAAAGTAAAAAATTATGGCCATAAATTCATTGGATTGTGAAAAAGGTCAGTGAGGACAAAGTGAACTCATTCAGTTGATATACTGCTAACCACAGCAAATCCTAATATTGCCATATTGCAAGAAAATGGTAATACATGTTGTTAAGGGACCCAAATACTGTCATGTTCTTAGACCAATAATTATATATTTAGGAATCTACAGTGAGGGAACAATACAAAAATAGTAACAACAATCATGAAAACTATACCTTATTCAGTGTTTTGTGGGTTTTTTTTTTGTAAGAAGAACAATTGGAAGATACCTAAATGTACAGTAATATAAGAATGGCTAAGTAATGATAATATTTTTATTGGGTAGAATATTATGGAGCTATTAAAATGGTAGTTATAAAGGTTATGCAACATCATCAAAAGTAAAGTAGAATCCTAACTGAAAATAAGATACAGTATTATATGCACACTGTGATTATAACTATGCAAAAGAAAATGAAAAAAAGTCCATAGAATTGCAAGCAGTACTGATAAGAGTTGCCTTTTGGAACCTCTTATTTTCTTAGAAATGTTCATATCATTTGAGTAATTCAACTTCTGGAAATATACCTTAAAAATTATCCAAAATGAGAAAAAATAAGGGGGAGGATTAGAGAGAAGAATTTTTTAATACATCTCTGTAGCTTTGTTTTTGTTTTTGTTTTTTTTTAATTAATAAAGAACTGAAAACAGCCTAAATGTGTAGGAAAAATGAGATGGTTAAATAAATTGGAGTTTATCTGTCTACAGAATGTTATAGAGTTATTAAGAATAAGAGAAATTGGGGCTTTTGTGTGGCTCAATTGGTTAAGCATCTGACCCTCTTGATTTTGGCTAAAGTTATGATTCCAGGGTTGTGGGATTGAACCCATGTGTTGGGCTCCGCCCTGAGTGTGGAGACTGCTTGGGATTCTCTCTCTCTCTCTCTCTCTCTCTCTCTCTCTCTCTCTC
>CM053577.1:19233171-19257304 GCA_028646485.1 Cryptoprocta ferox
CCCCCCTCCCCCTCTGCCCTTCTCCCCTGCTCGCACCCTCTCTCCCTCTAAAATAAAATGTTAAAAAGTGGAAAAAAAGAATGAAAGAAATTAATGACAAAGAGATTCATAAATTTAAAAGAAAAGACATTATTCATTTTAAGAGCAATATAAGAATCATATTAACTATATGATTTTAAATTACAAATAGATAAAAATATACCAAAAATTTAACAGTATATCTGCCAGAAATATATAAAAAATTAATAATGATTAATAGTGGTTATATGAAAGAAAATTCTTGATGCTTGTCATCTTTCTTATGTTTTTCCATATTTCCAATTTGTGTATGATAAACATAGTAGTATGTATTACTTTGACAATCAGAAAAAAAATGTGAAAGCCTAGATAGGAGAAAAATGTTTAAGGGTGGCTAAGGGTTCTGTGCTTGTTTTTCTGGTTGCCACATCTTGAAATATAGTTATGCTAAATTTGTAATTTCAAAAACTATAATAGTTATCAAGGTAATCCACACTGCATCTTAATTTCCTTCTGGTAAGACATGACATTAATAACAACACTTTACATTTAGGTAAGGATTTGCTAAGTATCTCACTTGTATTATTTCATTTGATTCTCACACCTGTGTAAAGTAGAAAGTGTTACCATGCTACAGTTGCAAAAATTGACTCAGAGATTAAGTGAGATACTTCAAGCCTTGTGGCAGATTATTAACAGAACCAGTGTTAGATACAGTGGTTAAGCTTCCAAATGCTCTTGCAGTTTCCATGGAATCATTTTTCACAATTCTCGTCAGGAAGGATAAAGCACTATGCCATTGCAAACATGACACAAACGCTGAAACAACTAAGACATTTACTGGAAGAGAGTGATTTTGATTTGTTTTATTCCTATTCTTTCCACTGTCCTCACAATGGTTAATTTTTTTTTAGAAGTTAGGCTTTGATGTTTTGGTTAGTACTTTCCAACATAGTCTCCAATCCCTTGATATACTCAACTAATTAAGCAGTGATGTAGACTGTGCATGAAGTACTTTTTAATTAGCAACAGTGATTCCCAAATTATTCAGTCTGGGCTCAGGACCCTTAATATTCAAACTGAAATTTAGTGCATGTAAACTCTTTATTTAAATAGTGATATCTGAGATTAAGCTCAATAAAGGTTTCTATGGAAATGAACTGCAATATCAAAACTTTCCAAAACATCGCAATGACCCAATTAGAAGAGGTAAAAATAAGTGATAGAAAGAGTAGCTATCAATAGAATGGAAGGGTTCATTTTACTTCTGCACATTAGTTTTCATAAATGTGTCTGCATATTCATTAGAAGACTATGCAATTCATTTGCTATTCAAGGATATCAACTAGATAAGAATGATACATGAAATAAAAGTTTAGTTGAAGCCAATTTCATAGAAATGCAAACATTGAAACTGAAGAGCAAGGTAAATTTACATGAATGTATACACACACAGATAACATAAACACTGCTAAAGAAAATTAGTGTCAAAGTTCTAGGATTCCCGCAGCAGAAAAGATCAATAAATTTCATGAATTGCTTCCAAATAGAAAAGTTAAATAAGCCTTTGGTCTTTCTTAGAACTAAGAACAAATGGGAATATTTCCTAATCTTGACTCGAGGATGAGATACAAACATAAACATGTTTATTAAAGATTGTAATCACATAAGAAGCTCTTAAAAATAGCTCTGAATGAAGCAAAATATAAGAACAGTTTATGAATGTACATTTTTAAAATTTTCTACTATGAACATTAACCAAGCTCAAACTTTAACCTTGACATTTGCATGCATTATGACAACTGAAAACCCAAAGTCGTTTTTAAAATGTACATGGCTGCATAATTCTAACTTTTGTTTTGAAAGTTTAGATCACGAAATACTTTCCTGGAAATCCTTATGTAAAGACATCCAGGTATGTTTAATAAGTAGTAATCTAAATTCTACTAATAAAACACAATGACCAAGTGACACATGTAGTTGCAATCCACTAGTAGCCATCTTACACTTAACCCATCCAAAATCTATCTCCTGATCCTTCCCGCTTTTCCTGGAATCTTTCCCATCTCAGTCCATGGCAACTTTAATTCCTGTCCTTCATGCTGTGTTATTAATCTAGTATAGACAACTGGCTTAGAATGGCACTGTGATATACCAAAGGTAATCTATTTTTGTCACATTAAGTCATACTGAAAAAAGACAGGGGACAGCAATGTTTCTATGCAGTAATGATAACACTCATAATAATTACTGTGTTAGGAAATCTGTTAAGAAGTATGGTAAGTTAGTCATGTTAAGAAAGGTAGTTCCTGGGGCGCAGAAAAAGGCATCCAGTGGAGTTCACAAAGCCCTGAAATATTTGAAACAATATGCTGCCCTTTTCTGGCATGCCTTCGGTTCACAATGCATGGGAATTAAATGTTCCACTGGGAAATGTCACTCCTATTTGCAGATGAGAGTGCAGAATTTCTTGCCACCTATGTCCACACACACATACACATATGTTCATGGCGTAGCCCTGGATAACATTATCTCATCTTCTCCAGACTTGTAATTGAAGCAAGTCATAAACAAGAAAAAGGTATCAAACCAGTGCTGCTTACTTATGTCTGTGGCTAACATTTCCTAAGCATGCTTGCAATAAAATCTCTTCCCTCTGGCTTGAATCCTAAATACCTGAATTCTCGGCTTGCTTATCCTTGACCTACATTATCTCTTCTTACCACTTGCTCCACCAGAGACCAAAGCAGTCTTTCCAGAATATAGAAACATGAATCCTTGGGGTAATACACACACTCTCCTCATTCTAGCTATTTTATAAATTAAGATGGTAATTTAGTCTTTGGAACTCCAGCCTTCTAAAGGCTGTCTAAAACTGACACCTTCTACTCTCATTCAACAAGTTGCAATTGAGCTAGCATTGTAACTTCTGAGTTATTATTTATGAGCACATATTAATTACCTGTGCAGATTCTTTTAAAGTTGGGATTTTCCAGAATGTGTCCTGGTAGGCGGCACTGGAACCGATGTTGCCAGAACTCAGGAAACCAGGGATTCCTCGTATTAGTGTCCAGCCTCAGCTTCAGGAAATAATCATCAAATGACCTGACCTCTGGAGATTGCAGCTTTATTGTGATTCCCCCGTTGGCTTCCACCTCATAACCTTCAATGACTTCATCTCTGTCTGCCCATCCGTCACTAAAAAAAAATCAGGGATTGGGGTAGGGAGAGAGAATGACAAAAGTCTCACAAATAGAGCTCAGCGTTATACATGAATGAAACAATTCAGCAAGGCTAAAAGTCTATTTTAAGCCAGAATTGCTCCTCATCGATGATTTTTTTTGGTGGAGAGTAGTAAATTCTGAAATTCTAAAGTCTTGTTTGCTTGTTTTTCACAGCTGTGAAAGTGATGATGATGATGACAGTAGCAATTGCAAGAACTAACATTTATTGAGCATTTACTAGTCATCAGATTCTGTACTATTCACATTTAGTGAGTCAGAAGATGCTCAGCAACTAACTGAAGTCCCAGTGGATCCAGGTTATGGATTCAGGCAGTCTGGCTCCCAAACCCAGTGCTCTTCAGGCCACAAAACCATCAGTTCCTGTCCAAATCAGAATAAAATAAAACCCAGGCACTCAGGGCCTTCACAATAAGAGCTCAGCAAGGTTTCAAGGTTGCAACCAAGACCATTATATGAGCTGCATTTATAGGGCAAAGAATTGATTTAGCTCAGAAACATGACAACCATGGATTTTGCTCCTGGACATTGTTCAAACTTACACTGCCTAGAAGTGATCAGATGCTTCCTCTTCAATGTTGTTTCAAAACAGCAGCATTAAAAGAAAACAATCCCACTCCTCAAAATAAAAATAATCCTCCTGCTCACTAAATGGAAGTTAACTGATGTTTTATTCAGTGGGTTCAAATTTTATTTTAATTTGATCACCTTCTAGAACATTCACCTTGGTTATGAGTGATGTAGCTCCAATTTAATTCAAGTGTGCTTATAAGCCAGGCCAAACCTTATGTGAGTGGCTGTGATTCCTTCCCAAGCAGGTGTCAAAAAAAATTGCACTGGATAAAGTTAAACAGGCAAATAAGACTTTATTCAAGAGTATTCCAATAGGCCAGAGATGCTGAACTCCCCTCTGCTGAAACAAAAGTTGGGGAGATTTAAGTACTAGGGTAAGCTAGTGAGCAAGTGCTGGAGGACATTGACAGGAGCTTGGTCAATGTGATTAGCCATCTATGTTTTATAATTGTCATTTATCCAAGTTAGGCTTCCACCTTCCCACAGAAACTGGGAAACAGGGGTCTGCTACCATTCCTGATGATTACATTTAAAGGATGGCTTCCAGGTACCTGAGAAAGAAATTTCTCTGCTGTAAAACTGGCAAGAGTGTAGGAGAAAATGTACACCTTCAAGAGAGAGAGAAAGAATTTTTAATGCTGGTTTTTATTGTTTGTTTTATTTTTTGTTTGTTTTATTTTTTATTTTGAGAGAGAGAACACGTGCATGGGCAGGGGAGAGGGTCAGAAGGACAGAGAGAGAGAGAGAGAGAGAGAGAGAGAGAGAGAGAATGAAAATCTCAAGCAGGCTCCATGCTTAGTGCAGAGCCTGAGACACGAGCTCCATCCCATGACCTTGGGATCATGACCTAAGCCGAAATCAAGAGTTGGACACTCAACTGACTGAGCCACCCAGATACCCCTAACAGCATTTTTTTTAATTAAATGCTCCAAGGAAAGGGAAGGCAAGGGGCCCATAGTCAGGAAGAAATTTGTCTAAAGTTGACTCAAACTAAAAAGAATGTTAAGATTCTCTCTTGGTCAAAGGGTAGATTTATTTACACCCACGGAGTTGTACCCTGCAGTTTCTGGAACATAACTAACTGTTTAGTCTCTGCTAGAGAAAGTGTTGTTATCACTTGCTTCTCACAGAGCAGGGACCTGGGCCAAATATATAAGACTGAACATAGCTTACCCTTGTTACCTGAGATCAGTTGGTATAAATGTGTCCTCCACTAAGCTGAGTTAATTGGTGCAGTTCTATTTCAGAATCTTCCCAGTAAACCACACAGGAGCCATATTTTCAATAGACAAAGGGGTTGTAGAAAGTATAGCTGATTTAACATGATCCAGAACTAAAGAGACCTTGAGGTATAGTGTGGTCTAACCAGCCAGACCAGAGAATGTCTACATGCCTCTTCTAAATCCATTAGAATAGAGATTTTACAATTTTGTACAGATCGTTCCTTTTCCCCTCCACCTCTCATTTCCTCCCTCCCTCCCTCTCTTCCTTCCCTCCTTCCTTCTGCATTTACCTAGATGCTCTGCTATGCTCAAGATTCAAATGAGAATAAGACACACTATCTTCCGCCCCTAGTGTTACAGACTTGTGGGAAAACAAACACTACAAGAATTACGAACACTATAAAGGTAAAGAAGGAAAAGTGACCAGTACTATGAGGAGAAGAGCTTAGGGATTTAACTCAGTCAAGTGTATACATATGTATATAAGTGGGTGGGGAGAAAGTGATTAGGGATAACTAAGAAAGTTATGTCTGAGCTGAGACCCAAAGGATGTGTCGACATTAGTCAGATGAAAAGATGGAGAAGAATTTGTATAGAATGTTCCTGGTAGGTTATCTAATATACAGGAAAGATCATGGGCCATTCAAAGAATTTGGAGAGTCAGTATGGCTGAAGCATAGAGAGAAGTGTGGCAGGAAGTGTGGGCATAAATCCCAGTTTAGGAGCTTTTAGCCTGACTGCAGGAAGCCCTCAAAGTGTTGTAAGCCTCTTACATAATAAGGCCATTGAGCTCTGTTCCCTGGTGGTGAATGACCTGAGTCTTTCTAGCAAGTCCGGCTCTGCTCACCATCATTGCATATGATGGTCAGTCAAATTGATTTTAAAAAAGAAGACAGAATCATTTATCTTTCTATATGCTCAGTTTACTTAGAAAGCCTTGAACTAATTTAATTATTTAGATTTATTTATATTATGTCATAACTACATGTATAGCAATTTGAAGACCCCAATTATAGGGTCAAGGGTAAAAATAAAGTCCACCAGGCTTTCAAGACATTCTGCTTATGAGTATATATTTAAAATCAAAATGACTTATAATTTAAAGAAAAAAATTACTTTGACATAAAATTTAAGGTTGAAGTATGTTTCTCCCCAGGATTTAATATTATGTGAGATTTTCTGTGTGTATATATATAGTCTGAACAAGAAGCCCACAGTTTTTTTTAAGTGTATGAAATGAGCCTTCTATACTGTTTAATTGCATTTTTTTTCCTAAGAATCATTCCCAGTTTATAAAAGCAAGCATCACGTGTCAGTGCTAGAAGCAAAGTGTGACCTCCTGTCCTTTTGCCTTCTACCACAGAGGCGCACAACATGAGAGTAAATCATTGTCTATGAATATACACAATTTGAAGTTGTATGTTTTAGTGGGGTAGAGCCTTAGATCCCCTTTGCCTTTGGCTAAAGCCCTCCCCCCTCACTATAGATGACCTCATTCCAGAAATTAGAGTTCGTGTTAAATCCAAGAAATCATGAAATCAAGGAGAATCAGGATGTGATAGAAAAAAGTATTCAACTAGGATATTAGTTGGTGAATACTTTTGAAACATTAAAGTTAGAGGTTTGTATGAGATCTTAACTCTATCACAGGTAAGGTTAGGGAATGCTAACAAAAAAGTTGCTGAAAAACATCCATAAACCATCTGTTTTTTAAATATACTTAAATCATTTTGTCTACTTGCCAAATATTACTTACAGAGAGTTTTAAAGAATTTTTGCTGTTTAGTTGTGCTGGGATTTTTCACAAGGATATTGTTTTAATGGATTCTCTGTGAAGCACACTTGAAAACAGGGAGGCCGCAGTTCTCCTTCTACCTAGTTTGGGGGTTTACTCTTGTTGTTGTTGTTGTTGTTGTTGATGGCGGTGGCGTTAGTGTGGACTATGTGACCAGAGACGACCAGCGGGCACCTGTTCAGCCCAGGTGTCTGCAGTGAATCCCACTGTGCTGCATGCTGAACTCTACTAGGCATAGTCACAGCCTCCAGCAGCTTCTGCTGCCCCATCTGCTTCCCGGTGATGAGTCCCTTTTCCTATCTGGGGTCTGGAAATAAAACTGCATAATGTGGATAAACAGGGCAAACATTTAACAGAATGCTACAAAATACAAGAATCCTTGTTCCTTATCCCCCTCAATGTTTTTATACAGCAGCTCTTTCACAAGCCTGTTCTCTTCCCCAGAATCATTGTTCTAATCCCTGTGAAATTCCACAGTCCCAACCTGAATAATAATCAGATTTCTTCCACTGAATAAATTCTGATGGAAACAACAAGAAAATATCATTTCTAATTCTAGCAACTATAACTGGACAGGCGGTGCATGAGTGCCACCTTTGCATTATATAAGTTAAAATCATTTAATAAGAAAATTGGTAGTAAAAAAAAGCCCCAGAAATACAATAGTATTCATTAAAAATTGTTTAAAAACATTTTATAAAAATATATTTACATTCAATTAAAATAATTACAGTCTAGTATGTAAAGCAATTTGATCTGTATTGAGTACAAGTAATTGCATGTACCTAATAATAAAGCTATAATTCTTTAAAAATATTCCAGAGGTTCGCCTGGATGGCTCAGTCAGTTTAGTGTCTGACTCTTAATTTCAGCTCAGGTCATGATCTCCCTGTTCGTGAGTTCAAACCCCGCACTGGGCTCTGTGCTGACAGGGTGGAGCGTACTTCAAATTCTCTGTCTCCCTCTCTCTCTGCCCCTCCCTTGCTTTCTTTCTCAAAAATAAATACATATTTAAAAATATACACATTCCAGAGATGACCATATAACCAAAAGAAATGAGAAAGGATAATAAAAATATTTTCAAAAAATATGTAAACAAGCACAAAAGTCTATAAATACAATGCTCACCATACTTACAAAGGTTGAAGAAATGCCACGTGATTTAATTTACAACAAGTAATGTCAATTGTGGGAAATTTTATGGTGGTACTGGCAGCTTTTTCAATAAGAATTCAGACTGGCTTTATTCATTCAACATTTATGCACTAAGAATCTTGTATGAGTTAGGCATTTTGCTTACAGCTGCAGATACATTGCTAAGCAGTCCAGGTGCAGCCTCTGCTTTCCAGGCAATCACAGGGGTGGGGAAGACTAGCCACCAAATACACAAGAGCCACAGAGAGTTGTAGCAGTGAAAGGAAAGGAAGGTAGGCTACAGAAGAATAGAGAAAGGAAAGGGTCATGTCAAGGGAGGTTTTGCCTGAGAGGAAGTAGCATCTAAGATGAGACCTATAGGATGCATTGACGCTGCACAGTAAAGAGAGAGATGGAAGAAGGACCAGTTCAAGAGGGGACAAAGCAATCAAACAGCAATGTGTTCAGTTTGCTTAAAGTGTGCAAAGTAAAGAATAAGACAAGCCTGTGAGGTGTAGAAGAACCTGAACATCCTTTTTCTTTTTAAGATTATTTACTTATTTTGAGAGAGATAGAAAGGGGGAGGGGCAAAGATAGAGGGAGAGAGATTCCCAGGCAGGCTCCTCTGTGTCAGCACAGAGCCCCACAGGGAGCTTGATCTCACGAACCATGGGATCATGACCTAAGCCCAAAACAAGAGTCCGAGGCTTAGCCTACTGAGCCACACAGGTACCCCTGAAATCCTTGTTAACGGTTTTGGATTTTATTTTTAAGGTGGTGAGAAATTACTCAGATTTTAAATACAGATATAACATGATTAGGTTTGTTTTAGAAAGGTCATTCTAAAATTAGTTAGAGGGGGCACCTGGGTGGCTCAGTTGATTGAGCATCAGACTTCAGCTCAGGTCATGATCTCATGGTTCGTGAGTTCGAGCCCCATGTCAGGCTCTGTCATGACAGCTCAGAGTCTGGAGCCTGCTTCTGATTCTGTGTCTTCCTCTCTCTTTGACCCTCCCCTGCTCATGCTGTGTCTGTCTCTCACAAAAGTATAACAAACATTAAAAAATAATAATAAATAAAATAAAATTACTTAGAGTGTAGATACTTGTGAAGGTTCTTTGTTTCTAGAATTCTCTAGACAAAAACTGTGGAAACACACCACAGACATGGGCACACACACACACACACACACACACACACACACGCAGGCTAATTACATTGTAATATAAAGGCACAGTGGAGGTGTTGATGAACCAGGAATGGGGGTAGTGGTCACAATTAGTTGCTAGTTAATTTTAAAATTAGTTGCTGCCAACTCACCACAAATATAAAACTGACACAAGATGTAGGTATTCTTTATTTAATTATGTAGGATAGGCACTTAGAGGTCATCAGCTCACTGGAAAACAGAAGAGAGAATGAGGAGATACCTTCCCATTTGGTTTTCTTGTCCTGCTAGAATTAGAATTCAAGCAGAAGCCTCACTTCTAGCGCTATGGTGTTCCGGTAGAAAAGTGACTGAAGTAGAGGAGGGAATGAGATGGTGCAAAAGGCAAAAGAGGAAAAATGAAGGGAATTCTCAAGAAGTGGAAACTTCACATGTAGGAGATCAAGGTCAGATAAGTAATTCTTATTTTCCTACATGCTCCTCACCTCAACCCCCAACTCATCTCTGGCATCCTGAGCCTGAAATTATCTGCCACCCGGAGACTTGTGAGTATCCCCTAGCAAAAATGTTGGGCAAAGCTGATAAACATTGCACACAACCATGCACATGTGGGAGGCTTTCCTAAAACTTCTAACAGATCAAGTGTTCATGTATCAAAGACACTTTTAAGCCAGTGTGAAAGAAGGGTGGGTCAGTGATGGGAATTACTGTGAACAAGTGGGTCTTTTTTCTTCCTTCAAGTTCCACTACCAGTGTAGTACCCTGTTCTGTCTCTCATTCAACTAATCCTGAGAGACAAAACGAAATAGGAATTGGTTACTGACACTTTCTAAGCCTCTGTTTCCTCACCTATAAAATGATGGTGGAAATGGTATCAACCTCTTTGAATTGTGTATGAATTAAATTGTATGATCCATGTGAAATACTTAGCACAGTCTAGCCCATGATAAAATCTTACTAGATGTTTACAGTTCTTCGTCATCAGTCTTCTCATGATCCACCCAATGTCTGAGCTCTATCTACATAAGGGAAAGATTTCTCTATGAAAGCACTATTCACAGTGTGGGTCAAAGACTGGTGCCAGTGCATAAACTGTTACCATTCAAAGAGGAAGTAAGACAGAGATTAAAACTAAGCATTTAGAAAAATCTATAGCACTCAGACATGTTGTAAGATCTAATAACATGATATGTGGACCCCTGTTGTTGCATAGGGTGTAAGCACACTTCGTTTTATAATTTATATGGTTAATTGCCTATAGCTCAAGCTGTATGCATGCCATACATGTCATAGTGTGTGACATTTCATTGTTACTTTGCCAACTGTAACCCAAAAGTATATAAACATCCAAGAACATACAAGCATTTATTTTTACACACTTGTTTTTAAAATCACTTTAAATTTTAATCAAGCCTATTTTATAATCTATCATGTAAGAGTAATTTGTAAATTAGGGAAATTTAATTCTCATTATTTACTTTAACTTCAATTATGGGGCCACACAGGCTTCACTGGATTTTTTTTTATGAGAAAAGATATATAATCTGCTGAATATGGTAATAATAGTATTTGAATATGGATAGTGGAAATGATTCCATAGAAATGAGGGCAAAAGGGTTCGGATGAAATTTACCTGAAAATATATCTGCTCATATATTGGATTTGCTTTTTATCCCCAAATGATGGTGAAGTGCTGAAACCATAGTGTATTATTTGTGGAGTTGTGTTACCTAATGAATTTGTGAAGTCATCAAAATTTACTAATACTTTATACACAAAACATTAGAATTATATTTAAAGCCAAATAACTCTTTGAAACAAAAAGTATTAAATTAAAAAGGTGATAGAAGTCTATGTTCAATATTCTACATAAAACGTTAATGTTTCATGGGTTTTAAATAAAGTTGCATTTTGGGTTGCTAAGACTAAAATACACATACAGTTGCCAAGACATCAGTGAATGACTGCATCAAAGATATTTGCTTAGAAACGTTTGCTTATTCTGGTAAAGAAAGTAGCTCAAATTTTACTTTCTGATGCATCATAGCTCTATGATTTCTGAAACTGCCTAATGACATGGAAAACCAACTCCTTGAATAAATGAAGCTGGCAGAGCATTCTTCATTGTAACTTGACAAATGTGCAGATAAATTCTTACGTGGCAGTTCTTTTAGTATGTGTGCAATTTGAAAATGATGAAGATTTAAAGGAAGAAAACTCTTCTCTTATTTAAATTCTCTTTTAGCTTGTGAGAGAATGCAAACCAATGCAATGCTTTCTTCTTTGAGGTCTTGATTAAAGTGTTGTTTATTTCAGGTAAACAACACTGAGTGACATAATACAAATTTTGTGTTATGTAAGAACCAGTGCACTGAAGGTGGCTTTCACTGGCCCATCAGATCTGATCATTAGCATTTTTTTTTTTCAAATGCTGTGTTCTGTGTCTTAACATTGGTAGAATGAAATTATTCATGATGGAGATACATACTACAAGGAAATCAGTAACTGCTATTAAGTTAGGGCTTCTGTCTTACTGAATTTTTCCTCCACACAGCCAATTGTGATAATATAGAACTTAACCATAAACAGCTATTCTTGGTATTGAGAGGAAAAAATATGTCATGAATGAACTACAGAACAGTGTTTCCTCAGGATAAGAAATAACTTTGGTCTCAATATTTAAACATATAAATAGGAAAGCCTGACTTTCTCTATTGACTGATATCTTTGATATAGTTAATGATCTTTATATTTCCTGAAAAGAAAGAATTACTCTTTTTGACAGATAGGAGCTGAAAATAAAGGGGAATATTAAAATTCAGAAATTTTGAAGAATAAGTTTTTGTTTATAGACTGCTAAACCACAATTTTAATTTAAAAACAATTGTCAACAAGTAGAAAATGATCTCAATATTATCATCTGCAAAGTTTTGTCAGCAAATGCTTCATGAGTTGTTCATGAATTGGATTGCCTTAGTCTCCTTGGGCTGATATAACAAAACACTACAGACTGATGGCTTAAACAGCAGAAATGTATTTCCTCATAGTTCTGAAGAAAAGAAGTCCAAAATTAAGGCTCCAATTGATTCAGTTTCTTGTGAGAGTTCTTTTCCTGGCTTGCAGACTGTATCTTCACATGGCCTTTCCTCAGTGCATATATACTGTGTACACACAGTATGAGAAAGACAGATAGACAATAAGTTCTCTGGTATTTTTTTTCTTATAAGGACACTAATCCTGTTGGATCAGGGTCCTACCGTCATGACCTCATTTAACTTTAATTATCTCACTAAAGGACCTATCTCCTAACACAGTCACATTGGAGATTAGGACATTAACATATGAATTTTGAGGGAACAGAATTCAGTGCACAGAAGATGTAATTTTACTAAATTTGCTATTCATTAAAAAATCCTCATATAAGAAATTAGTGGATCCAGAATTCTTTTATCTCATCAAAAAATAATTTAAATTGAACTAAAGAGTTATGGCATAAATTATTGGAATTAGTCACTGATTAAAGATTAAAGATGATTTTTGAAAATAGAGCATCACTCACTTTACTTGGGATCAAAGTTTTTAAATGAATACCCCAAACTGACTGAAATTGCTGTAAAATCTTTCTTCCATTTCCATCAGCACTGGAGGTTAGGAATTCTATTAGGAATGTCATATAAATTAAATAAAGAAGTAGAGTACATATGCATAATCCTATGCAATTATAATAGTTAAACCAAACCATAGATAATTTAATGAGCTCATTATCATATTAAAACCTTAAATATTAATATGCATGGTGTTTGTTAAAAGGGTACATACAGGCATTCAACACAGGAAACATCTACTTCACTTGTAACTTTTTTTACAATTATAGAACATCTAAAAGTTAGGTATATAATAGTAATATTCTCTACTAATCACCCAAGACCACACTTTCAATGAACAATGAGTACGTCTTCGTAATTCTTTTCTTTGTTTATTTTTATTATATTTAATGAAATGAGATTTTGTGTCTGATAAATACAATAATACAACTTTGGGCTTGTATTCTGTATGTCTTTATGCTGTATTTGATTTCCTAGTAATTTTCTTAATTTTATTTTACCTAAGTTCCTAACTAGATTGAAATTAAAAAGAAGAAGAAGAAGAAGAAGAAGAAGAAGAAAGAGGAAGAAGAAGAAGAAGAAGAAGAAGAAGAGGAAGTAGTAGTAGTAGTAGTAGTAGTAGTAGTAGTAGTAATAGTAGTAGTAAAGGAGAAGGAGAAGGAGCTGGAGAAGGAGAAGGAGATGGGGAAGGAGAATAAGGGGAAGGGGAGGAAGAAGAAGAAGCAGAAGCAGAAACGGAAGCAGAAGCAGAAGAAGGAGGAGGAGGAGGAGGAGGAGGAGGAGGAAGAGGAGGAGAAAGGAAAAAAATTAGAAGGGGAAGAAGAAGGGGAAGAAGAGGGAGATACACAAGCACTATTCTAGAAGATGTTAAGATAAAGTTGTAAGAAGTTGTTAAGGGAAAGATTATGCTAGTTCAACAGTTCAAAAAGGAATTCCTCAAAAATTCTATTTGGATGCTCATGGTAAATGAAGCCATGACCACTGAGTAGAGACTTTTCATTTTGTTGGGAAGGCTGTGATGGCTTCATTCCTTAGTGCAAAATTTTACAGATTTAAATGACAAATCTCTGCTCTCTGTTTTAAATCCCTGGCTGTTTTATTGCTACTGAACCATTTTTCATGTCCCTATGCCATCCAAGTGAGAGGCTGCAGTTTCCCAGATAATTGTTAAGAACTAACTGAGGGGAAGCAAGAGACCCGTTAGAAAAACAGTACAATAAAGAGCCAAAGTGATTCTGATTAAACATAAATCAGATCCTGATATTTCTCTGCTTAAAATCCACCAAATGCCTTTCCTTCTCACCTAAAGCCTTGTAATGAGTACCTTGAAAGGCCCTATACACTCTGATCCTCATTACTTCTCTCATCTTTACTATTCTAAATTTTGCTCTGCTCCAGTCACACTGGCCACCCTACTGTTCTTACATGAACAAGGATGCCCTGGCCATAGGATGTTTGCACTGGCTATTCTCTGACTGAAATTTTGGAATTCTCTTCACTTGGGTATTTTCATGACTCACTCTTTCATTTCCTTCATGTCTGCTCAAATATCACATTCACAGTGAGTTCTTTCTCTATTTAAAATTGTGTCCCTTCTCTCTATTTCTTTTTTATCATTAAAATTTACCATTATCAGGGTACCTGGGTGGCCCAGCCAGTTAAGCATCCAACTCTTGATCTCAGCTCAGGTCATGGTCTCACAGTTTGTAATATCAAGCCCCAAGTTGGGCTCTGTGATGACTGTGAGTAACCTGCTTGGGATTCTCTCTTTCCTTCTCAGATTCTCTTTCCTGTCCCTCATCCTCTCATGTGTGCATGTGCTCGCTCTCTCGCTCTCTCTCTCTCTCTCAAAATAAATAAAATTTAAAGAATAAAAAAATAAAAGGCATTGGAAAGGTACTTTTAAAAAAACTTATCACTATCTGGTATGCCATATAAATACATTTTCTTTATACCGCTAGTGAAATGGAAGCTCCATTCCAGAAAGAAGAAAGGTTTTTATCATTTTTGTCCACTTATGTAACCCAAGAATTTATAAGTTGTTAGCTCCTAGTAGGTATTCATTATATGTTTGTTAAATAAATTAACGAATTAATGGATAAAAGTGTATGAACCAATTTTCATTTAAGAATTCACAGAGAATACTATAATAGTTATATGCAGAGGGTGGTTTATACCAGTTGGCAAGAATCCATTGTTAGCATCTTTTCCCAGCTCTATACTGAGTAACTTCATGTTGGAGAGTTGAAACTGACCATACTGAGAGTATTTACTTCATGGGTATATCTGATTTTCTAACAAAGTACCACAAAAGGAGAGTTGAAACTGACCATACTGAGAGTATTTACTTCATGGGTATCTGATTTTCTAACAAAGTACCACAAAAGGAAGAGTCACAACTGAAATTTATTCTCTCATAGTTAGAGAGGCTCTAAGTCTGAATTCATGGTGCCAGCAGGATAATGCTCTGAGACTCTATGTAGAATCCTTTCTTGCAACTTCTGAGCTTTTGATAGTGACCACTCCTCCATGGCACTCCTTAGGTTGTAGCTATATGGCTCCAAACCCTGCCTTTTTGGTCACATGGTGTTCCCCCTGTGTGTCTGTGCCTCTGTGTCTCTTCTTCACTTATAAGGACATCAGTCATATTGGATTAAAGGCCTGCCCTACTCCAGTAAAACTTCATCCTAACTTACTGCACTTGGAACAATTCTATTTCCAAATAAGGCCATATTTTGAGGTATTGGGGGTTAGGAATTTAATACATCCTTTTCGAAGACACAATTTAATCCATAAAAGTGAGCAAACACTAAAAATCAAGGCTTTTATTATTCTGCTTTGTTTCATTTTTTAAGAGAATCAGTTGTTAAACATTCATCAGCACACCACTAACTAAAACATGCTGTGACATTTTCTCTGAAATTCAGGATTAGTTGTAAACTCTGACCTGTTATATGAGCTAAAGGAGTTCTAAAATATCCATAATAGAAATTAAAAGCTATTATTTTTTTAAAATAAATACTTATGAAAGTTGTAGTTATATAGTTAATACATTTGGACCACCTTATTTTTTCACAAGAATAGACAATTAAATGCTAAGAAGCATCAAAAAATATAAAACATCCAGAAAACCGACCAGTTTCAGCCTAACAAATACTATAAAATTTTAAAAAGAAAATGTATAGTTTATACCTGCAACTATTTGAATTTGAGGACAATAATTATACCTTTTTAAAAAATGTTTATTTATTTATTTTGAGGTGGGGGAGGGGCAGAGAAAGTTGGAGAGAGAGAATCCCAAGTAAGCTCTCTGCTGTCAGTGCAGAGCTGGATGTGGGGCTCAGTCTCACAAACCATGAGATCCTGACCTGAGTCAAAATCAAGAGTTGGCTAATTAACCGACTGAGCCACCCAGGAATCCCATGATTACAGCTTTTGCATTTTAATCAGATATGTACACTTATGTATGCTTTAGGTCCCTCAGCTTTGAGTTGTTCTTAATGACAAGTTGAATTGGATCTAGGACTTAGTAAATCATTCTAATAATACAGAAAATGTATACAAAGTTATCATATATCTGTAGGGTGCTCTTTTATTTTACATTCATATAATTCATTTAGAGTAAATTTGATTCATTGAAGAACTAATCTAGATCCTCCAATGTTAGCTGATTCAAGTCTTTTGCATTCTTTCATTTAATAAATATTTATTGATATCCTATTTAGTGCCAAGCACTGTTAGGACCTGAAGATAAATTAATGAGTAAGATGAGAAATATCTTTGCTCTCATTTAAATTCATAGGTTGGATTTCTACTTCCAGCCTAGACAGAGTAACAAATACCAAATTTATTCTTCTGTCTGAAACAACTAAAACACTGGACAAAATATATAAAACAATGGCTCTCAAGACATTTTACATGAAGCAATGCAAGAAAGTGATCTCTATGAAGTGAGCAACAAATGAGATGAGCCCTAGAATATTTTGAGCTTACTGCTTGCAGGTTTCCAAATCATGACTCAGAAAGGCAGGAGAGAGAGGGGTGGGAAGGCATGGACTCAGGCACAGTCCAGTGGATTCACTGAGTTCAGTGACACAGTAGAAAGTCAGGAAAAAACAAGGTGGCCAGAGTCCACAGGGCAAAGCACTGGAGAGGGAAGAGCTGCAAAGACAGAATAGTCTGCAGTAATTCTCCCAAAAGTATTCAGTTGAATATTAGACAGCCCATGCATGTGATGAAGTTATGTAAGACTGAGGAAACAACCAACCAAGAAAATTTGAGGGCATAGTGCCTGGAGGTCACACGGAGTTGGGAATAATAATTTTTCCCAATAACAAGGACAGAAAAAGTCATGTTTCACAGGAAAATGGCTAAATAATTAAGAAGGATTTTTCTCCAGTATTTCGGAAAAATTAGTCCTGGACTAAATGCTTCTCTGGGCTTGGCAAACAAAGCTTAAAAGCAAGATGAAAAAGGACCAAATTATTTCTAAGTAACTTCACCTCCGCCCATAAGTAGCTCAAGAATATTTTTAAGAAATACAAAATTTCCAGTATTTAAAGGTGAAATTCACAATGTCTGGCATCCAATAAATATTACCAGGCATATAAATTCATATGTGGAGTGAGGGGGAAAAGAGATATTAAAGTGATGAGTAATAACAAAAAATTATCACATGGTGATACAGGTTAGGTAGGGTGTTTTTAAAAAGTCATGTGATATAAATGAAGAGGGGTATATTGTATATTAGGTTGTCAGAGAAGCATCTCTGAAAAGATAACACTTCAGTGGATATCTGAAGATATTCTAAATTTCCAAAGTCCTTGTTGGACAATGAGAAGGTGGTCTCAATTTGGTTACCTAGACTGATGAGTCTGAGACTGATGAGTGATCCTGAGAGCAAAGCTGGAGAAATCTGTCAGGCCACTGGAGCTCAAAGCAAGTCACAGCTCTTACCTGCACCTCAACATACCCCATTTTTTTGTGTAATTATTAGCCCAGAAATACCTCCACGTTCAAATTCAAAGATATCCCAAGTTGCTTCCAGAAAAATTATAAAATCATGCCCTGAGGGAACTCAGTATGGCTCAAAAATCACATTGTGGGGGCACCTGGGTGGCTCAGTCAGTTGGGTGACCGACTTCAGCTTAGGTCACGATCTCGTGGTCTGTGAGTTCAAGCCCCGCATGGGGCTCTGTGCTGACAGCTCGGAACCTGGAGCCTGCCTCAAATTCTGTGTCTGCCTCTCTCTCTGCCCTTCCCCTGTTCACGCTCTGTCTCTCTCTCTTTCTCTCTCAAAATTAAACATTAAAAAAATTTTTTAAAAAGAATCACATTGTGTTATAGCAAGCTATCACCTGTAAGATCCCACTAGAAATAGGTCAGAATGGACCCATTTGGAGCTTAAATTCTGTAAGGTTTGAATTTGAGGTTGTAGCTTTTGACTTCACTGGAGTTAAAACTGAGCTATCCAACAGGTTCCACCTCATCACCAAAATTTCCATTACTATTTGTTTTTTAGTGGTTTCTGGTTCTAAATAAGTCCCAAGGTTGAGAGGAGGGGTCTGCTTAGAGACAGTGGACTGGAAGCAAGAGCCATGCATGTTTCTGTGAAATAGAGATAAAAGAGGTGTTCCTTTATGGAAGACAGTAGATAACCTAATCCCATTTGATTTAATATCACTTGATCTTAGCCAAAAGGCTGAGAAGCAATTGATTTAATATTAGATGAGAAAAGGGTATATGAGTATACATGGAGGCAGAGAAGGTAAGTACAATGAATAATAATGAATAAGAGACTTATAAAATAAAAGTAGAGGAATGAGTTATGAAGATCCTGAGTTATTATCAGCAATCGTGTGTGTCTGGGCAGTTTCTTGAGTTGCAGAGTCATTGGATGACTAAAATGAAACTCTGAGATGAGAATTCTCACAGCAAGAATAATTCTTCAGTGCCACAGATAGTGTAACTTTGTGTCCTCAGTAGCTATTTGTAGAAGAAAGGAAGGAAGGAAAGAACAAAGGAAGGGAGGGAGAAAAAAGGAGTACAAAATGAGCATATGAGGTCCATAGTGGTGGGGAAGTTATCAGTGCACATGTGGAGAGCGAAGTTTCCAGTGTTGCTTTCTTTCTTATATTCTGAGATGACAACCGTGCTGTCAGGGTCTCTTGCAGTTCTTTCTTTAAACTGATTTCTTTTTCTTACTTGAACAAAAGGTCAAAGCATAGCAATCTGTGCCTTTCAAAAGTGAATCCAATGGTTCAATAATTTCGATCATGGATTATCTTAATAGACCCAATGAAAATTATCCTAATCTCTAATTTCTAGATCCTACCATTTGAAGGGGAAAAAAGTGTTCTTACCAACTTTAGATCAATAGATACATAACTTTGTTAACTCACCCTGATTGTTCAAACTATTACTGATTTTTTTCATTAAAAGTAGATTTTTTTTAATTTGCTAAAAATTCTCGTAACATAGTCAACTAAGTTCATATGGATATTCCTCTTACTATAATTACCTGGAAATACAAAGTAAAATGTGATCAAGAACAAAAAGCAATTCTCAGGTGTTAGAAATGGCAAACAGAATCAAAGCCAAACAGGGATATCTGGGTGGCTCAGTCAGTTAAATGTCCAACTCTTCACAACAGCTCAGGTCGTAATCCTAGAGTCATGAGACTGAGTCCTGCATCAGGCTCCACACTGAGTGTGCAGCTTAAGATCCTCACTCTCCCACTTTCTTCCTCCCTCCCTCACTTGCATGCTCTCTCTCTCTCTCTCTCTCTCTCTCAAAATAAATAAATAAACATTTTTTAAAACCACAAGAATCAAGGCTGAACCATAAGCATGAAGTAATGCAACAGCAGCCCACAAGAGCTTGGCTTGTGTAGAGAAAACCCTAGAGAATTGGAAGTGGTTTCTAATGTCCATCTGGTGATGTGAAAGATGGTTTCATGAACCATGGAGGTCAGAGGGGTTGACAGTAACACCATCGTATAAAGCTGGGAGACTTGACAGGTTGCAAAATCCAATAGAGTGGAACTGAGAAGTGTTGCCCACCAGACTGAGGAGACTTGAAATCAGTCCAGGGGTGAGGGTTGAGAAAACATAAGGGAAAGTCACAATGCACTTGTGTGATATCTGAATTTTTATAAGCTATATGGTACAAGAGCCATAAGCACAGAAATTATCATAAAAATTGGCCCAAGATTATGGAAGCCCTCTAGAATCCAAATGAAATGTCATTTAAAGTCAATATTTAAAGATACTTTCAATATCTAGGGAACTGTAAATCCTCATCAAAAAAATAAACCTACTAAGATACGCATAAATACGTGCACACACACACACAATATTAGCATTAAATCTACAAATGGATTAAAATTTCTTTTTAAAAGACAGCTATTCTAACACGAGATTTAAAAACCTAGCTCTATGCTAATAGAAACTCCAAAAACATAATGATATAAAATGGTTGAAAGGAAAAGGATCAAAGATCTTACTCCTGGAAAAATGGCAGTAACAAAATTATATTGTTTGTAAAAAATCAACTTCTAGAATATGGCAGAGTAGGAGGATCCTAGGTTTCCCTTGTCCCACAGATATATCTAGAAAACACCCACATTACTGTAAGTAACCCAGAAAATAACCTGAAGGCACACAGAGCAGACTCTCTACAGCTAAATTCAGAGAAGAGGCCACATTGAAGAGGCTAGGAAGGGCAGAGACATGGGTGAGAGCCAAATTGACACACAGTACTTTTCCATAGGAGGGACAGACAACACTGGTACAGAGAGGGGAGGGGAGCAAAACCCATACCAGACAAAGGGGACCTGCACTGGGAAGATGAATCCCCATAATATTTGCCTTTGAAAACCAGAGGGGCCTAATTTCACAAATTCTTATAATCAATGGGGTTTAACACAGGGCACTTTCAAAATCAGGGAGCTTGGCTCTAGGGAGCCAGAGGGCAATAGGAAACAGAGTACCTGCCTTAATGAGACAGTACAACAAACAGCCCCACTGAGATACCCAAGGCAAGAGAAACAAAAGTGAAATAAACTATTGGGACCACATCAAAATAAAAAGCTTCTGCACAGCAAAAGAAACAACAACAACAGCAACTACAAAAGACAACCGACTGAATGGGAGAAGATATTTGCAAATGACATATCTGATAAAGGGTTAGTATCCAAAATATATAAAGAACTCATACAACTCAATACCAAAAACCCCCCAAATAATCCATATTTTAAGTGTACAGAAGACATGAACAAACATTTATTCAAAGATGATATCCAAAGGCCAACAGACACATGAAAATAAGGTCAACATCACTAATAATCAGAGAAATTTAAAAAACTACAATGAGATATCACCTCACACCTGTCAGAATGGTTAAAATCAACAACACAAGAAACAACAAGTGTTGGCAATGATGTGGAAAAAAAGGAACCCTTGTGCACTTTTGGTGGGAATGTAAACTGGTGCAGCTACTATGGAAAACAGTATTGAGGTTCCTCAAAAAAATAAAAATAGAATTACCATATGATCTAGTAATTCTACTACTATTTACCCAAAGAATGTGAAAACACTAATTGGAAAAGATATATACAGCCTATGTTTATTGCAGCATTATTTACAATAGCCAAAATATGGAAGCAACTCAAGCATTCAACAATAGATGAATGGATAAAGATGTGTTTTGTGTTTTTATTTATTTATTTATTTATTTATTTATTTATTTTGGCGGGGGGTGGGTTGAGACAGAGTGAGCATGAGCAGGGGAGAGGGATGGAGGGAGAAGGAGAGGGAAAGAGAGAATCTTAAGCAGGCTCCATGTCCAGCATGGAGCCTGACACAGGGCTCGATCTCACAACTGTGAGATCATGACCTGACCCAAAATCAAGAGTTGAACATTTAATTGACTGAACCACCTATATATAGACACACACACACACACACACATATGGAATATTTCTCAGCCATAAAAAAGCATTAAGTCCTGCAACAACATGGATGAATCTAGAGGGTTAATGCTAAGTGAAATAAGTCAAAGAAAGACAATTACCATACGATTTCATTTATATGTGGAATTTAAGAAACAAAACAAATGATCAAACAAAGAAAGAGGCAAACTAAAAACAGACTCAAAAATAGAGAACTGGTGGTACCAGAAGGGAGGTGCATGGGGGGATGGGTGAAACAGATGAAGGGGATTAAAAGTACACTTAACATGATGAGCACTAAATAACATACAGAATTGTTAAATTACTGTACTGTACACCTAAAATTAATATAACACTGTATGCTAATTTTACTGGAATTAAAATAAAAAGTAAATAAGCCAGTACATAAACAAAAAGAGAAAAAACCAACTTCTAAACAATCCAGTAGAAGGTAGGAAAGCAGGATGGAGGGAAAGCATTGAAAATGTAGGATAAATAGCAAGTAAGACATAAGGCAATGGCACTAATCCCAAATATATCAATAACTAAACCTAAATTCACTAGGTAAAAAGACATATTTTCAGCTGGATAAAAACACAAAAAAACTGTCATAAACAGTGATATCTAGTGATATCTAGTGATATTTAGATGCACCTAAAATATGAGCATTAAATGTAGAAAGGTAAGGAGACTGAACAAATAAACACCAAGCAAAATAAAGTAGAGGTTGCTATGTTAATGTGAGATAGAATTTGTTTTCAGTTATAAGTCACTATCAGGGATAAAGTTAGTACATCTGGAATATACAATAATTCTAAATTTATGCACCAAATAACTTGGCATCAAAATATAAAGTAAATCAATAAAAATCTAACTTCCCTGTATGAATCTCTGTAGTCTAATGCATTTCTCTAAATTATTAACCAAGCAAATTGGCAAAATTTGGTAAGAATTTAGAAAATTTAACAAAATTAAAATGCTATATCTAATGAGCACATATAGGATCTTGCATTCAACAAAAGAAAAGACTGTATTTCTATGCATGGAAACTTAAAAACTTAACCTTGAGCTAGTCAATGAGGCAAGTCTCAGCAGATTTTTAAAATATATAGCTGACATTTTCTGGGCACCATATATTAAATTAGAACATTTTAAAAAAATAACTAATGTATCTCCAAATATTTGGCAACTAAAACGTTAAAGTTCTAAGTAAATGGAGGTTCAAGGAAAAGTTATGATTAAACTTTAAATAGTGTTAATTGAATGCAAAGAAAAATATTGATGTTAAAATTTGTGGGAAATATCTTAAGGGATTATAGGAAAGAAATTTATTGCCAGAAATGCTTGTATGAGAAAAAGAGAAAAGTTGAATATAAATGAGCTCAATATGGAATTTAAGAAAGTAGAAAAGAACAGAGAATAAATCTAAAAAATAACAGAACCTAATGAAATTGAGGGAAAAGATATAGTAGAGATAAGAAACTAAGGTGAAAATTGGTTCTTAGAAGACACCAATAAAATAAACAGTCCTCTGAAGTTATTGGTATGGATAAAAAGAGAGGAGGCACAAATAAACAACATTTTGAATAAAATAAAGGATATAATATAATACACACAAGAAATTAAAATTAAAATTAGAAAATACTATGAAAAACTTGATGCCAATAAATTTTAACCCAGAGCAGGTAATGGACAATTTCTTAGAAAAGCTTAATTAGCAAACTTGACTCAAGAATAAATACAAGACTTGAATAATCACGGACTTAACCAAATAATAAAATCAGCAGTTTAAAATAAATTTATTAAAAAATACAGTAACCCCTCGGATTGTAATTTATTATGTGAGTGTTCCCCAAGATGGGCAAACATTTCTAGTAAATTTCAACTTGATAAATGAGCAATGTCTTGCAATACAAGTAGTACGTGAGGCTGAACATCACATGATCACAGCTGAGCCAATGGTTCTTGAAATTTGCTTTGATAATACGAGTGCTTTGGATTACAGGCATGTTTCCAGAGCGAATTATGCTCACACACTAAGGTTCTACTGTACTAGATTTACCAGATGGTTTTTCAAGTGTCAAAATGTAAGTTCATCCAGAGATTGAAAAAGTAAATATTTTCAAATTCATTTAATAAAACTTCTATAACTTAATACCAAAACCAAACATAAAATATATTTGAAAATATATGCCAGTATCACTCATAAGATAGATGCAAACAAATTTAGTATTATAAAATGAAATTCAGGAAGATAAAAAAAATAACACTATACCCCTCTTGAACTAATTAATGCAGGGAGTTTTTTAAAACACTTATACCTGGTTGGTTTTATTTTAAAGAACTAGCAAAAGTCAGAGTCCCACAGAGTCATCAGCTGTTTCCAGTTTGCCTTTATCAAGCCTCTCCCCTCCCTTCCTTTTTT
>CM053577.1:19257804-19352699 GCA_028646485.1 Cryptoprocta ferox
GTAATGAGTAAAATTAAGAGAAAGGACATACAATATATTACATAGAAAATATTCATGTCTTCAGGAAATAAAAATTATATAATCCTTGAACATCTGCATATATCAAGCTGTTAACTCAGTAACAGTAAGGCTGGCAAAGAAACTCAGTCAATGGCAGGGTTGTGATCCTTCTTCATGCTGATAACAAACATACAAATGGAAAAGTTCTTCAAACTGCATTAGTGACTAGAAATATTCAGTGACAGTTATGAGAATAAGCTATGAAAAAGTAATATTCATCCTGTGTTAAGTTCTCTCCGTAAACAATAATAAAATTGGACAAATATATGTAGCAACTGTTTCCAAACATAGGACAACAGATAGCCAAGGCTGTTATCACTGAGACAAGGAACCATACAAGATAATGTCCACATTAGCCTCAGTTTTCTGAGGAGGGCTTTATCCAACTCACTGCACTGCACAATAAAGCCCAACAGAGAGCTGGAGCCTTGGTAGGTGGAAGAAATAAAATTCAGAGTTCAGAGTAGCAGATGCAGGTGGAATATTCAAGGCAAAGCAACATAGTTGAAGGAGGTGAATTGAGAAAGAGCTCCACAAATCTGCAAAGGAGTCCATTTGAATATTTGGTTGAATATAAATTGAAAATGTATAAAGCAAGACTCCATGAGGCCTGACAGAATATGGCTATTGAGGAGATGTGAGCTGAGCTGAGATTTCAAAGGCTGCACAGTACGAAAGTCCATAGAGCTCTGACCAGCCAGAGTGGGGCTATCAAATTAAACATTCTGTGCTTTCAGTTGAGGTCACCCATAAGGAGAAGAGGTATTCTGGTCACAGAGAAATGGTACTGTATGTCACCAGTTCTCAACTGGGGTAATTTTGACCCCTTTCCAGAAAACCTTTGGTAATGTCTAGAAATCTTGTCACTTATGCTTCAGGGGTGGGAGTGGCATCTAGAGAGTAGATACCAGGGATGTTACATCGCACAAAGATGCTACATTGCCCCAAAACAAATAACTACTCAGTCCAAAATGTCAGTAGTGCAGTCAGGAATACCTGATGTATATCTACCCTAATAAAGCTTAAAAGTAAACCTTTTTTTATAAAGGATAAAGCTGATCCATCAATAAATTTCCTTTCTGCAAGAACATTCCAAAGACAAAATCCAGTCTTTCAAAAATGTAACGTTCATAATGACCTGCTTACAATAAAAAAAAGTAGGTTTCTCCATAAGCAAAAAAACATGATGCATAAGCAGAAGAAAAGAGTCAATAGATATAAATATTTAAATGATAGCAATTTTGGAATTTTTAGACAAAGACCTTAAAAGTATTCATAAGAAAAGATTAATGTAATGAGAAAGCACATGAGGAATTTCAGAAGAGATCTAGAAACCATAAAAAAGAAACCAATGAAAAAACAATCCTGGAATTTTTCAAAATTCACTGGGTGGGCTTAACAGATTAGACACTGCAAAAGGAAGGAAAAGTGGTCTTAAAAATAACAGGGTGATAGAAGCTAAACTAAAGAACAGAGAGAACAAAGATAGATGATAGATGGATAATAGATAGTAGATAATGCTTCAGAAAAAGAAGAAATTATACCAAAATGAACAATATACTGAGGTCCAGGTTGATGGGAGAGATAGGAATGAAAAACAAATTGAAAAAATAATCATGAAAATTTTAAATTTTGATTAAAATATCACCTATACTTCCAAGAAGCTCAACAAAATACAAAGAACAAACACAAAGAAAACCATATAAGTCCCATATACTGCTATAAACCAAAGTAAAAAAAGAAAATCTTTAAGTATCCAGAGAACAAAAATCCTATTCATACTCACAAACAGTAATAAGAATGACCAGGCCCATGTCAGCAAAAAACAACATATGGCAGAAGACAAATGACGACCAAAAAAACAACAACAACAACAACAACAACCTAGACTTCTACATCCAGTAAAATATCTTTTAAAAGAGAAGGTGAACTAAAGGTATTTTCCCAGATTTTAATTTTGAAAGAAATTTTAAACTGACAGAAGAATTGCAAGAATAGTACAATGAATCCTCAAGTATTCCTTAGAGTCACCAGTTGTCAACATTTTGTACACTGTTTTATCTCTTCCCCCGAACTAATTGAGGTAATTGCAGATATCATGACACTTTACTCATAAATAGATCAGCATGTATCTCTAAAGAACAAGAATATTCTCCTTTGTAACCAAAATACAATGATCAAAAAATTTAACTCTGACACAATACTATCTAGTATACAGTCTGAAATGCAGTTAAAATTCCCCAGTCATGTCATTTCAAACTGTTTGGATCCAGGAGCTAATCTGGGATCATGCATTGCATTTTATAAAAAATTTTCAGCTTCATCGGGGTATAATTGACAAATAAAACTGTATATAAAGCATATAATGTGGTAAAAAGATTACCATAATCAGGTTACTAACATATCTATCATCTCACATAGCCACTGTGTGTGTGTGTGTGTGTGTGTGTGTTGAGAATGCTTAAGGTCTACTCTCTTAGCTTAAGAGATTCAAATATACAATACAGTTTTATTAACTACAGTCACCATGCTATACGTTAGGTCCCAAGAGCTTACTTGTCATATAACTGAAACTTATACCATTTGACCAGCATCTTCCCACCTCCTCCACTCTCCAGTGGAGTGAGGACAGGTAATATGCTTTTAGTAAATCCTATTTTTTCTTAATACAGAACAAATTTTAATACACTGTATGGAATCATTAGCTAAATAGCTATGGAATTCTAATGGCATCTGAACTGAGTCTTGAAAGTTAAAACAATAATCGTAGACAATGAGGGCAGCATCATAAAAGAAAAGGAAACAAAATGAGAAAAAGAGTTCAAGGCAGAAAAAATGAATTTTGTTGATGACAGTAAGGATTTTTCATCAGGAAAACGGTCTGAGCTTTGCAGACTGATTCTCCTCTTCTAGAGTCCCTGCACGTACAAACTATCCCATGAACATGCCTGGCACCCACTGGTTGTCATTCACTCACTTCAATGTTCGTACTTCTTTTCCTCCTCCAATCCAAATTTTAACCACTTTTAAATGGTCTAAATTAAGCCCATCTTGCCCACTGTAACTCATGGTGACAACTCCCACTTTTGAATCTGTATACTATCTACATTTTTTTTCTCCTCCGGTTTAGCTTTTTGAAGCAAATATCCACTCCGTTTAGTTTTTCACAGTTGCCCTGGTGCTCACAGCAGCCCTTCAACATACACTCTGGACACTGAGATTTCTTAGGATAATCAAACACTAAGATCCTGGTCCTAATGCATTTCAGTATCATGTAATTATTAAAGCAATGGGTCTCCTTGGGAGTTAAGCTAAGTTGTCTTCAATTTCTGCATTCATAAGGCAGGCATCCTTTTATTATTCTAAGCCTGTATCATTCAAGTGAGATAAATATTAATTACTAATATATATTCATCATTCTGAGACATGCAGGTAAGCCTCAAACTAGTAATAACTCTCATATTAACTTTTAAAACAACTGAGAATATTTTCCTCTTTTGCAAAAACATTTTTTAATATTATAAGAATAAGAATGCAACAGTTGCCAACAGTTTGTTCTAGTCAGAGATTTTGTAGCCAAACTAGATACCTTCTGCATAAAATTAAACATTGCTTCCACAAATTACCTATTTCTTAAGGTAATGGAGGTTTTATTATCTTCAATATTCTTTTAAAAAAATAGCCTAGACACGTGGTTGACTCAGTCAGTTAAGCAGCCGACTTCAGCTCAGGTCATGATCTCACAGTTCGTGGGTTTGAGCCCGGAGTCAGGCTCTGTGCTGACAGCTCAGAGCCTGGAGCCTGATTCTGATTCCGTGTCTCCCTCTCTCTCTGACCGTCCCCCTGCTCACACTCTGTGTCTCTCTCTCTCAATAAATAAATAAATAAATAAATAAACGTTAAAAAATTTTTAAAAATAGCCTAGATAGATTGATTTTATTTAAATGGCTCAAACATCTGGACAATATATATTGCAGGTATACAATTTAAAAAAATATTTTAATGTTAAATTAATTGAAAATATTCAGATAGAATATAAAAAACATAGTGACATAGAGTATTGATTATTTGCCATTATTTTTTCCATACATTCTCTCTTATTCAAAAGATACTTTGGCAATATTTCTGTGTTTGGTTCCTGTGTATTTAAGTGGCTGAAATAAAAGGCATGCATATGCACACCTTAAGAACTTCAAAGGTCACATCCTTATTGTAGTTACATAATAAAAGAGACTTTACATTTGTTCTAACAGGAGAACAATTGCAGAGAGACTTTGTAATACATGCTTTTTTCCTATACATCTGCATAATCATATATATTTGAAGAACATTTTAACAAAAGATATAGGGTTGAATTCCATTACCAGGAACACATAACAAATACGTGAATGCTCCAACATTCAAATCAAATTGAAGGCATATTTGCCCATATTCTCCTCATAATTGCCTTTCACTTAACTACTTCTAATAACCCTCTAACAATTATCCATCTGGAAAAAAAAAGGTGGGGGCAAGTTCCAAAGCATTGAATCCAATCTCTTATACTGCTGAGCAGCTGCCTTTAAAGGGGGCATTTTGCATTTACCTTCTGATTTATAAAAGAAGCACTTTCTAAATCTTGATCTGGGGAAATTAAAAGAGAAATCATGTGACCACCATTAAAAATCTATCAGAATGGTGCCTCATAAGCCCTTGGCACCACTTAGAGTTTGTAAGGGCGAGAACCAAATGAGTGGGTGTTTTTGCTCTCTGACAATGTGGCTAGATTTCAAAACCTTTAACTGAGATTTTAGAAGACATAGGGAACAGTATTAACAATAAAGTTATTTAAGATAGAATCCCAGATTCTTTTGCAGTGTTTTTGCTTTTGTTTGAAGAATACCTTCTTCAAATGACTTATTTTCTCCTATAAAAAAAAAACACATGGATTTTTTTCTTCTTCTCCACTGGGGCTACATCCTTCTCCTGGGGCATGTTCCAAACCTTTCACATGTCCCTCAGTCCCTCACTGTAGGAGTCCTTCACCAACAGAGTCCCGTACTATTCACAGGACCAGTGAATAAAGTCACCAATGCCCTATTTAATAAAAATGCCAGAGGATCAAAAAACAGCAGGCATTAGATTTTGTTTAAAAAGTAAATTTGACACAGAAATCTCTTCTTATGTAGAGAGTTAGCATTCAAATAATTTATGCAATATTCTTCTTCGGTTCACTGAACTCTAGGCCAACTTTATCAATTTGGGCTGTAGACAAAAACCTGCCTTTTGTTCCTAAACCATTTTGTGTTTTCATTGCATCTCAGGTACTCAACGATCTCATTTTGTTACTATGATCAAGTAGCTTCCTATTGCTTATTTTAGGAATAAAGTCCACATTCCTTTACAAGGCATTCAGAGGACTCCATTTATGGCCAAAAGTTGTGTTTCCTTTTTCCCTTTCCACTTCTTGCCTCACAGTTCACTGGAGGCACTGGTTGATTCCTCAATACAATCAGCTCTTTAATTTTTAATCTCTGAGTCTTGGCCTTTACTGTTTATACTAATAGAAATTCTATAACCCTTTGCAAAAGCTGCCTTAATCTTACCCAAAAATCGAGGCATGTGAAACATTCTCTATGAAGCCTCTATCAGTCCTTGTCTGCCTCTTCTCTTTACCAAAACTTTTTAATATTCTCATGCTGCTCATACTGTACTCTGTGGACTACAGATGTTTATGTAGATAAGGAATCTACTGGAATCATTCGGTAATGTGTTTATTCTATAAATAGTGTTTATTAATTCTACCATTCTAGGCACTAGGAAAGACATTCTGCCTTTAAGCAACTCACAATCTGGTGTTCTACTAGGTATCCAGGTGCACAGATAACTTTTATGTTTGTGTCCCACAAAGTAAATAACTTTGTATTTCAAACATAAAATGTGGCCAACAGATGGTTGCTGATTGAAATTCATGTGATAAAATAAATCCTAGCTAAACAATTAGGGGATTATCATATTAATATACTAAGGAGAATTTGCATTTTTAAAAATAATGAGCTTAGAAGAGATCCCCAAGCACCCTTCAGTGATGTTTTGGTAAAGATGGGTTTTCTTAGAGTTTCTCAGATTACAGAAAATAGTCAAATGCCTACTTCATGTATCCATCATACTCTTCAGGGATGTATTAATATAGATCTACATGGGAAGACAGAGATAATATTATTCTATATCTAGACACAGCCTCAGAATGCAGTAAAACACTGATAGAATATAAGAGTGTGGAGGACCACTGGGCAAAATTGAAAAGGAACTCTCATTTTCTTCAGAGCTCTGGTCCCAGGGAGGAATATGCACCCTGACAAAAGCTGCAAATTATTAGTTCAATAAAAGGCTACCACATTTTAGAGATATGAACTTTTGCCTTATCTGTCCATTGAAAACTCATTTTTCTAATAGATGATTTAGCTTTATAATGATAAAGCAGCAATATCTGTGAATTATGCAATTTATTTGAAATGGCCATTTGATGGACTGTACTCACATACAGAGAAAATTAAGTCTCTCACTTGGGCAGCTGCTCTTCATTCTTTTTTACAAACAAGGCAAGCAATTTTTAAGGTGACAAATAGCATACATTTAGGAAAATATAATACTATGTTACAAAATCTAATGGCAGGCAAACCTCAAAAGACTTAGAAATTTGATTTGAATGAGATAAATGTTCAAAGGACCACCTGTCTATCAGAAGCCTTTCTGAAGCTAAGTTCCCCTCCTTCTCTCCAGGACTTCCTAAGGGGCTCCTTTATCTCCTTTTTGATAGTCTCCTCCTCCATCCTCCTCACCAGCTTTCCAACAAGGCTCTTTAAAGAGCCATAATAAGTCCCTCCCACCTCATTACTCACAGTCTGGTTCCAGGCTTTAGGCCAAACAGCCCTGGCAACCTCTCTGGATATCCTCAATTATATCACTATAGCTTTCCTTTAAAAAAAAGTTTATTGGATGTAATATTTAAAATTCAGGACTTAAAGGAAACCTTCAGTAATATCTTCCCCAAAATGGTGCTTATGAAGCTGAATATATGGAATCAATTTCCATGTGGTTTAGGCCAGTTCAGTTTCTCCTGGACAAGACTGTGACCAACAAACTCAGATGTCACAAAGAAGGAAGTGGAGGAAGGAGGTGTAGGAATGGAAACCTACAGAGGGTTATCAGTAACTCCTGCTCTGCATCCATGGGGCACCCTGTCTTCAGTATAAATTTTTTTTGCAGGCTTTGTTCTAGAATTCTTTCCCACAAAATGAAAAGCAACATTTCATTCCAATATTACTCTTAAAATATTGACATAATATAGAAGGTTCTTCTGCCTGAGGCAAAAATCCTTTAATGAAGGATTTAAAGACACTGAAACAGATAAAAATGCTTACTCAGTTCTGCCTTGCTTCATTTTATTTTTTAAATATTTTGTATGCCAAGCATGTATTTTGGAGAAAAAAAAAGAAAGGAGAAGGAAAGAGGAAGTGTTGCATCCAGAATCTCATTTTAGGAAAACAATTTTAATAATTGACTCTCTCTTTTTCTTTTTGAGTTCTTGAAATCATGTCCTATTCCAAAAAGAGTTCATCCACCTAAATGTAATTTCCCAGCTAGCAAATTCTTTTGACAGATTAAAATGTAAAACTTTAATTTACCATATGCAAAAATATGTAAATTTTGTCTTCATCAATACCATTTTGTGTTTGAATTCCACGAAAATTTATTTTCTACCATTTCCTGGTTCATATTTAAACAGATCATTTTCCTACATTACATTATTCCATCTATTCCAGTTTGTCAAGTGTTTCTTGGGCATAAGTTTTGATGGCTTGTGTTCCCTTACCATGCTGGTCATCATCCTTTGAAACATGAGGTTGGATCCAGATTTCTTTATCTGTGAAGTGAGTGTGCATTCCATGACCCCCATTGTCTCTTTCAGTTTTAAATTCTATGTTAAATCATAGGGTTGTTGTGATTAAATGAATACGAGGATGAACTCACTTTGAAACTACAAAAGGACATGCAAATATGACTTACAGACAAGCAACATTAGTCACTGATGCTTATGTTTTTATCAGTTGGTAACTTATGGAATCTGCCTTGATGTTCATTTCAGAATGGGGGCAGCATTTATCTTACGGGCCAATTGAAAGCATCAAAATGTCAACATTTACTTAACATCACTTAAATGCATTTCACCTGGCCGGCTTCAGAAGGAGTCTGGGTGGTAGAAGAAAAAATTCTTAAGGGATACACACTTGCTTGCTTTTTTGCCCTGTACTTAATTGATCTTGAATACCTTTTGTCAATCTAAGAAAAAAATTAATTAGAACTCTAATGAATTTTCTGGGCAAATGATGATATGTTTCTTATTTGTTATTTATTGGCCCTCTCTGTCATTCAGAGTACTTTTATTAACACCCATTTGAAAATGGCATGTTAAGCGAAATAAATCAGACAGAGGACAGATACCATATGTTTTCACTCATAGGTCTAACAGGAGAAATCTAACAGAGGACCATGGGGAAGGGAAGGAGGAAAAAGAGTTAGGGAGAGGGAGGGAGACAAAGCACAAGAGACTCTTGAATACTGAAAACAAACTGAGGGCAGAAGGGGGGGGCAAGGGGGGTGATGGTCATGGTGGAGGACACTAGTGGGGAAGAGCACTGGGTGTTATATGGAAACCAACCTGACAATAAACTATAAAGTTAAAAAATAAAATAAAATAAAATAAAACCATTGTTTACTTTTTGCTTTCAAAAAAAAGAAAGAAAGAAAATGGCTGCAGGCTACACTGGCTGTGGAAGTCTGCAACAGAATTATTTTTCAGATTTCAGTTTCAGCTATTTGTCAAGTGGCTATCTCAGAATGAGAGGAATGTTACATTTATTTTAGCACTATAGCCTCACTATAGGTGAAGATTTAATGCAATTTGTGTGGTTATAAATGTACTGTTATTATGAAATGCACTGTGATATTTTTAAATTATATGCAACAGAAAAAGTCAAGTGTTTGTGAATCAATGCAGAAATATTCACTTGGAACTACATGGAAGATAAAATAAGTCATGGTCAGGCTGCATTTTAAATGGTATTAGAAAACTTTCAGAGTGAATAATATGAAATTTTTCTTTAGAAAATGATAAAATTGCAGATACCAAATATTAGAGTGCATTTTTAAGGAATGAGCATTTCACATTTCCTCTTATAAAGTAAAGCCTTATACCAATATTGCACGGTGGCTAACTAGCATAGATGGCTTTTAAATCAGTCTGTCTGGTTGATATCTCTCCTGTTATTTCTCGGCTTGTTTAACTCCTCTGTGCCTCATAGGTTAATTAAATGGAGCATTTAAGCACTCACTAAAGAACATGCCCTCAACAAGAACTAAGTGGGATATAATTATCTCCATGTTGCTCATTTAGGAAAACAGTACAAGAAAGATGCCTGTGCACATGTTCATGTCAGGAAGTATGTAGCACATTTTTTGTAATGGTTCCTGAGTGAATATAAATTTGTACTATTTACCAGAGCCATTCTGGCCTTATTTTTTGTTAGTTTTTTTTTTTTATTTTTCCTTCTTTATTAAAGTATAATTGACAAATAACAATTGTATATATTTAAGATGTGCCATTTGATATTTTGATATATATATGCATTATGAAATAATCACCATAATCAAGCTAACTTTCTTTATATGGTGAGAACATTTTGCAAATTTAAGTATATAATACAGCACTGTTATTTATATGTTAATTATAGTAATATTGCTGTACATTAGATCTCCAGGACTTATTCGTCTTTCATAACTGGAAATTTGTACCCCTTGACCAATACCTCCTCATTTCCTCTCTCTCTCTCTAGCTCATGACAATCCCCATTTAAACTGAGAAAAGTAAAAGTTAAATTCTTCTAGCATAAAATTTTATAAATATGCAGTTATAAGATAATATCCTGATAGATTCTGCTTTCAAATACTCAACATAGCACTTTACCCATGTAGGTATTTAATAAATGTTTGCTAAATGTAATAAAAACCTGGATTATGGTGTTGGAAAGAATATACATTATGTATTCCACTGTGATGAATGCTGATTGTGCCTAATTGGTATTTCTGTTCTTTTAAGTACATTTGCTTAAAATTCACTCAAAGATTAGTTTCTTTCCTAAAAAACACTGTGAACATCTAACAAAACTCTTACTGATCAGACTGTGATAACTGTGACTCAAATCACCTCATGATGGCATACAATAGAATCTTAATAGCAGTTCTGAGGAAATTTCAAAATTTAGAACAATGGTTTTAATGAGGAACATCTGATGTCAGTAGGATAGCCATCAGAGAATTATAAACAATATTCAGAAGTATCCTAGAAAGTTCATGTTGATTACTTAAATGTCATACAACAATAATTACCCTGTATTGAGCATTCTGTTTCTGACATTGTGCCAGGAGGTAGAAAGATATAGAGATAGATGGATAGTCATTTCATTATATCATTCTGACCTCACACTTCTGTTTCATGGAAAATATGATCCACTGCTTTATAGTGAGAGTTTATTTTAATATAATAGTTTAAGCAAAAAAAATATTTCAGTAGATCTAAAATATGACTGATATGTGGTCTTGGCCTGATACTGTCACCTGATCATGATATAGCAGTTAAACAAATTTGAAATCCAACGAGCATATAACTATCCTGCCTTAGAGGACATAGCAATGTGCTAGGGATTCAAAGAGGATGAGGACCTGGTATCAGTGTTGCCAGGAGCTTAAAGTTGGAATGGGGAAGGTAGGGCAAAGACACACATGCCCATAAATTATACAAGATAGAACATCATGAGTTATGAGAAAGGAAAGAAAAGAAAAGTCATAACCAGTTGACAGAGGAGGAAGGATCTCAAAAACTCAATTAGGAGATAGTTTGTGAGCTAAACCTGGATAGGACTATTTTAATAGACTTTTCACATTATAAATCTCTACAACAGAATTTCATTTATCCCACTACTCAATAAATATTTATTGGGCATCTCCCATTATCGAGTATGTGGTTGTCACTGAGGAAACAAATATGAATAAGTATTTGTTATCAGGAAAAGCAAAAGAGATAACCAAGTTGACAGATGATAACACAATGTAGTCAGTGATGGAGATGAAGAAATATTTTCTCTCCCTGGGACAAGGAAGAACTGGAGATTAAGAAAAACTTTTGGGGAAGAAATGATGAATGAGTGAACTTATTTAAGACAAGTGGACATTGTATAACTCAGTCAGGTGAAGTTCTGGGAGGTGGTAATGTGTTTAGCATGCTTATACGTTTAGTCATTAAAAACTGTAAGTTACTTATACCTTACCAAGTAAAAGACTTGAGCTAAGAGAAAACATGGGAAATGTTGTTAGTTACATGTGGCTAGAAAGCAAAGTGGTTAGCAGAAGTGGTCAAAGAAGGTGGTGAATTGGAAGAATGTGTCAGAATGACAAAGGCTTCAAAGGTCCTGTTATGGAGTTTGAGTTTGCTCTATATCTTGAATGCTTGGAGAGCTATTCAACAGAGAGACATGATAGGAAGGCAGTTATCACAGAATGTAAGAGGTTGGGGATTAGGGTACATGACATGAGTAGAGTTGTATTCTAAAAAGATTCCTCTGGAGGCACAGGGAGAATGACTTGCTGGAGGAGGGCACATTGTGAGACGAGCATAAGGAAAACAAGTTACAAAGAAAGAATAGTACAGATGAGAACTAGTAAGATTCTTTACTAGGTCAGTGGGAATATGGTTGGAAATAATTGAATGATTGCAGAGGGGTGAAAGAGGGAGTTCCAGTGGAACCCAGTGATTAGGTGTTGGTAGTAATGTAAAGAAAAGAGTCAAGAATGGTGGCTAGTTCATTCTGGTTGGATGATTAATGCCATTTCCTGGGATTAAAACAAGGGAAGTGTATCTGAGAGGAGTGATAATAAATTTACAACTTTGCAAATTGAAAAATATAGCACCAAAATAAAAATAATTTTAAGATTTATAGGTTTATTCTATTACTCAACTGATTATGTAATCCATGGTTTAAAATAAAGTATGGAAAATAGGCCCGATGTAGACCTCATCACAGTTCATGTACTCACTAATCAATCTCATAAGGATATTAGTGAAGGCATAAAGCCAGGAATAAAGATCCTAATGAGGCAGCCATCACCATCTAGGTAAGGTACTACTAGAATATATGGGTATGAATAAAATCCCTATGAGATTGGGTTTAGCAAAAAAAGGCACAAAGAATTTGAAGTCAAGGAATGAGACTTTATTAATTGAATGGAAAGATGGAAGAGGTGAATAGACTGGTGCTAAATGTGCTCAAGAAGGAGTTTAAAGAAGGAAGTGGTCCATTGAATCAAATGCTATGAAGAGATCAAATGATATGAGCACAGAAAATATTTCCTTAGATTTAGCTACAAAGGTAGCATTTATGTATATCTTTGAAAATTCAAAAATAATACTATAAGTTATTTGTGGGTCCATACACATGTAGTAAAAATATAAAAGCCCTGTCAGGAAAAGTCCATTCCAACTCTCAGATAGTGGCCAATTCAAGGGCAGAACTGCAGCATTGCTCATCTCCATGACACCATTTGCACTATATTTTACATGAATAGTGCCCTTGGAGGTGAGCTGCATCATGACCCAGCTCTGGGGAAATAACAACTGAACTAGCTATTAATAAGGGAAGTAGCTTTAAAACTGAAATCAAAATGGCAATATGTTAACATTTGCTAAATATGACTGGTGGTTACATGGATATTTGTTACATTTGTTTCTGAGCTGTCTATATAGTTGAAATATTTAATTCTTAAAGGCATTCTTTTTTTTTAAATTTTTATAGTTTATTTATTTTTTTGAGACAGAGCATGAGCAGGGTGGGGTGGGGGGTGTGTGTAGGGAGACACAGAAAATGAAACAGGCTCCAGGCTCTGAGCTGTCAGCACAGAACCTGATCCGGGGCTCAAACCCACAAACCATGAGATTATGACCTGAGCCAAAGTCAGACGCTTAACCAACTGAGCCACCCAGGCGCCCCTAAAGGCATTCTTAACACTAGCCTGGATTCTCCCAAAGTTGTCTCATGTGCTTTTTCCCTTTGCTTATTTGCTCTGTGTCCTTTCATGGTAAAAAATCGTAGCCATGAGGGCCACTACATACAGAGTCCTATGAGTACTCCTAACAAATCATTGAACCTATGGGTGGTCTCCAGATCCTGACACATCTAGGTTCAATGCACCTTCATTTGAAAAACTCAGAGAGAATCTGAAGAAATGCAGCCTGGGCTAATACGTCTACTGGCAGCCAGCAAGAAAAAGCAGATTCCTAGTGCATGGTTCAGACTCTTCAAGTTCATCTCTCAGATGCTGCCATTGATTGATAGACCTGAAAGCCCAGTGAATCTTGATGAATTTGACTCCAGTGTACCTCAGCTGAGAGATTCCAAACCATAAAATGAGGATAACTACTAGAAGACGACTAGCACATTTTTGACAAAGTGGTGTAGGGCCTTTTAATAGACATGGAGTTGTTTATCAGATGAAAACTGATATATAATATAGTAATATGTTTATTAGTATATTAATTAATATATAATATATAAGTTTTATATATAAATAAATATATATTTATTATCTATATTTGTATATTATACATAAACAAATATATAAATATATTAATTGATTAAACTATCAATCAAATAATTAATATATAATGTATATTAAACTTTTTAATTAACTTCTCTTCTTGTTATAGACTTTGGACTCAGATGAATCTAAGAACAAATCCCAAATCCATGACTAATTATTTATAGTTAATGCATCTTGGAAAGTGACTTAACCTCTGAGTTTCAACTTCCTCATTTGTGAAATTATTTGCCATGAGTATTAAATAACACATACAAAATGACTAGCACAGAATTTGGCACATAATAAGCCCTTAACAAATTCTGTTCATACATGATTTTGCGTATGGTCCTGTGTACTGGATCTTCTGCATTCTGAGTCAGAAGGCAGAACAAGGGCATTGGTCAAAATTTCAAGTCACTAATCAAGACCAAAGATTTCCCTGAGAATTCAAAAGTAGGAAAAACTAAACAGGAGAATAAGTCTTGAGGGACCCTGGAAACTACTGTATGAACAACCTGGTAAACAATGTTTCGCATGAAAAATACACACACACACACACACACACACAAAAGCCTTCTACTGCATGACACAAAGTGATTTGTGTAGCCATTATTGACTGAACCTAATACTCAATATAAACTATAATTCAAAAAAAATTACATGCAAACTTTGAAATATTATTTTAAAAGTCTTTGCTCACTTTATGCTGTATTTTCACATTTACTAACATGATATTTTAATATGTTTATTTTATATATATTAATATATTTATTTTTTAATATGTATTATCTTTTTAAAACTCACACTGAAGTCTTAATTTTGTTGAAAAGTTAAATTCTTTTGAATTAAAAATGCTATTTATTTATTTTTAAATTTTATTTAAATCCAAGTTAGTTAACATATTGTGTAATAATGGTTTCAGGAGTAGAATCGTGATTCATCACTTATATGTAACACCTAGTGTTCATCCCAACAAGTACCCTCCTTAATGCCCATTACCCACTTAGCCCATCGCCACACCCCACACCCCTCCAGCAACCCTCAGTTTGTTCTCTGTATTTAAGAGTCTATTCTGGTTTGCCTCCTTCTGTGTTTTTATCTTATTTTTCCTTCCTTTCCCCTATGTTCATCTGTTTTGTTTCTTAAATCCACGTATGAGTGAAATAATGTTATATTTGTCTTTCTCTGACTTATTTCACTTGCCATAATATGCTCCAGTTTCATCCATGTTGCAAATGGCAAGATTTTCGTTCTTTTTCATTGCCAAGTAGTTTTCCATTATATATATCACATCTTCTTTATCCATTTGTCAGTCAATGGACATTTGGGCATTTTCCATAATTTGGCTATTGTTCGTAGTGCTGCTATAGACATTGAGGTGAATGTGCCCCTTCCAATCAGCATTTTCATATCCTTTAGATAAATACCTAGCATACAATTGCTGGTTCATAGGGTAGCTCTATTTTTAATTTTTTGAGAAACCTCCAAACTGTTTTCCAGAGTGGCTGCACCAGTTTGCCTTCCCACCAGCAATGCAAAAGTATTCTCCTTTCTCCACATCCTCATTGATACCTGTTGTTTCCTGAGTTGTTAATTTTAGCCATTCTGACAGGTGTGAGGTGGTATCTCATTGTGATTTTGATTTGTATTTCTCTGACGATGAATGATATTGAGCATCTTTTCATGTGTCTGTTAGCCATCTGGATGTCTTCTTTGAAAAAGTGTCTTCTTATGTCTTTTGCCCATTTCATCACTGGATTATTTGTTTTTTGGGTGTTGAGTTTGATAAGTTCTTTATAGATTTTTGGATACTAACCCTTTATCTGATATGTCGTTTGTAAATATCTTCTCTGATTCTGTCAGTTGCTTTATAGTTTTGTTGTTTCCTTTGTTCTGCAGAAGCTTTTCATCTTGATGAAGTCCCAATAGTTAATTTTTGTTTTTGTTTCTCTTGCCTTTGGAGACATGTCTAGTAAGAAGTTGCTGTGGCCAAGGTCAAAGAAGTTGCTGCCTATTTTTTCCTCTAGGATTTTGATGGTTCCCTATTTTACATTTAGGTCTTTCATCCATTTTGAGTTTATTTTTGTATATGGTGTTTAAAAACTATCCTCTAGGGGCACATGAGTAACTCAGTCAGTTGAGCCTTGGACTCCTGATTTCATATCATTATTTATGGTTGGGCTACATCTTTTAAATAAATTTGATAGAACTGTTAAAATTCTATTACTTGAGCCACACAGTATAGAATGACTACATTCTATAACTAAACTGGATTATTTAACAACTTGCTTGAGAACATTGAATATGCCTATCTAATTTGCCTGATTGGACAATAAACAAAATTTCCAAACCATATAGTCTTTAAAATGAATACATTTTCTCTTTCATAATGGCCCTCTCTAAATATCAGGGAGTACATCAAATGCTTAGTTGAAGCATTGTATTTTTCAAGACAATGATATTTATTTAGCAAAAATTGAATTCTTTGATTTACTGGAATTAAATTACTACTTAGGAACAGGAACCATATTAATATACAGTTTTCATTAAGATGCTAATTTATTTAACATTACTTAACTCTCCAGTGAGTACACATTGTATTTAAAAAAACAGAATTCTGAAGTAATGTAATTGCTGAGTAGTCCCTACAGTATAAGAATTGCACATATTCTTTCAAATTGATTTGTAAAGGCATTATAGCAAGAAGCTAAGAATTTATCCATTAACCTACTTCTTTTCTTTACTCATGAGAAAATTAACGATACAAGTATAAATGAAAGACTTGATATTTCTATAACTGTGTGCTTGGTTTTTGTGGAAATAGATTAAACTAGTCTAGACAGTTTGTTACTTTTCTCCTAAAACAATGTACAAATTATAATCATTGAGATACAAAAAAAATTGGGATGCCAAAGGCTACGGTCCTGGCATAAACATAGACAGAAAATCATGTTAAAGCAATAAATAAATTTATGCTTGTGTACAAGGTAAGTTAAGGATCTAATTTGAAGTGTTTCTAAATTGCTATTTATCAGCACAGTTTACTGAATAACCCTTCCCCACTATTTTTTTAACTTTTTATCATGTACTTAAAATGTTATATATAAAGCTGTAGAGAAGATTATATGAGTTAACTAATTAACCCCACCATCTAGACAAAATAGTATTATGTTTGGTTATTTTTTTCCAGTACTATTTCACATATATATTTTTTCTCACAAAACTCAAAACATACTAATAATTTCATATTCAATGTTTTGTTTATGATTATATAAAAATGTCCCCCAAATCATGAAAAGTTATTTTTAAATATTTTTATGTATATAACAGAAAGTTTCTTTACTACCCAATAGCTGTTTTTGCTGTTTTTGACATTTTTCTTCTACTGCAAGTAATATGAAGTGAACATCCTTTTTATTATATCTTAGTCAGTATCCTTAAATGTTTCTAAGAATAGAGTAAGAAGGGGAAGTGCTGAATCAAAAGAAATAAACTTTTTAAACATTCTTAATACACATTGTTAGTTTGTTTTCCAGAATGTTACAGACATTCACACATTTAACAGTTTCTGAGATTGTTCATCTACTTGCAGTGTCCAGGATGGAGAAATATCATGTTATTATTTGTTTAAATCTTTTGTAATCTGATAGGTTAAACAATGTATCAGATAACTGCTTTAATTTGCCTTTCTTATTAATTAAATTCTACACACACACACATATTTATATACACATATATATGGAGAGTAATATCAGCAATATGGCTGAAAACATGTACCAGGATTGTGTCCACCAACCACCCCCCCAACAACAAAATCTTGGCATCCATTCATGGAAGAAAGGACTTTTATGGGAGCTATAGCATCCAGCACTCTACACCAAGGAACCCAGGAAGAACCTTGCCTACTTATGTATCAGGTAATAGGCAGATAGACCTTGGTCCTGACTGCGGACACTGCAAAGGCACACAAACAAGCTCTAGCTTTTCTTAGCAAAGTTCCAGCATACTGATCACACACACACACACACACACACACACACACACACACACACACACACACGTTTGTTTGCACTGGAGAGGGAGAGAACAGTTGGACTTTATCTGCATCAGCCCTCTTCCAAAGTGCACAGTGCAGGGCCAAGAATGATCTCAGAACATTATTTCTCCCACAAAGAGAAAGTAAGAGCATGTGATTGAGCACCCAGCTTCTTCAGCTGCATAGGATGCTGTTAAAGAGGTCCATTTCTTGGGGCAACTGGTGGCTCAGTCAGTTAAGCATCTGATTTTGGCTCAGGTCAGGATCTCACAGCTTGTGGGTTCAAGCCCCACATCAGGCTCTGTGTTCACAGCTCAGAACCTAGAGCCTACCTCAGATTCTGTCTCCGTCTCTCTCTCTGCCCCTTCCCCACTCTCTCTCTCTCAAAAATAAACAAACATTAAATTTTTTTTAAAAAGAGGTCCATTTCTCTCTCAGTCTTGGTAATGATTTTTGGATATGATACCAAAAGTACATGAAACAAAAGCAAAAGCCAACAAGTGGAACTATATCAAACTAAAAAGCTTCTGCACAGCAAAATAAATAATCACCAAATGAAAAGGCAACCTATGAAATAGGAAAAATATATTTGGAAATCATGTATGTGATAGGGGTTAATATTAAAAATATATAAGGAACTCATATAACTCAAGAGCAAAAAAACCAAACAGTCCAATTAAACAGTGGGCAGAGAAACCAAATAATTTTTCCAAAGACATTCAAATGTCCATTGGATACATGAAAAAAATTCTCAACATCACTAATCATAGGGAAATGCATATCCAAACCACAGTGGGATATCACCTCACACCTGTTTAGAATGTCTATTATCAAAAATACAAGAAACAGCAAATAGTAGCATGAGTGTGGAGAAGGGAATCTTTGTATACAGTTTGTGGGAATGTAAATCGGTACAGCCACTATGTAAAACAGAATGAAGTTTTCTCAAAAAAATTAAAGCTAGAACTACCATAGGATTAAGCAATCCTACTTCTGTGTATACATCAAAAGGAAGTCAAATCAGTATCTCAAATAGGTATCTTTCCTCTCATGTTCATTGCAGCACAATAGCCAAGATGTAAAAACAACCTAAATATCCATCCATGGATGAGTAAAGTAGACATGCTATATATACAGAAGGGATTATTCAGCCATAAAAAAGAAGGAAATATATTTGCAAAAGCATTGATGGGCCTTGAGGGCATTATGCTAAGTAAAATAAGCCAGACAAAGACAAATACCATATGATCACACTTATATGTGGAATATAAAAAAGTCAAACTCCTAGAAACATAAAGTAGAATAGTGGGGCCTCGATGTGGGGAAAACATGTTGGTTAAAGGGTACAAACATTCAGTTACAAGATGAGTAAGTTTTGGGACTCTAGCATATGCCATAGGGATTATACTTAACAATACTGTATTATATACTTGAAATAAAGAAATGATAATTATGTGAGGTGATACGGGTGTTAACTAACCCTATTGTAATCATTTCACAATATATTAATGTATCAAATCAACACATTGTACACCTTAAACTTATATGGTGATGTATGTCTAGTTAGGTCTCACTAAATCTGGAAAAAAGTACATAAAACTTTTTGCTTATACATTCCCTCAAAAATATACATTAAATTAATAACTTTTTGGTAATTATCTGTTTATGTCATTTTCCCATATCTGTTTCATATTTGTTACATTACGGAGTGTGTGTATACACACATATACATGTAAACATGTATGTATATGAGTGTATACTCACACAGAGTCTATTATGTATGTTGAGAATATACTCCTAGTTTGTTGTTTCTTTTTAAATTTGGTCTATCATCCCACCCGCACCCACCATGGCCACCATTCAGCAAGTGATAGGAAGATGGAGCTTAGTGGAGAGAAAAGGCTTTGACAAATACATGAAGGAAGCAGGAGTGGGGATGGCTCTGTGAAAAGTGGGGGCAATGGCCAAACTAGACTGTATCATCTCTTCTGATGGCAAAAACCTCACCATAAAAACTGAAAACACTTTGAAAACAACACAGTTTTCATGAAACCTAGGAGAGAAGTTTGAAGAAACTATTGTTGATAGCAGAAAAAGTCAGACTGTCTGTAACTTCACTAACAGGGCATTTGTTCAACATTAGGAATGGGATGGGAAGGAAAGCGCAATAACAAGAAAACTGGAAGATGGGAAATAAGTGGTGGAAAGTGTCATGAACAATGTCACCTATACTTGTGTCTATGAAAAGGTAGAGTAAAAATTCCATCATCATTTTGGACAGGAATTAGCTAGGAGGATGAATAAGCTCACGTCAATGAGCAAATCTCCATACTGCTTTTATTTTTCATTTCTGTGTTCAATTATCTTTATCATAAACACTTTACATGCAACTATTTCAAAGTGTTGATTTAATTATGATAATCCCTTTGGTTAGTAAATAAATGTGTTCTAAAAAAATAAGAAATAGAAAATAAAATTTGGTCTATCATGATTTCTGTAGGCAAAAGCTGTTTAGAGAGCCAATTTTATAAATATATTTCTTTTTGATTCATGCCATTACTTTGAAATATTTATATTATCTTTCAGAGTACTGTTAATACAACATATATAATATAAATTATAAATATATATAGACACACACATATCATTTAATCTACCTAAAATGTATTTGGCTTATGCGGTAAGATAAAATTTTAATGGCTATTAAATCTAGACAGATGGAAAGTATATTTGTATAATTCTTCAGCGGGTTCTTAAGATCTTAAATGAAAATGTTTTTCTGTTGCCTTCACCTGGGGGCAACATCTTGGTTGGTCACAGATAACATACTGTCTTCCACAAAATTCTATGGACATTTTTAAATTTTCTCCTATCATAAAAATCTGAAGCTAGCCCAAGTTTACACCTTTGTGGCCAGTTTCCTTTTTTTTTGTTTCTGTTTCCTTTTCTGATTCTTGCTTATTGATTCATAAGAATATTTTATACTTTTGAAGTTCATAAACATTGCAACGATGTGTCTAAATGCCTCTTTTTTATTAATTTTATCTTAAGTATGGCATGCCCTTTCAATGAGTCCCTTCTTTGTAACCAAAGACTTTTTTTCAATTACGCTGTAAATAATTACTTCTGTTTTAATGGCATTGGCCTCTGTCATGAGAGCGCCTGTAATTCTTAGTTTGCATGTTTTTTTTCTGGTTGTTTCCCATTTCTGTAGTCTCCTTTCTCATCACTTTTATTTATTTGCTTTTTTCTCTGTATTTTGAGAGACCATCTCAACCCTATCCCCCAAAATGAGATTAAATGATCACGTATGTTGATAGTTTTTAATACTGCTTTTTATTTAAATCCCTTGTGAAATTTAATAGTAATAGTAATAATAAAGTTGGCTAGGCTTAGGGCTATGACACCACACAGTTCATGAGACATTCTATTCTCTATTGGTAGTGATTGCGGGAGTTGTACAATGATGTGGAACTGCCTAAGTCCTGTTCTAGACCAGTTAAATAAGAATCTGGGTGTGGGGTAAAGCACTGGTATATAAAAGTTTTCTTTAGTGGATCCTACTGTGCTGCCATGATTAGGGAGGTGGGGTAGCCAATGGCTTATGCATAGAGCTTAGCACTTGGTCTAAAATATATCAGTGTTCAGGACATGTTAAACAGCCTCAGCTTCAGCATCTGAATCTGCATCATCATTTTATTATCCACAAAGACAATTTAATTCTTTAACACAGATTTTAATATACTTTTTCTGTTTCATTTTTTTTATGCCTTCCTTACTCAATCTTCTATCTGCCTCATAGTCTCACCTTTTGGCTGTTTATCCTTGTTTCATGAAGACTATATCTTGTTTATCCTATCAAGGATGTCAAGAAATTTTCTAAACTTATTTTCTAATTAGGTACTATTTTCAAAAGTAAGAATTCTATCCAGGCTCAATTTTGCCAATGGACAAGATGTATGGGTTGGCCCCATGGATTGCCAGAATGTCTCATTAAGCATGCAACCAGAATGTGAACCAGCATGCACAGATTCTAAACATGGTTCTGTTGAATTAGGGGGAGCGTTTCTCTTATGACCTCTCTCTGGCTCTCTGATTGCTGAAAGAGATAGAGTATACCCCACAATATGTACTGAAGACAGAAGTATTCCAAACTCCATCCATTTTCATTAATTTGTCATTCAACAAATACTTACAGGTAATGTCTTGGGTGCTAGTGAATGCAGAGGTGAACTATGTCCTTCTTTTCACAGAGCTCACATGTTAGTATCAGAAGCAGACAATAATTATCTACATAAATAAGATTACTTCAGATATTGCTATTGCACATTAAGAAAACAAAATAGGACAGCATAAAAACGGTCTGCTGGAAATACACTTATTAGGATGCTATGTGTCACTATCAACATTTCTGCTCTGATACTTCCTATGACATGGTATGTTGTCAAACAAACATGGAGGAAAAGTTCTATGACTGCCTCAAAAGACACTTGCAGAAGATACCTGCCCAATGTTCTGGATGGTTGAGCCAGGACCTCTTTGCCAGAAAGCAGAGAATACAAATAAAATGTCTCCCCACTTTCATTTAGAGTATTTGAGCCTGGTCTATTCCAAGTGAGAAAGTATCTATTAATTACCAATTAGTTCTCAATTCAGCCCAAAACGTTAAATTTATTCAAGACCAACAATAGATCGATAGTCAAATTTAGGTGGAAAATTATTATGTTCTTTTTTTCTCCATGTTAAAGGGCGTTTTGTGGGAAACAGAAAATAGCAACATCTATCCAAACTGGACCAGAATGCTTAAACAATTACCTTTTTTTCTGTGCTCTAGGTCAGAAGCTCTATAAAAAAAATTATTTGGTTATGTTTCAAGGCCTTCAAGCTCTTCAGCTCACTCTCCTTTCCTACTCATTTTTAATGGCATTGTGTCTCTAGTTTTAGTCCTCCTTACATTGTATCTGCTCCTACCACTCCCCTCCAGATGGATGTTTTAGTCATATTGTCCTTTGGCATTTTATTCTAGAGTCATTCCTGGACATTGTCCTCCACTTCTTCCATGGTCCCATGGTGTGTCACCTGTCAATCAATCCTTCCTGACTCCCTCATTCAAACCAGACTTCCAGTGAGGTTGACTTATTCCGGTGCCCTGGGATTTCGTTAGTTCTTCAGAAGAGTTCAGATGACTAGCCAGGTTAAACCAGAGATCCCATTTAAATATTTCATTTAATGTCTTTCACTTAGTGTCTCTACCCTGGCTGTTGCCAAGTATAATATTTAGATATTGAAAATGCAGCTTTGAACAAGGCTTACAGGTCCCTGACCAAATGCAAATAACAGTAAATGGAGAAATAGACAAGTCAACTAACAATTCTAAAACAGTATGATAAGCATGGTGACTGGAAAAATCCAGTGTTCTCTAAGATCAGACACTTATCCTAGATTTGAATTGCATGGAAAGAAATTATCTAAACTAGAATCTGATGGATGAGTTAAATAGGAGTGAGCAAAGAAAAGAGATGGGAGGGAAAGAGCTCTCTTGAAGCACTAACCATTAATCACAAGCATGCTCAGGTAATGAGGTCAGCACAGCTTTGTTAGAGAGACAGTTGGTGAGAGCTTGGACAGAAGAACCTTCATCAGTTCTCAGTATAGCCAGGGCAAGAAGCTTTTATTTTCCTACATGTGATGGGGGTCTCCTTCATGTATTAGAATTATTGTTAATTTATTCACTCAGCAACTATATCTACTATTTCAATGCAGAATGTGATGTTGGGCTACAATACCAAATATGAGAAGTATGGCCCCTTCTCTCATGGATTTTACTCCTGCCTTGCATGAGTGAAGTCTATTTTTAAGCTACTTGGTTCCAGTTATCTCTCTGAAGTCAATCAGGTGAAACATTTTGGTGGAACAAACCCACAAGTAGCTAAGTCAAGAATAAAATAAAATATGTAGGAAGAAAAGAGGGTAGGATAATTTTTAAAAGGACTTAGAAACAAAAGGGAAGAAGGGAACTGAGATAAGGGAAAGAAGGAAAGAGAAACAGAGAACAGAAACAATATATTTATGATGGAGAAAGCAAAGTATCATAAAAAGCTTTTCAAATTTAACAGACTTCAAATCTCTGATATTACAGTCTTTCTAAATTAGGTTTTGAATACCTAGTATGCCTAGCTCAAAGCCTTGCACATAGAGTTGCATGAAAAATATTTTATGGAATGAATTAAACAAAATAAGCAGACCAGGGCTTTCTTTGAATGTCCAGGGACTCATTTTCAATGAAAATTTTGCATGAATCTCACTGCTGCCATGATAACTGCCTGTCACAGCGTTTCAATGCCACCTTTTGCCTTTAATTCCACTGTAAGTTTTAGGACCTTGATCAACATTTTCAACCTGAAAACTTCAAGAAAATTACTCTGACAACTGTAGCCACCTTGCCATTTAGTTAAGAAATGGCTTATTACTGCAGCTAAAATCACAGTTATCTTCTTGGAGCGGGGGGGAATACTTTAACAAAAGAACAGCTGGCTCAGTTGGTTAAGTGTCCAACTCTTGATATCAGCTTAGGTCATTATTTCATGGTTTGTGAGATGAAGCCCCACATCAGGCTCTGTGCTGACAGTGCAGAGCCTGCTTGGGATTCTCTTTCTCCCTCTTTCTCTGCCCTCCCAAAATTGCGCTCTCTCTCTCTCTCTCTCGCTCTCTCTCTCTCTTTCTTTCTCTCAAAATAAATAAATCAACATTAAAAAAAGAATAGTTAGAAAGTGAATCCAATGTGTACCCTGTATTATATATTAGTTTTAATTAAATCACAAAGTATCTATTGAGCACTTAGTAACTGCAGGGTCTCATGCTTAATGCTCAATAGAAACTAATGAGTTTAAAAAGGAGAGGCTGTAGCTCCTGCTCTTAAACATGTTGTGGTCTTATTGTACAAGGGAAAATAAAACAGTCTCATTATAAATTTAAAATTAGAAGAATGTGCTATAAAGAGAATTTAATAATACATACAGAAGAAGGAATAAATTATATCAGATTGGAGGATCAAGAAAGTGTTTACTGAAAAGATGACACTGGAGATGGTCTTGGAATATTACCAGAATTCCAAAAAATTTTAAAAAAGATCAGACACTATTCTAGATCAAAGAAACAGCATAAGCCAAGGCACAGACGCAGAAAACTTATGTGCTGTTTAGGGAAAAGTCTAGTTCATCTGGAGCACTAAGTAACACAAAAGCAGCAGTGGGAGAATCAAACCATGCTGTGGGGGACCATGAATGTTTCAGTGAAATCCACACACAATTTTATAAATAATGGAGAGCAACTGTAGTTGTTGTAAAAGAAAGGACACCATAAGAGCTTTTTATTAGGAAAATTATAGGCAATAATATATAGAACGCATTACAGCAGAGAAAGCCTGGAATTTAGAATCAAATGTGATAGATGAAAAAAAAATGTGTTGAGGTTTGAGGGCACCCAATGAGTTGGCATTCTCTTTTCTCTGGCCAATCGCTGGATCAACTGAAATTGATAAAGGAGATGGTTTAGGGATGCAGCAATGACAGGCTTCCTAATATAGAACCCTAGCATATAATAGACTTAGCCACTCCAGACTGCCCTGTAAAATTTGGGGTGTAAAAGAGGAAAGAAGATGGAGGGGTTTAAATTAAAAGCTAGGGCTCTTTCCCCTAGTACACTGGAGGAAGAAGGACTGAAGAGCCAGACAGAAGTCTACAGCAGTAATATGGAGGAGCTCTCTTTAGGGGAACTTGGCAAAGTATTCCCTCTTCCCCAATAAAAAGGCTTCTATTTTCTTGGGGTAGGAGGAATGATAGCTAACATTTATTACCAGAAAACAAACAAACAAACAAAAAAACCTCCCTAAACACTTCACTCACAGTGTATCATCCAATATTCAGGAAACTCTAGGATATAGGAACTGTTATTATTTTCATTTACAGGGTTGAAAAAAATGAGTAAATTGGGCGAGATGACACAGCTTATAGTGACAGACTCCAAGCTGAACCTAATGTGATATGGTTCCATAGTTTTCTCCCTAACTGCTATGCCAAGAGATGTCAAGACATGGCTCTGGAAAATGCACATTCTTTGGGGTAGAGCTTGCAGACAAGGAACTTGGTAAGGAGTCAAGGAACTAGAAGAGGGCTTTGTGAGGGAAACCAACTTAAACAAAACACCTCCTGGATAGTCTTGTTCTGAAGAGTCAAAATGGTTTCAGTAGACTAGTGGGATGAAAGCTTGATTAGAAACACAGGAAAGAATAAATATGAAGAAGTGGAAGCAACAAGAATACATTTTCAAGAAATGTGTCATTCGAAGTAAAGGAGAGTTACAGTATGATAGCTTATGAAAATTGGAATGTTGAGCAAAGATGTTTTGAGTAGTTTTTTTAGGGTATCTGGGAATGTTTATAAAAAGAGAAGACACTTCCAGTAGAGAAGGACAATTTGAAGATACAGATGAGAAGGAACAAATTTAGGGGCTTAGGTTCCAGAAGAGGCAAGAAGAAAAGAGATTGAGAAACAATATATCTTAAAATCAGAGACTTCTGGTGAAGAGACACGTTGTTATTTGTAGACAGAGAAATAGAGGAGTCTCAACTAGAGACACCTCAAACACAAATTAGAGAAATCACTCAGGAGTTGTCAAGGATAGATTGAGCACTAAAGGCTTCAGTCTAGGGGGAATTGCCACAATTCTCCTTGGAAATGGGATAATGAATCAATAAAAAATAGACAAAAGATTGCTGAGAAGTGACGACCAGCTGAGGCCTGCTAGTATGGATGTGTTGTTGATCCAGCCAGTTGGGGAAAAGAGGCTTTTTTGACATGGTTGAAATAATACACAGTGACCAAAAAGTAACTCATAACACTGTAAGCCTATAATTTTCTTGTGTCTGAACCATATAAACAGATTTAAGTCCTTTTAACCAAACCTAAAGTCTAATGCTTTGGCAGCTGACTGACCACACACACATATAAATGAAATAAAGCGCTGAGTCAATTATTTTACTAATTCAAGCCACTAACCACCTCCCCAAACCAATGAACCCATTATTTTACATCAAAATATTTTTGTACTGAAAAAAGACCAAATAGCTCTTTCAATACAAAGAAAACTGAGAAAAGGTGTGCTTAATCTTCAAAGTCTTAGACCAGAAAGCAGTAACAGATGCCATATGTGTGGAACAGAAAATTATTCCATTCTATTTCAAAAAGGAAATCCTAGTTTTGCTGAGGCTTAAATCACACCTTATTCTCTTAATTTAACTACTTCTTCAATACTTTTTATCTTTATATCCCATATGTCTTAAACTTCCTGATCATTTTTAAAAGTTTATTTATTTATTTTGAGAGAGACAGAGATAGCATGAGGTGGGAGGGACATAGAGAGGGAGAGAGAGAATCCCAGGCAGACTCTGTGCTGTCAGCACAGAGCTGGATGCAGGGCTCGATTCCATGAACTGCAAGATCGTGACCCGAGCCAAAATCAAGAGTCATACGCTCAACTGACTGAGCCACCCAGGTACCACCAACCTCACGATTTTTTTAAAACAACTCCATTGTTCAGGAAAATATGATTAACACTATGTCTTTAGGTCAACAAAATGAAGGAGACTTCAGCTGTTTTGTCATTCAACCACTGTATGAAATTTTATTTGATGGAAAAGTGGGAGGTAGAATAAAGGGGGAAATGTGGCATTAGAGAATTTTACATTTACAGAATGCCTACAATTTGCTGATATGATATACAGTGTAATAAATGGTTTCAGCCTGTGCATTGAAACTCATTCATAAGTTATGAAATCAACTTGATGGCCCATGACCCAGGCTTTTAAAAAGTGAAGTAGAATAAAATAAAGTGAAACAGAGTACCACACATATGCTAAGAAACGTTTGGTTTAGAGAAACTTTTGTCTCAGTTACACATAACCACACACACACATATCCATCTGTGAAGCCCAGGTCATGCTATCAAATGTATTATTTTGCTGTGCATTATGGGCAAAACAGCTCCGAAATCATCAGTTTAATGTTTTCGGCTAGCAAGAATACATTCTACTTTTCCCAGCATCCTAATTTCCTTTTGAAGTCTTGAGACAGAAATTTTTAGATTAAAAAAAAAAGGAGAAGAAATTCCTAAATCAGCTTCCTAGTATGGAAGCTGAGAGAAGTCAAATCAGCTAACAGGATACTCTTTCCTGAAACTTAAGAGTCTCAAGTAGGTCACAAAGGGTGAAAAATATAAATAGTTGGCACACACCCCTGCTAGTGGTGACATTCATACCACCTGTTTAGGTTAGGAGACCATTTCTGTGGTTCCTGCTAACTTAGTTTCTGCCCATTGCTGCTCATTCTCTAGCTTCTTGTCAATATTTTAAGCCCTGACTTCTTTCTGATAAATCCTTTTTGCTCATTAACTGGAGTCAATTTTTGTTATTCTAATTGAAGCATCCTACACTTATACATACGTGTTGTTTCACTTAAATCTCAAAACTATCCTGTGATATAGGTATTATTTTTATTTTACTAATGAGAAAAGTAATATTCATGGAAATCTGGTAATTTTGCCAAAGGTCTCTGGCGGATATGGAATTCAGACCAAGTCACTGTGACTTAAAGTTTATCCTCTTTCTATTAAACAATGAACTCTGAACTGGCAATAGCAAACAGTGATATATTTCATATGCAGAATAATTTTATGTGGAAGAGTTGTCAGAGAATAGTTATTTTATTTGAATGAATCAAAATCAATAGTTTTCTATTAACTTCAAGACAAATTTCAGCAGTCTGGAGATCTTACAGAAAGTTTTAAGATTATGCATGTTGAGAAAATACAGCTTAGACTGTTTTGCTGATATTTCCATTGATTTTAAGAAAGAAAACTCTTTTATCCTATTAGTTACATCCCATTAGCAATAAGCCAGAGTTCTGAAACTCTCAAGATCTATCAAATGAAGATGAACATCTCAAGAATTATCCTAAGAAATGCATCAGTGTCAACAAACAAGAGACAGACTGGGTAAGTCAGCCAAACAACAGTATTCTTCATCAACATTACAAGTTCTCTCCATCCCTCTAAATCTACTCCCCCTCAACACACACACTCAATCATTTATTCTTGTTAATTATTTTTGTGACCACTCCTCCTTTTTGTTATACACAATCTGTATACAGTCTCTCATCTTTGTTAGCCTGCATTATTTCTAAGGCTTTTAACTTGTATTCCTAAGTCAGGCTTCAATGTCTTCAAACCCATGTTTTCCATGCTTCCAGAATGATGATTCTCTGTCATTCATGCATGAAACTCTTTGTGGGCTTTCATTATTTGAAGAATAGGTTATAATATTCTTATTTTAATACATATTAATATTCATGAATATTTTAAAGCATGAGGTTTTTCAAGCACATTATATGGTTTTATATCTGTGCTATTACACATGGTACAGTGTTTTAATTATGTGGAATGAACTCTTTCAAATTTGCCCTCCTGGAAAAATCTTATTAGTCTTTAAAAACCCAGTGTTGATGTTACCTCTTCCTGGAAGGCTTCCCAAATATTTTCTAAAACCTAAAATAGTTAATCACATTCTCCTTTGTTATCTCTATTTTTTGTATGTATAGTCTGTTCTTGTTCATTTATTCAATGAATATTTTACTGAGGCAATATTCTACACTCTGAGGATATACCAGTGAGTAAAACAGACAAAAATATTTAACTTCACAACACAAAATAATCAATAAGGAAAGGTAGTAAAATATATCAAAAGTAAGATAGATATAACTTCTTGGGGGAAAAAAAGAAGTATTAGAGAGAGGGGATGACATTTCTATTAGGGTAGTAAGGAAAGGTTTTACTGAGATGCATTTGAGGACTGACATAAAGGAGGGGAAGATATGAGCCTTGGGAATGTCTAAGGAAGAACATTTCAGGCAGAGGTAACTATAAATCCAAAGGTACCCATGTAGGAAGGTACTGCGCAAAATCAAGAAAGAGTGACTAGGATCAGGGTTAAAAGATACAATCAGAGACCGGGTCATGGAGGATTTGGGCATGAGCTTTGAATGAGATGGGAAGCCATGGGAAGTATCAAAGTAAATAAGAGACATGATCTGAGTTGATTTATAAGCTCACTCCATACAAATTCTGCCCTCATACATATGCCCCAATCAAATGCTAAGACAAGATTAGACAGACAAGGTGTCTTTACTTTCATATGATGCTCATGAACAACTGTGAAAACAGAGCATCTGCTGCTTTTGGCCTAAGGTAGTTTCTGACTAAGATCTGACAGATATATACAGCAAGTCTGTCCTTCACTTCTAATATTTGAATGTTAGGTCACAAATAACTTCTACTTTCTAGCCCTACTTTCTCTAGGGCTGTCCATTTGTGAACATGTCAGTCACAACTGAACATAAAATTAATGCAAGGATGAACACAAAAGGATTTTGAGGTTAGAAAAGCACTATGCTAAAAGCATTGGGAAACTAATTTGCTAGTTATTTTACTGGTGGAGATTTAGAGTTGGAGAAAGAAGGCTGGTGGTGTGGAGTTGATATTTAAGTTGCCCAATTATGAAAAGGTAAAGGAAGGAAGTTGGACAACATATTTTTACAGTTTCAATGTAGGCAATTCTCTGATTACATAAATACTCTTATTTGGAAAGAGATGACTACTATAGTAGCTACTTCAACTTATCATCTATCCTTCCAGTGATCTTGTTTTTAAGCCTGAAAATTAAAGAAACTCACACTAGTACTTCATTAATCAAATGACTGCTCTGAACCTGAAAAGTAAAATGTTAGAAACCCTAAAGTTTTTTTAATACATTTGTCTTGCTAAAATAGTCCCATCTGTCACCTTAGAGACAAAAAAAAAAAAAAAGCACAGGAAGTTATGGTATGCTTTTCCTCACCTTTGTATAATAACTTGATAGTTCTCATTTATTAAAATATTTCCAGTAATATGTTTCTTAACTTTATCAGCTATATAACTTGTCATGGCATGATACCTGCACAGAAAAGGTAAGCAAAATTTATATGGAATGCACACTAAGGTGATGTCTGGAACCAAGTGGGTTCAGTCCTGGCTGCAGCACATGCTGTGTGATGTTGGTCAAGTTATTTTACCTCTCTGTGACTCAATTTTCTTCTCTGTTAAAAGAGGCTAACAACCTACCTTACAAGTTATTATGTTAATTAAATGGAATAATAAGTAAAATGCTTATAATAGTGCCTAGAACATAAGAGCTCAACCATAATGTTAAATATGTAGAAAATATGTAAAAAACTCTGGGTGATACCAAAACACCTGTGTAGTATAGCAAATGTGCATATAAAGTCTTCAATATCTAAAAAATTTTAAATAAATACATTGAATAATTTATATGACTGCCTCTATTATATTTATCACCAATCCAATTTACTTATCTTGGCAATAATGTATATAGCTTTTCTCATACCTTTGCAACTCTTCATTCATGAGCCCTAAATTCTTTCACCAACAAGGCCTTTTAGAAATGGAAGCAGCCCCACTGCTATGGGTTACCCTATAAGAAGCAGGGGGGAAAGGGAAGGTAGAGAGGAATGAAGGGAGCAAAGAAGGAAGCTTTTATTGAACAACAAACTCTTGTCTAGAGCCTAGTGCATCACCAGAACAGAGGATATGCTTCCTCCTCAATTTTTAAGACCCTTCATCCAACAAAAGATTCTTAGGAAAACATCTCATATGGTTCTTTTCATTTTTGTACAGCTTTATTAAGAGCAAGATGAGTACCTAAAGGCAGGTTGATTTGATTTTATATGTATACATCTTTATCATATAATGTATTAGTATATGTAATATAACATATTTTATAATATATGTTATAACTGGTTATATATTATATACAGTATATAGCATTATGTAATATAGATAAAATTTATATGATATGATATGATATATACACATATGTATGTATTTCTTAAGCTGCATTAACATTGATTCTTCTAAAGTAGTGGGATACCTACTTTTAGAATTATTTCATTTACCTTTTCCTAAAACCTGCTTCTCCCATGCATGCAGCTATCTCATTGGGTTACAGGCAGTCAGGTGGCCCCAAGACCCTTGCCAGATATAAATGGACACTTGATCCAAAGCCACAACAAACAGCCTCTCTTCTTGGAGAATTTAGAATTGGGGCTGAGAGAGATATCTCTTCTTACTAGAAGATTGATCCTATATTATGTAAATGTGGGTGCTTATTTACAGTCATGTGAGCTAAAGGAGATTCTACCATGTAAGCTAAAGGAGAAGAGGAAGCTGATCCACAGAGAGAGAGGGAAGTATTTTGCAGAGGGGAGATTCTACCATGCAAGCTAAAGGAGAAGAGGAAGCTGATCCACAGAGGGAGAGGGAAGTATTTTGTAGAGGGGTGCTGATGAGAAAATATCCTATTGACATTTATATGCCTGGTACTAGCTACTTTGCTGATACCTAGATGTGGTCTTCCCCTTATTATAAATTCATTTTTTTCACCTAAGCCAGCTCATATAGGTCTGTAACTAAAAGAGTCTTTATTAATATGTCCAGTTTAATCAAAGTACAACATATATGAAATATTTATTATGTGTTATGTATTGAATATGCAAAATGAATATATATGGTTCTGACATTTTGGATGTTTCATTAATAAAAACATAAGAGATATAACATATATAACTGTTACAGAACATGGTAAACATGTATTCTAGGTATAGCTATTAATAAACAATATTTAACCCTTGGTTTCTCAGCCTAATTCCTCCTTTGATCTCCTCTATGCTGAGGAGTACAACCATAGACTCACTCCCACAGATTATCAGATCCACCTTCCAAAGCTATTTCAGAGAGTCATCTTTTTCACCTGGATGGTGAGCTCCCTGTTGAGACTTGCCCCTCCATAGAAACCTGATCTAGGAATTCTACTGCCTTTCCAAGCCAAATAATCTGTCACCAAAGCTATTGCTCTCAGCTAGAGCAAACTACTCTGGCACAATCGCCTGAGCAGCAGGTACAAACCCATATGTGTCACAGAGTTGTTAAAAGCCAATTGGTCCATATACCAATGATAGGGAATATTTCATAATAGCTGAGAATTTATTCCTGGAATTTTATGGAATAAGACTCCAAGCACAAAGAGAAAAGAGACTTGCCTGTTCATTTGTTCTTGTTGACTCTAATATTTGTAGAATTTAAAAATTGTAAAGGTAATTCAGACTTGTTTAAAATCAAAAGTTAACATCAGATGCTAACTGTTTTTAACAGGAGGAACTTTGGGAGGTTAAGGAAAGTTGAGCTATGAAAGCAGGGCTTACAGAGCACAATTCAATGAGCTGGACCTATGTCTTGTTATATTGCTAAGATAAATATTCACAAGTCACATCTTTTGAAGGCACTAAGACCATAAATATCACACAGTTAAAGAAAAAGTTTCTATCTTGTAAGATTTATACATTTGGCTTGTAGCTATTAGAAAAACATTTTGTTCCTTATAGGTTTTTCAATTATATTTTATTTTTAATTATAATGACTAATTGTCATATGAACATTAATCTTGAGACTATGCAATGTAGGCATTTTTGGGAAAATGAATGCACTCATGATACTTTTGTGACAGAAAGATGGAGATTTTGAATATTTAATGATTCTCTATGATATTGCTATAATTATCTCAGTCTGCATAAAGTCTGGTCATATTCTCTGGACTTTAAAAACCCCCTTTTTCTATATTTACATCATTTTTGTTAATAATACTATTATTTACAGTAACTAAGACAAATATTTTTAAAGCATAAAGAATATCAATTTTTAAGGTATTTATAAAAACATTGAATTTTAGAAAGCATAAATTTCACTTCCAATGTTTTTCTTGGTACAATCCACTGGAACCAGAGGTAAGTTTTATTTGAAAAGCTCAGAAAGAAAAGGATTACAAAGGTTTTTTGATGGGGCCACCATTCCTCTTTTCCTTATACCTACCTCTTGCACATTTATATTACCATTTATACCCCTAAACACAAATGAATTTGTGGATCTTTTTTTAAACTATCTTCCCACACAATTATATTTATGTTTTCAATGGTTTGCTTACTTTTACTCATTATGAAATGTTAAAGCATGAATGAGACACAAGGAACCACAATTAACCTTAAGAACAAAAGAATAATGTATCATTTTACCAAGCAACAAAACCACTCTTACTGTTAATAATTCATAAGAAAGGCAGCAGCTATCAATTAAGAAAAAACAAACAAATCAAGTTGGGGATAGAAGTTGCAAAACAGGCACAGTCATCAAATTTGTAATTATTAGCTGCTCTAAATTATCAGTGATAGGTGATAGCTACCCAAAGGTATGGCTACGGCACAGAAAAATGATTAGTGAATGTATGTATGGCTATATTTCTGGTTCTGCTCCTATTTCTCAAAATTAATAAACAAATGAGAACTCATTAACCAGAATCAGTAAGGATTTTTAGGAAATAAAAATAAGCTATCTCTAACCTAGGAAGGAGCTTGATCCGAAAGTCCTACTATTATGCTGGTTGATTAGAACTTAGAATAAATGTATATTTAAAAGCTATCAGCACTGGTGTGAATTCCTAAAAACCTGCTTAGCCAATAATGTAATTGAAATATAAGGAAGATTAACTGTCGCCAACTGATCTAAGACCTGTTGGGTTCTTTTGGCTTATAAAGTTAGCTACTTCTGCCAAACACATAAATATTTATTGGATAAATGTTTATTAGGAAGAAGGCCCAATATAGTTCATGCATTACGTTATTTAAGGCAAAAGATTCTCCAGTTTTCTGCCTTACTTTAGGTGTTCTAATTAGACCTGGTCTGAAAGTATTACTCAAGGCAGACATAGAAACATTCCAGAGACGGGATTCAGTTTTACCTATGGCTTCCATTAGGAAAGCAGAAATTATCCTAAACCAATGGCTGGACAGAGTACCATTTAGGAACTGAGTCTGGAAACTTTCTTGAGGCTACAGACCATAGCCATTACTAGATTCTTATCTCCTATTTAGAGTGTCTCTAAAATGTTTTGGCTCATCCATATCTTGAATACATTTTATTTCATCAATGAAATCCTATTTACTAACACTCATAATGCTAATTAAGATAACAATTTCATTAATATAAATCCATTTCTGGCATTCAATATGCCTTTTAATGAAGCCTCCTACATTAATAAAGATCTAGATGGCTACTATAGGTTTGTTGCCACTACCTCTGGATTACCTCTGGATACCTCTGTTTCTACCTGAACATCAGATGGCCTTCTCAGGACTGAGCATGATAAGCTCATAAGCTCGTATCATATGATTCTCCTTTGGTAAAGAACGCTAGTGTGGCCCCCCAAAATTTCTCTTCTTGCATTAAGCAATTCCTGTGCCTCAGATTGCATCATTTCAGGGTCTCTCATATTTAGCATGCTATAAAATTCTTTCTGAAAGAATGGAGTTGGGAAAGGAACAATACTGTTAAGCCTTCAGACATAGAGCCATTATAACAAAGTGTTATAAGATAGAAGACAGTAGAAGCTGGCCATCACTCATTCTCTTTATTATCCCTACTACTTATCAGGCAATTAATAGAGGAAAATAATCACCAGATTCAGGAGGGTTTGGACAGAGCAAGGAATTTTATGCAAGTGACCTTATAGTGGCTGAACACTTGAATAATAAAAAAAAACTTGCCAAGTAAAGATAATTTAAATATGCTTAACTGCTTGAGAATCTTCAGAGGCAGGGTATGATCACTTTAGAAAATGTTCTTCTAAAAATTGCTGTCCATTGTCAACTAGATCTTTCCCATAGTCCTAATTTCTGGTTCTCAAGGATCCCTGATATCTGACCCTCCTCACCACTCTGATATTATAAAACAAGGCAGCATACTGCCATGGAGAGATCATAGGCAGACAGAGCTGAGTACCAAACAGGATTCTACTACTTGCTAACTGTGTAACATAATTTTCTGTGTTGTGGAAGATTTGAGCTTGTCTTAGCTCAGACTGTTGTAACAGAACACCATAGACTGGGTGGCTTATAAGCAATAGAAATTTATTTCTCAGAGTTCTGGAGACTGAAAGTCTGAGATCAAGGTATCAGTATGGTTGGGTTCTAGACAGAGCCCTCTGTTGGGTTGCAGATGGCCACTTCCTCATTGTATCCCCACCAGAGAGGATGAGGGAGCTCTCTGGTGTCTCTTTTATAAGGGCACTGATCCCTTTCATGAAGCCTCCACCCTCATGACTTATTACTTTCCAAATGTCCTTATATTTGTGGGGTGGTAGTGTTTTAACATATGAATTTGGAGGGTGGAACACAAACATTTAGTCCAAAATAGAAGTTGTATATGTAAGTGGGCTGGCACAGTTCTACATATGCAGCAGGCACACCATAAATGGTAGGTGACATAATCACATCTCACCAGGAACTCTTCACCCCAGACAGAATGGTGGTGTCATTGTACCCCTGAGCACACTGTGCCCATGTCTGACCCTGAAACTTTGCTCCAGCTATTCCTAGAAATGCTATACCTTTTCATCTCTGGTTCATAGTCATGTCAACTAGGACATCCTCATCCCCCCTCAATATTGTTATGAGATACTTCTTACCTTAAACTGCCATAAATCTGGCCGAGAATTATTTCATAAGCCCTAAGATTTCCCTGGCTCTTGGTCTTAACATCCCAGTTACTGAACAAGTCACACCCTCCAGCATTAAACAAAGAGAAAAAAGCAACAGAGCATTTACTGTCTGTAGGTCCCCAAAATAGATATTTTATAAAATCACTGAATAAACTTTCTCCCCTGCCAGGAGATGAAGATGCTGAGTAGGCCTATATAGAGAAAATTTACTATAAAAAATGACAAACTGAATTAGGATAAATTATTCAAAACAGGGTTACAAGCCAATGGGGAATCAGCTGGGGTTGCAGAAAGAACTCAGGTATGGATGTAAATGGTTGGAGAACCCTGGGAATCTAGGGAAGGCATTGTCAGGTAGGAGAGGAGCCAAGTAGTACTCCTGGTCATGATTTGATGCATGTGAAATGCTAAAAGAGTTTATATAAATCACAGCTTATAAATAAAATTTAAATGGATAGATAAATAAGTATATAGATAGATATAATTAGATTAATACATACAAGAGCCAATTTTAAAAGGGTACCAAAACCTTTATCTAATCTAATATTAATTCCCCTTTAAGAAGGATTTTGTTTCTGATTCCTCCCACAAGACCGTGAACTCCTCAAAGGCAGAGGCTGCTTATTTCCCTCTGATTCTCCAGGTGATTCTCAAAAATAGATTTATTAAAAGAAATAAAATGTCAGGTATCTCCTATGTGTCCTGTTTGTTGATTGAAATTAGTGCCAATAGAATGGCTCCTGCCTCAACTTTGTATTTAAGTAGATAGCATTTTTCTTCCATAAGAATGATCCTCTTTTCCCTCAAAACATCTCAATCTTGTAATGAGAAGCAGGTGTTCTTCTCATTTCTTTGTGGATAAATTACAAAACAAAGAGGTGAACAGACGGCTCAGGAAAAGCAGGCAGCTGCTGAGGCAGGAGTGGATTTTGGTTATTCTGTGTCCCTGGCTAGCAGGCTTTGAATGCTGATTTCCCTGCTGAATCTACTCCAACAAAACAGCCATTTGCCAGAGGGGAAGCTGTAGCCTCCTTAATAGTGGACCCACATTCAGCTGTGAAGTTCAGGTTTTACTGCCTGAGAAAGTTTATTTCAGGACAAAGTTAGCAGGGATATATGTGAATTCCTGGCATTGAAAGCTGTGTCACAGAGAATGTCAGTAATTTCAGACAATTTATGTTCTATTGGATTAGCCCCAAAGCAACACAGCTTTAAAGACATCATGCACATAAAGTACCCAGCATAGTGTTGCAAAGTGTTGTCCTTTCAGAGCCTTCTCCTTTTTTTTTTCCCCTCCTCTGAGCACTAGGAGATTGACCTTCATGAATTGCATCAGTTGGGCTTCCTTGTCCTCTGTCTTAGCCAATGTGACTGCCCGCAGAAAATCAGAAGGTAACAGAGGGGAGAGAGAGCTTCATTCCTGGCTCTCTTCCTGCCTGGCTGCAGTTTGGTTATGAGCTCCTGTACCCTTACTTGGGGTGCAGCTTCTTCCTGGTGGCCTATTTCTTGCAGCCACAGTTTGTACCAGATTCCAATAACCACTCTGACCTCATGATTTCGCAGGCCTTGTCTTGCTTCATGGTACCTTAGTGGTTCTCTTAACTTTACCACACCTTTGAAAGAAGTCTCTTCATTAAATTCTCTTCATTTATGCTTCTGGTTGTTTCATGTGTTCCCTGCAGGGATCTTGACAGATAATATTAATGCTTGCTCCTTTCCAGTATAAACATCAGAGCTAAAGGTATCCTGTGCTGCTTTCCATGGTACTTAAGCCTCTGGAAATCAGTGAATCAAGGTTCTATCCATGTTATGTTGTTTGCAACTCATAAACTTGTTAAGGGAAGGGTTGATTTTTGCCTGGCTCTCACCAGTCATGGCTCTAGCTGCACTATACATGTCGCCCCATTCAGTGTCCCCAAAGGTCCCTCAAGTCTATTTTACTATCTCTATTTTACAATGATGAGCTAATGGCTAAAATCAGACGTTGGCAGGGAGTGGCAGGTGATTCCAGAGCTTGTGCTCCTTTTACAACCTCACACTTCTCACTCTTCTGGGGCTATTTTTGCCACCATAAAATGAGATCTCATGAACCTATGAGATCATGACCTGAGCTGAAACCAAGAATCAGACATTTAACTGACTGAGCCACCCAGGCACCCAGTAATTGTTTAGCTAGTATTGTTTAGCTTATTGCTTCAGTCTTGGCTTATCATAATTCAGTATTGCTAGATTTTTTAATCCAAGAGTTTCTTCCTTCTAAAGTCTAGCAAAAAATAAATTTGCAGAAAGTGTCTATAGCATAGACACTTGTATAAGATCATTTTTAACACATCTATCACACACTTATGGAGTGCTGGCTATGTATAGGATCCTTCTATATATGATGAGAACACAATTTTTGTCCTCCAGAAACTCACAATCTAATGAGGAAACAGACCCCAAACCAGATACCTATACTGTCAATTGGCAAGAGTAGTAAAAGAGATATATACATTTAATGTGTCAGCTTTGGAACCTCCTTCAGAACAATAATGCCATGACCCACACCCTAAAATCCTAGTAGAAGTATCTCAAAGACTTCATATACATCTTTTTTAAAGAAGGAGTGGGTCAATTTTATCCACATATGAGTATAAACAATTCAGCCCATCTGAGCTGTGAATGTAGGTTGCTTGGCAACAACTTTTACAGTTGTGTTATTTGCTCTGAAATGAGAGGAGCTGGTACTTTTCTCTTTAAAACAAAAGAATATTAATAACAGCAATAATGGTGGGTATTTATAAGTCTTTTGTGTAAGAACTGCACAATATGTTAGCTCATACGTGCTTTAGAATCAACGTTAGGCAGTTTTTAGAAAGGGAAGAAGGCTGAGGGAGAATCTCATAGTCACATACCATCATTAGGAGAGTATTCCACAATCAGCTGGCCTGGTTTAATGAATCCAATATGCATTTAGTGTGCATATTGTTTATGCTTAACTCCCTACCTACATGCAAGGTATTTGTGAAAAGTTAGGGCAGACAAGGATGTATGCTGGGGAAGGAGCACAAAATGTATCAAATGTATATTTCCTCTGATTGAGTTATTTCACGAAATTCCTAAATCTTTCCAATTGACTTTACCTTAAACAAACACAGAGCATCCCCCAAGCACAGCTGTAACAGCACAAAAAAAAGCAATGAGTAGTCATAGGGAAAAAATGTTCCACCTCCTAATAGTGATAATTAATAATATAAAATATACAGAAACCAACATCCAATTATAGATAAATTTTTCTACCATAAGATCTCAGTAACTATAGTAGAAAAAACTGTATAGTGAAGGGTGGATTTTTTTAACATTTGAAAACTGTTTTAGATCAGGAAACAAATTATCAGTCATACCACATGTCCACATCTTCCTGTAAAAATCCAGCTCCAAAGATGGAGGGAGCTCCTTTGCTTCCCTACTGGTATAAAATATGACAGCTAATTTATTTCACAGCATCAGAACCTTCTGGAAAGGTAGTGACTTAAATATGAAATGCATAACAAATGTGATTGTGAACAAATGACCATTTAAAAATATTGCTGTCATCTTGCCATTCTCATAAAGATGATCTCAGTTTCAAGGTCTTCCCCATCTTTCATTTATTTATCAGTTCTAAATGTTAGCATATTTGTAAAACCAAATGGTAGAAAACAATCTTGGATATCCGAACAATGTTTCCTATGTTATGTTTGTCATTTTGCCTGTTACTGAGCAGACAGATGGGCTCTAACTTGTCACAGCAAGCTCTAGCAAAAAAAAAAAACAAAAAAAAAAACAAAAAAAAAAAACCCATGAAACACTCACAAAAAAATGGTGGGTGTCAATAAAGCCACAGGCTCATAGTGTTCATTAGTTAGTAGTTGTGATTTGTAACCTGAGGTCATTACAACAATCCATACCTAGAGGTAAAAGTGTCAGATTAGAAACAATTTATTCTGAATGTTTTTTGAATATATGTTTAGTGTCCAGCATAACTGGCTACATAAATCTTTAGTACATGGTCTGAGCTCATTCCCTTGTAAAATAATGTAAATGCATCAACCCTGGATATCCAATTGTATATCACCCTATGATTATGCAGGACTTCACATGCTTGAGAGGATATAGAGATTGCCACTGCCCAGTCTCATTTGCTTGTTCACCATGACACCAATCAACCCCCATTATTCCATTCACAAAGAAATGTCTGTGTCATTGATTCCTATGTGCCAGGAAGTGGAAAGAGGGGGAAGTCTTCCCTTCATTTGAGATATCAGCCTCTCTGGCGGGGGGGAGTGCAGCGCCAAAAAGGATATTTACATTATTATACTTTACATTTGAAAAGCAAACTGAAATATACTGTTTCTTTTTTTTATGTTTATTTATTTTTGAGAGAGAGACAGAGCATGATAAAAGGAGGGGCAGAGAGAGAGGAAGAAACAGAAATCAAAACAGGCTCCAGGTTCTTGGCTATCAGCACAGAACCTAACGCAGGGCTCTGACTCATGAACCACGAAATCATGACCCAAGCCAAAGTTGGACACTTAACCAACTGAGCAACTCAGTCACCCCAAAAAATACTGTTTGTTAATATGAACTGAAGCATAATAAAATATGACTTTAAGAGTTTTATAGGAGCTAGACTTTACTCTCTGAATACCAGTAACTTCCAGTGAGGGGCATTAGACATTCCAAAGGAATAGCATTATATTTATCAAAAGTAACTATCAGGAATTCCAGCTTCTGCTTGGGAAGCAGAAAGCTGTCACTTTCCCCCTTACATTGAAAAAAATTGAAAAATCTTCAAAATCACAGTGTTTCTTGAATCTATAAGCGTCACGAAGCAAGCAAATAACCTTAAATCTAAGGAAAAATAAATATTTCCAAAGACAAACTGCCATGAGGCAGATGCTGGAAACCCAATATTACACAAGCCAATGAAGTAATTCTACTAAAATTTACCAGCTGCTAAAGATAGAATGTGACCTGACATGTCAACTCATGTCAGGAAGTTGAGCATATGACTCTTGATTTCAGCTCAGGTCATGATTTCACAGTTCCATGAGTTCAAGCTTCACATCAAGCTCCAAGCTGACAGTGGGGAGCCTGCTTGGGATTCCCTCTCTCTCTCTCTTTCTGCCCTTCCCACACACTCTCTCTTTCTCTCTCTGAAAGTAAATAAATAAACTTTAAAAATTAGTAAATAAGGTAGAATGTGAACTAGTGTGATAGCATATAGTTCTCAGGAACCAAAAACACCAGTAAACTGCATTAACTGCATTAACTATCAGACTTTTCACAAACCTCACTGGATGCTACTATGACTGGGGGCAGGACCAGAGTCTTGAGAAAGTCACTGTTGTAGTACAGGGCTTGAGGGAGTGTAACGGCAGCCCTGAAGAAAAGGCAAAATCCATACCTATATCCATCTTCCTTACCCTCTCTGTGGAAGAAAACCTTAAGTCTCTAGAGGAATGAAGAAAACAACATCACACTTAAGGCTACTACACAGAGTAGTTTGAAGAAGAAAACAAATAATATTCTTTAACTCTGTGGGGAAGAGCAGAAATATACCCTGGGTCCTGATCATTTAAGAAAAGAGAAGAATTACTGAGAAAGCCCTATTCCCTGAGATGCAGGAACAAAGTACTGTCTAAGAATAATGCTGAACCAGAACAACATAGAATGTCCTCCCAGTGCCTACTACTAAGTACTAAATTAATAAGTAACAGCAGTATACGAATACTAGGGGAAGATCAAGAATTTGGAGAGAGAACTTCTCTAAGGTATAGGCATTCACAGAAAACTTAAAGGTAAGGCTGGAAAAGACATTAATAAAACCTCTGAAAACCAACTTCCAACTTACACACAGGAAATACTCAACTTTGTTTTTTAATGTTTATTTATTTTTGAGAACGAGAGAGAGTACACCCAAATGGGGGAGAAGCATAGAGAGAGGGAGGTGGGGGATAGAGGATCCAGAGCAGACTCTGCACTTACAGCAGAGAGTCTGATGCAGAGCTCAAACTCACAAACCATGAACCAAAGTTGGACACTTAACCAACTGAGCCACCAAGCACCTGGTCAATACTCAAGTTTTATTATCTAATATTATTGTCACAAACCACATAAAACTATTGAACACTTAAATGTAGCTAGAACTACATGTTGATATAATTTTGGATATGTTGGGTTTAAATTAAATTAAATTATTATATTAAATTCACTTTTATTTTCATTTTTTAAAATAAGCCCGTTGAAAAATGTTTAATTAAATATGTGTTTTATATTGTTTACAATGGAGAATGCTGTGTTACAAGAACTTAAAGCTTGTCCCTAGTTCAACTCCTAACAAGACTGACCACTCATCATAATAAAGGCCTGGCAAAAACAAAACAAAACAAAACAAAAAACAAAACAAATGCATGCCTGTTCCCAGGCAAGAACACTGTTTACTTCAATTTCTACTTCCTGCACAAAACCTCCAGCTTTCAACAAAAACAACAAAAAACTATGAGGCATACAAGGAAGCAATAAAAAAAACAATCAACAAAAACAGATATAGAGATGATCCAAATGTTAGAACTATTAAATAGGTAAATTAATGTAATTATGATTAATAGGTAAAATGCCCCAGTGGAAAAAGTGACAATGTACCTGATTAGGTAGACAATTTCAACAAAGGAATGAAAACTAAGGGGAAAAATTACATGAAAATACTAAAAATAAAAAACAAGATGAGCAAGGTAAAAATGTCTTTAATGAGCTTAGCAGTAGACTGAAAATTGAAGTGAAATTGAAGATAGAGGATAAAAATAAACCAAACTGAAATATAAGTGGAAAAATAATTTTTTGTGAAAAAATATCCAGTGATCTAACATACCTGTAATTGGAATCCCAGAAGAAGAGAAAGAGAAACAAATGAAATTTGAAGATATTACTCCAGAGAATTTTCTAAAATTAGTGACAGATGCCAAACCACAAATTCAAGAATCTCATAGAATAACAACTGAGATGAACACAAAACACATACACAAATCCCTGGGCATCTCATGTTCAAACTTCTGAAAACCAGTGACAAGCAGAGACAGATTACATACAATGGAACAAAGATAAAAATTAAGATTTCTCATTATAGGGGCAGTTGGTTAGCATCTGACTTTGGCTCAGGTCATGATCTCATAGTTCATGGAGTTAAGCCCAGTGTCGGGCTCTGTGCTGACAGCTCAGAGCCTGGAGCCTGCTTTGGATTCTGGGTCTCCCTCTCTCTCTGCCCATCCACTGCTCACACTCTGTCTCTCTCAAATATAAAAAAAACTGTTCTTAAATAAAAAAGAAGACTTATCATTATAAATTATGCAAACCATAAGATAATGGAATGACAACATTAAAGTGTCAAAAGATAAGAAAAATTAATCAATCCAGAATTTTATACCCTATGACAATATCTTTCAAAAATAGAAGAGAAATAAAGACTTTTCTCTGGAAAAAAGAAAAAAGGAAAAAGAAGAAAAATCCATTGCCAGCAGACCTGCACTAGGTTGTTAAGAAAGTTCTTCAGGTAAACTAATGTGATGACAGAATGCAATTTGGATGCATAAAAATTAAAAACTGAAGAGAACTAGTAATGAAGATGAACAGAAAATTCATTTTTTAGTTTAATTTCTTCAAAAGATGACTGATTGTCTAAAGTAAAAATTATTTAAATTAATTGAAATAAAGTATGTAAAAATAATATGTAACAAAAATGACAGAAAGTGTGGGAAAAATGAATGCAGAATATGCTGTAATTATGTCTTTACCCTACATATGAAATGGCATAAAGTTATTTGAAGGCATATTCTCATGAAATAAGATGAATATTATAAACCTAAGAACAACCACAAAAAAATATTTCAATGAGATATAAATAATAAAACAATCGTGAAGATAAATGCATCATTTAAAAAATCAATCCAACAAAACAAAGAGAAACAGGAGGAAAAAAGAGCAAATATAAGAACAAATAGAAACCATCTAAAGAAGATGGTAAATGTTAATACAATCATATCGATAATTACAATGGTTTAAGCAAACCAATTAAAAGAGAATGCTAGGATCAATATACAAGCAAGGTCCAACTGTATACATCTATAAAACCTACTTTAAGCATAAAAACATAAATAGCCTAAAAGTAAAATAATGTAAAATAACAAAGAGTCAATTAAAGTATCCATTGATGAATGAATGAATAAACAAAATGGGGTATACCTATGCTTGGAATATTATTCAGCCATAAAAAGGAATGATGTACTAACAGTAGCTACAACATAGAGAAAACTTGAAAATATTATGTTAAATGAAAGAAGCCAGAGTTAATAGGGAGTGGCTGCTAATGGATGAGTTCCTTCTTTCTGAATCGATAAAAAAGTATTTCAAAATTAGGATAGTGGTGATAGTTGCACAACTCTCTTAATGTCATAAAACCAACAGAATCATATATTTTAACAGTTAATTTTATAGCATACAAATTATATCTCAGTAAAGCTATTATAAAAAAGTGAAAAAGGGACGTCTGGGTGGCTCAGCTGGTTAAGCCCCTGACTTCAGCTCAGGTCATGATCTTGTGGTTTATGCATTTGAACATCATTCTCTGTGCTAAAAGCTCAGAGCCTGGAGCCTGCTTTGGATTCTGTGTCTCCCTCTCTCTTAGCTCCTCACCCACTCACACTATGTCTTTCTCTATCTCTCTGTCTCAAAATATGCATAAACATCAAAAAATGCATAAACATTTAAAAAAGTGAAACAAAAAAATGAAAATATCCCAGAATAGACTTAGGAAACTTAGTGACTATTGGGAGCCATTTCTAAACTCACTAAGTTGAGAATACTCCTTGTGAGGTTAAGGGGGGTTGTGCAAGGCCTCCTGCTGTCAGATGGTGACCAATGTCTACCCCCCAACTCAATTATTTTTGCTTGAGCACTGACCCCCACAGCACCCTGTTGATTGATATCGGGAATGACTTGTCCCCTTATTCTAAAATATGCTGATTGCACCTTGTGAAGGAACTTATTGTAGGAATTTCTTTTGTGATTATAGGAGCAAACATTTGCATTTCCTAAGAATCCTATTTTTCTTATACTTCCCCTTAAGCAAACAGGCTATTGACCCCTGCTCACAAAGAACAAACTTTTGCCTTTGCTATGCTAAAAACATTGTCTTGTATTTAAATGCTAAAGATACCTTCCTTCCCCATATGATAAGCATCTAAGTCACCTACATCATTCACTATTGATAAAGATTATGCATGAGTCTTCTACCAATCTATGTTCTGGGAAATTTTTACATACCAAAGAAATTTGTCATCAGAAATAATTGTCTAAGGCAAATGCCACTTCGGTTTTGTACCCCATACATTTTTTTTCCATAAATAAAGCTGACTCTCAGGTCAGTGCAGAGATGCCTGCCTGGTGATCAGAAAGAAATTCGTGGCTCTCTCATTCTCTCCCCCTTTTGCCAACACCGTCCATCCTTCAGGGAGCCCTGGACCTGCTGGAGCTGGACTCCAGCAAGTGACTCCATCAAATATAATAACTTTCACATTATAGGAATGCCAGAAAAAGAAGAGAGAGAAAAGGGGGCAGATAATTAATTTGAAGAGATAATGGCTGAAAACTTCCCTAATCTGGGAAAAGAAACAGATATCTAGATCCAGAAGTCACAGAGAACCCCCAACAAAATCAACAAAGGTAGATCCACACCAAGACATATAAAGTGGACACTTTGAGTGGAAAGAAAAGACAAAAAGTGACAGTGGAAAGGAAATAAACACAAAGACAGTAAAAATGAATGTTTCTATTAAAAAATCAGTCAAGGAACTCACAGAATAAAAGGATGTCAAATATGACACTTTATACCTAAAACATGGAGAGGAAATAAGTAAAGAACAGCTTCAAAATTAAAGGACAATCAACATGATCTGGACTGCTGTATGTAGAAGACCATCAACTTGGATAGAGCCTGCTATATACAACCCTAAGGATAACCCTGAATCAAAAACCACTAACAAATATGCAAAGAATAAAGACAAAGAAATCCAAATATATCACTAAAGAAAATGAGCAAACCATGAAAGAGAGAAAGACAAGAAAGGAGCAGAGAAAATCTTCAGAAACAACCACAAAACAACTAATAAAATGGCAATAAATATATATTTATCAAGAATTACTTTGAATGTAAATCGACAAAATGCTCCAACCCAAAGACATACGGTGACAGAATGGATTAAAAAAAAAAAAAACAGACCCATCTATATGCTGCTTCCAAGAGACTCATTTTAGACTTAAAGACACATGTAGATTCAAAGTGGGGGGATGGAAAAACATTTATCATGCAAATGGATGTCAAACAATGCAAATGGATGGAGTAACAACGCTTATATAAAACTAAATAGACTTTAAAACAATAAATATATATAATAATATATATTAATAAAGGAGATAATCCAACAAGAAGGTATAACAATTGTAAATATTTATGCACCCAACATGGAAACACCCAAATACATAAAACAGTTAATAACAAATATAAGGGAACTATTTGATAATAATACAATTAAGTGTAGGGGAATTTAACAACCTACTTATATCAATAGATCATCTAAACAGAAAGTCAACAAGGAAAAAATGGCTTTGAATGACACACTGGACCAGATGAATTTAACAGATATATTTAGAACCTTCCATTCTAAAACAATAGTATATGGAATATTGTCCAGAATAGATCACATATTAAATCAAAAAACCAGCCTCAACAAATTCAGAAAGATCAAAGTCATTACATGCATCTTTTCTGACCACAATACTATGAAATTTGAAATCAATGACAAGAAAAAATCTGGAAAGACCAAAAATACATGGAGATTAAATAACATGCTACTCAATAATGAATGGGTCAACCAGGAATAAAAGAAGAAATAAAAAAGTTCACAGAAACAAATGAAAATTAAAACACAATGGTTCAAAACCTTTGGAATGCAGCAAAAGCAAACCTAAGAGGGTAGTTTATAGCAATACAGGCCTACCTCAAGAGGCAAGAAAAATTCCAAATACACAACCTAATCTTACACCTAGAGAAATTAGAAAAAGTACAACAAACAAAACCTAAAACCAGAAGAAGAAGAAAAATAAAAAAGATTAGAGCAGAAATAAGATATATAAAACTAAAACAACAACAATAGAACAGATCAGTGAAACCAGGACCTGGTTCTTTGAAAAAAAAACAAATAAAATTGATAAACCTCTAGCCAGACTTATCACGAAAAAAAGAGAAATGACTCAAATAATAAAATAACAAATGAGAGAGGAGATATAACAACGAAAACCACAGAAATATAAACAATTATTAGAGAATATTATGAAAAACTATATGCCAACAAATTGACAAACCTGGAAGAAATGGATAAGTTCCTAGAAACATATAACCTACAAAAACTGAAACAGGATGAAATAGAAAATTTGAACAGACCAATTACGAGCAAAGAAATTGAACTGGTAATCAAAAAACTCCCAATAAACAAAAGTTCACGACCAGAAGTCTCCACAAGAGAATTCCCCCGAACATTTAAAGAACAGTACCTATTCTTCTCAAACTATTCCAAAAGATAGAAGGAAAACTTCCAAATTTATTCTATGAGGCCAGCATACCCTGATACAAAACCCAGATAAAGACACTACAAAAAAAGAGACCTATAGACCAATATGTCTGATGAACATAGATGCAAAAGTCTTCAACAAAATACTAGTAAACTGAATTCAATAGTACATTTTAAAAAATCGTTTACCACAATGAAGTGGGATTTATTCCTGAGATGCAAGGGTGATTCAATACTTGCAAATCAATCGGTGTGTTATTCACATCAATAAGAGAAAGGATAAGAACTGTATTATCATTTCAATAGACACAGAAAAAGCATTTGACAAAGTACAACATCCATTCATAACAAAAACCCTCAACAAAGTAGGGATAGAGGGAACATACCTCAATATAATAAATACATATGAAAAATCCCCAGCTAATATCATCCTTAACTGGGGGGGGGGGGGAGACTGAGAGCTTTTCCCCTGAGGTTAGGAGTAAACAAGGGTGTCCACTCTCACCATTTGTATTCAACATAGTACTGGAAGTCCTAACCACAGCAATCAGACAAAAAAATTTGATAAACAAATTCAGTAAAGTTTCAGGATACAAAATCAAAGTGCAGATATCTGTTGCATTTCTACACACCATAATGAAACAACATAAAAAGAAATTAAGAAAACAATCCCATTTACAATTGCACCAAAATAATAAGATACCAAGGAATAAATCTAACCAAAGCAGTGAAAGACCTTTACCATGAAAACTATAAAAGACTAATGAAAGAAACTGAAGGTGACACAAAGAAATGGAAAATATTCTATGCTCATGGATTAGAAGAATAAATATTGTTAAAATGTCTATGCATTTTTCACAGAACTAGAACAAGCAATCCTAAAATTTGTATGGAACCACAAAATACCCTAAATAGCCAAAGCAATCTTGAAAAAGAAAAGCAAAGCCGGAGACATCACAATTCCAGACTTCAACTTACATTACACAGTGAAGTAATCAAAACAGCATAGTACTGGCACAAAAATATACACATAGATCAATAGAACAGAATAAAAAACTTAGAAATAAGCTCACAATTATATTGTGAATTAATCTTTGACAAAGCAAGAAAGAATATCCAATGAGAAAAAGACAAATGGTGTTGGGAAAACTGGACAGCAACATGGAAAAGAAAGAAACTGGATCACTCTCTAACACCATACACAAAATATATTCAAAATGGATTTAAGACCTAAATGTGAGATCTGAAACCATAAACATCCTAGGATACAGCACAGGCAGTAACTTCTCTGACATCATCTGTACAACTTTTTTTTTTTTTTTTAGATAGGTCCCCTAAGGCAAGGGAAACGAAAGCAAAAATATACTATTGGGACTATATCAAAATTAAACGCTTCTGCACAAGTGAAGGAGACAATCAATGAAACAAAAGGGAATCTTACAACCTGGGAGAAGATATTTGCAAATGACATATCCAATAAAGGGTTAGTATCCAAAATATATAAAGAATTTATACAACTTAATACCCGTAAAAACAAATAATCCAATTAAAAATGGGTAGAAGACATGAACAGACCTTTCTCCAAAAAACACACTAAGAAACAGATGGCCAACAGACACATATGATGAAAGATGTTCATCTTCACTTATTATGAGGGAAATGCAAATCAAAACTACAATGAAATATCATCTCATCCCTAAAAATAACTAAAATCAACAACACAAGAAGCAACAGGTATTGGCAAGGATGGAGGTGAAGCAAAAGGAATACTTGTGCACAGTTGGTGGGAATGCAAACTGGTGCAGCAACTGTAGAAAGCAGTATGGAGGTTCCTCAAAACATTACAAATAGAACTACCTTACAACTTAACAATCTCACTTTTGGATATTTCCATAAAGAATACAGAAACACTAATCCAAAGGGATACATGCATCACTATGTTTATAGCAGCATTAGTTACAATAGCCAAGACATGGAAGCAGCCCAAGCATCCATTGATTGATGAATGGATAAATAAGAAGTGGTATATATATACAATAGAATATTATTCAGCCATAAGAAAGAATGAAATCTTACCATTTGCAGCAACATGGATGGAGCTACAAAGCATAATGCTAAGTGAAATAAATCAGTCAGAGAAAGACAAATACCACATGATTTCACTCATATGTGAAATTTAAGAACAAGACAATGAGCAAAGGGAAAAAGACAAACAAATAAACAAAAGTTTGAACCTTAGAGAACAAACTGATGGTTACTAGAGGAGAAGCGAGTCGGGGGATGGGCTAAATAGGTAATGGGGATTAAGGCGTACACTTGTCATGATAAGCACTAGATGATGTATGGAATTGTTGAATCACTATATCATACCCTTGAAATGAATATAACTGTGTGTTAATTAACTGGAATTAAAATAAAAACTTTAAAAAGTGAAAATATTAATAAAAGCAATGCTAAATTAGCTATATAAATTACCAAATAAATAAGATAAAGAGCAACATCACATAAAGGTGAATTAATCTAAGAAGATTAAACCTTACTATATGTGTGTGCACCTAATAATGGAATCTCAAAATACATGAAGCAAAAAACGTTAAAATTGAAAGGAGAAATCCACAAATTCACAATTATAGTTGAAAACTCCAGTACCCCTTTTTAAATAAATGACAGAGCAAGTAAAAAGAAAATTAAGAAAAATATAGAACCAGAACTACACAAGAACCAACTTGATCTACTTGACATTTTTTTCTACCAAACTATACCTGGATATATAATCATTTCAAATGCATACAGAACATTCTGGGCCATAGATAAACTAGATTTTAGGCCATAAACAAATCCTAGCAAATTTAAAAGAATTGCAATTATATAAAATATGTTCCTGGATTATGACTAAAATAAACTAGAAATCAATAACAGAAGGATATCTGGAAAATTCCTCAAATATATTTTAAAGTGTTAAACAACACACTTTAAATAACTCATGAGTCAAAGAGGAACTCAGAAGAGCAGTGGAAATACATTTGGTTTAAATGAAAAAGAAAACATGACATATCAAAATTTGTAAGACACAGAGAATGGTGTAATAGTAAATATTTATCAACCAGCTTTGTGGCAAAAAAAATCTTATTTGTAATATTTGCCAATTTTCATGATATAAATATATCTATCGTCGTTGACAGCACAGAAAATGGAGTTGGGAAGAGATGCTATAATCAGGTCCTGTATGCCAGTGTAAGCCAAATACGACACACCACTGGGTGTAGCTGAAGCCGTGCTTAGAAGGATATTTACAGTATTAAATGCTCATATCAGAAAAGGAGATCTGAAAGCAATGATCCAGTACTGCAGTTTAAGTAAATATAATAAAAGCAAATTGATCCAGGCAATCAGAAGAAAGAAAATAATTTAGGTAAAATAAGAAGCCAATGAAATCAAGGATAGGAAAACAATAGAGAAAATAATCTATTAACTAGTTCATTGAAAAATACAATGTACTTGATAATCACATGACCACATTAAAAGAAGACACAAAATGTCACCATCCAGAACAAAAGAGGAAACATAACTACAGATTCCACAGATATTAAGATTAATAAGTGGATGCTATGAATAAATCTATGAGTATTAAATTGAATAAGACATGAACAAATTCCCTGAATGACACTGTTATCAGCTCAACGGTGTCTCCTTCAAAATTCATATGTGGAAGTCCCAATCCCCAGTACCTCAGAATGTGACTTTATTGAGACATAGGGCCTTCAAAGAAGTAATTAAGGTAAAACGAGGTTATATGGGTTGGCTCTAATCTCATGACTGGTGTCCCCGTAAGAAGAAGAGATTAGAATGCAAATGACACACACCAAAGCCCAACCCCATGAGAATAGAAGATGACCATCTACAAGCCAAGGAGAGAAGTCTCAGAAGAAACAAACCTGCCAACCCTTGTCCTAGACTTCTAGCCTCCAGAATTATGAGGAAATAAATTTCAAAAGTTTAAGCCACACAGTATGTGGTACATTGCTATGGCAGTCCTAGGAAACTAATACAGATACAAACTGCTCAGCTTCATTCAATGGATGACTTAAATTGTCTAATCTCTATTAAAGTAATTGATTTGTAATTAACAAATGTCCAGTAGAGAAAACTCCAGGACCAGATGGTTTTACTGGTAAAATTTACGAAACATTTAAGTAAGAAATAATACTAATTCTATACAAATTCTCCCAGAATGTAGAAGAGGAGGGGACACTTTCTTATTCACCTTATGAGGTCAGTAGTACCCTGAAAGCAAAAGCAGACAAAAGCATTATAAGAAAATAAAACTACAAACAAATTTCTCCCATGACTATAAAGATGTGAAAACCTCAATAAAATACCAGAAAAATACAAACAAAAAACATTAAAGATAAAATATTTTATGACCAAAGTTGGGTATCATATGGAAATGTCAGGCTGATTCAACATTTAAATATTGATCAATGCAATTCACCATATCAACAGACAAAAGAAAAATTAAATGATTTTGATGGATGCAGAGAAAGCCTTTTACAAAATTCAACATCTATGCATGGAAAGAACTCTTAAACTAGGAAGAAAACGTACATTGCATGACCACAGTAATATCATATTCAACAATGAAAACTTAATCTCTGTCTTCTGGTTTTTATATCTAACATTTATTTCTATTTGAATTGTCTTTCATTTTCATCTCTTTGTTGAAACTATCTATCTTTTTCCCTAAGAGTAGAAATGAGGAAAGGTTGTCCACACTCATGACTCTTACCCCACATACTCTAGGTAGTACTGGAAGTCCTAGCTAGGGGAAGTGATGTAGCATCGCTGTTGGAATGATACTTAAAGTGATGCTCCTAAATCAATTTTGTTGTTGTCTTTCACATGTCAGCATCCTAGCGGGAAAAATGTATAAAAACTGCTAAAAACACTGTCTCAACTACTTTTAAGTCTGGCGATCCCACTGAAATTAGATCTGGTAAGTGTACACCATAGAGATTCACTATGAACATTGTCATAACTTTCCAAAGATTCTTGTTCATTTGTTTATTCTTGAGATCAACTGATATGTTGCCTTCAGCTTATAAAATATTATTGCTAAGCTGAAAAGAAATAGAATTAAGAGTATGGGCTCTGGAGTAAGCTGGCTGGTTTGAAATCCTACCTCCTGTACTTACATGGCCTTAGGTATAATACCAAACTTACAGGGCTGTTTTGAGTATTAAATAAATTTATTCAATTAAAGCACTCATAATGCTGGTCTTTGCATACTGTAAGTGCTCAATAAATGACAGTTATTTATATTAGAAATGTGTGCTATCTTTGGTAGCTATTATCCCTATAACATTCTGCTTCCTCCCATTGTTTTTGGAGAATACTATGCAGAACAGATTTCCAGGACAAAACACAGACTCACAGAATAAAGTAGCTAGAAAACAGTTTAGATATCTTTTATTACATTTTTTCCCCAAATACTGTATTCAAAAGCAATCTTGAAGACAAGTAAGTGGGTAAAAGCAAATATGACTTTGGTTACCCTTTGGAAAAGGTAGGGTACAAATTGAGTTCTGCAGCACTTTCTAATCATGCCCTCTCTCACTCTGCTCCCCTTTAGTAGTCATGAGGGGGCTCCTTTGAATCCCTGGGGTGCCATGGCACAAAGTCTCTGGTGTAGTATGAAAATCACCACCAGCCATGCTTCTAATTACAGACAAGGACACCGGTGCACAGAGAAGCTAACCTGTGCCACACCATTCAGATTATTAGAGGTTCTTTCGAGACTGGAATGTTACTCCAGGAACCTTGTGTGTGATTTGGAACCTGGATTTAGAATGACATGCAGTTCTAATACGTCAAAGTTTACACAGAATTGTTAAATGCTGAATCACAGTTTTTTGTTTTCTTAAACAGAAAAGTATTTTATTTGGATTTTTTGGGTGGCTCACATATTAACATACAGCAGTTATTCACCAGAACAGTCCATTTCAGATTCTCTCCCACAACCTTTATTAATCACTACCTAGCCTTCAACTGGTGGAGGCAGAGAACAGCAATGTCTTGCCCCTGGGACTCCTATAGTAGAAGGTGAAGCCCTGCCTGCCCTTAAGACACACATAAATGCAAACTATTATCATTATTTCCTACTAAAGGAGCTACATTGGGTTCAATTATAATTTTAAAAACTCTTTCAGGTAGGCTGTAACACTGTCTGTCGAAGACTTGGTCCACATAAACATAGACTCACAGAATGATGATAAATTTTATAAATCTAAAAGAATCCTTATATCCTTGAAACTGTAACTCTATCATACTACATCAGTATCACAAGAATACAACTTCCCTACAACTAAAAATAATTAAGATTTAGAACTGACTTTCTCCTGCAAGCAAAGTGTCTCTCTCCTTCAAAGATTAACACAGATAAGCTTACAATGACAAGATGTTTTTGTGTTCTCTACACATTCACCCCTGTACTTAAATCTCTTTTCCCAATTTCTAAAGAGAGAATAAGTTTTCAAGACTGGCAGATAAAAATTATAAACAAAGATATTTACTAGAGCTGAAATGTAAGGTAAGGTAAATAAATCATATGGAACAAGGACAGGAGTATGGGATTGGCACAAAGATAGTAAACTTTAGATGCTGTATTTACAGATGATGTAATTGAATAAAAAGACAAATTGAAGAAGGTACCAGAATCAATAGTTCATATGTCTGGTAGACTGTCAAATATCAGACATCTCAAGAGAACCTTCGACAGGGTGTAGACTACAGCAAACTTGTGACTGAGCTCTTATATGTATGTACAATGCAACTTCTCTATGTTGTCAGTTGAAAAAAGCTGTATCCTTCAGGGTTACAACTGTCATTCTACTGTTCAAGTTTAAGTCAAACATAAGTTCCTGATCAAACATCAATCCACTTCAGGAAAAGTGTAAGCTAAAACAAGTGTTGCAAGAAGACCCAAACATTAGCTTCAGGTTTTAGTTAGCAGTTGATAAGTGCTTTACAGATATATATGAGGCCCTAAACTTTTGTACAATTTACCACATAAGAGATAAACTTTTAGGATAAGTTTCTCAATTCTTGGTCTCACTTAACAACAAGAGAAAAAAAATCTCATATTAAAAATTGCAGCTCTCTGTCGTGTGATGGGCACATATGAATGCCCTCTAAAACTGAAGAAATTGTTTTGCCAAATAGAATACTCAGTACCTTCAAAATAAATGACAGTCCACAACTTCCTTGTACCGTTTCAGTTTGGATGCAATGGATTACTGTTGTGCTTCCTTCTACATAAGATATGCTTATTTCAAAATGAAATTTCTCATTGTTTAAAGGAGGCTGTCTTTCATATGAAGCTTTGCAGCCATGGTTGCAACTCACCTAATTGTCATATTTGGTCATTTGATACATTTTATTACTTGAGACTGGCTCCCTGAAACATTGATAGGTTGGCAGCATATCAAACTTGCATGAGTCAGGCCATAGTCAGTTGATAGGATTTCTTTTTATCTTATTTTTAATGTTTATTTATTTTTAAGAAAGTGAGAGTGCAGGAGGGAGACAGAGAGGGGACAGGGGATCTGAAGCAGGCTTTGTACTGACAGCAGAGAGCCAGATGCAGGGCTCAAACTCACAAACTTCGAGACCATGGCCTGAGCAGAAGTCGGATGCTTAACTGACTGAGCCACCCGAGCACCCCAGTTTATGGGATTTCTAAGGTCTCTTCCAAGATTTGTTAGTTCTAGGGGCACCTGGGTGGCTCAGTCAGTTAAGTATCTGACCCTTAATTTCAACTCAGGTCATGATCTCACGGTTCCTAAGTTTGAGACCCACATTGGGCTCTGCACTGACAGCATAAAGCCTGCTTGGGATTCTCTCTCTCCTCTTTCCACCCCTCCCTCTCTATCTCTCTCTCTCCCAAAAATAAATAAATAAACATTTAACAAGATACATATTTATTTAAAAAGGATTTGTTAGTTCTTATTTATTGAATTAAAAATTGAAGATTGATTAATGCAATGAGTATCATTTTAAAATGTGAAACTACTATATATGATACTATAATAGTGGACATATATCATAATACATTTGTCAAAGCCCACAAAATGTACAACCTTAATGTAAACTATGGACTTTAGGTGATAATGATATGTCAATGTAACTTCATCAGTCCTAAAATATATACCACTCTAGAGTAGGATGTCAATACTGAATGAGGCTGTGCTTGAGTGTCAAGTAGACAGAAGAGATCTGGAAACTCTGTATTTTCTGCTCAATTTTGCTGTGAAACTAAAACTCCTCTAGACAATAAAGTCTAATAAAAAGGTAAAAATGTACTGTCCCAAGTGACATTAATATATAACATTAATCAGACAATTACACCTGAACATTGCTGTCTTCATAGAAGATAGAATCTTGCTAAATCCTACCACTGCTATCCTTTTTGAGGAGAGGTGTGGCAAGTGGATTTTACTAGATTCCCAATAAATTCATCAGTTTGTGACTTGACAATGATCCTGGGATTTAGATTCAGAAAGCCTTGGAATCACATCCAGGTTCCTTTACTTACTAATGTTGTGACCTTGGACAAATTAATTAACCTCTGTAAGTCTTCATTTTCACATCCATAAAATTAAGCTAATAATATCTGCCCAGAGGATTACTGAAGAATTAAGTTAATAACATATTAAGGCACTTAGTATAGTGCCTGGAACATTATGATTATTCAATAGACAGCACTGTGCTTAACTATAATTGGTGGCTACCTCAATGCTTTTGACAAGGAAAAAATAAAACTCAAAGTCAGGGCAGATTTTAAATCTATCTGTAAAATCAGTATCTTGATGCCTTTGTTATTTTGTGTGGTTTTTTAATCATATTTTTTTGAGAGAGAGACACAGCTTATGCATGTGGGGGTGGGGGAAAGGGCAGAGGAAGACAGAGAATCTTATGCAGGTTTTATGTCCAGTGTGGAACCTGACACAGGGCTCAGTCTCACAACCATGAGACCAGGACCTGAGCCAAAATCAAGAGTTGGACGCTTAACTCACTGAGCCACCCAGGCGCCCCTTCAAATTATATTTTAAATTATACTATGTCATTGATCTGATAGTTGATCAAGCTCAGAATCTATGAAAATTGGAGAGATTGTAACTAGACTGGTAGTTCCTCGAATCATCAGTTAGTCCCTCTAAACTTCCTCATTCAGAAGTCTATCTCAAGGACAATCCTTAGACCCATTATGACAGTGGAGTCAGAAAGCAAAAGTCTCCCCAAGATATACATAGTGGAAGAACATCCATTTAACAAGTCTTTGGAATTGTGTTAACTGCTATTGTTCTTGCTATTGCTGTCTGCTTTTCTTTAGGGTGTGGCATTATATAGATTTTGATAATTTCACAAGTATTATTATTCTTCCCATGATATGGTTTTATGAGCCAAGAAAAGAAATTGTCCATTCATACCAGTAGCACTAAATAATCCCACTGCCAAAGTTTCTTTCCTATCTGTGTGCAAGGAATGCTACTTAGCCCAAATTGGTTGAATGAAATGCTTATCAATGGTAATTATACCATAATTATGGAATTCTCCTTGATATAAAATAAAGAACCACTGAGGGTTTCTCACTTATGGTATGTAGAAAACTGAGGGGTGTTTTTTTTTTTTAATTAAAAACCTTTTCTTTTTTACCACAAAACACTTTTATCTAGAAAGTCAAAGATTTCACTGTTATGTTGGAAAGAGGGCCATTTCTTTTAAAAAAGTGATAACAAAAAGCATATATATACAACTAGTCGCAATTGATAATCAACTAAAAAAAAACTAACAGTTGTCTTTAATAACTGTTTTCTGGGGGCACGTGGGTGGCTCAGTCAGTTAAGCATCCGACTTTTGCTCAGGTCATGATCTCACAGTTGGTGAGTTCGAACCCCTCATTGGGCTCTGTGCTGACAGCTAAGATCTTGGACCCTGCTTCAGATTCTGTGTCTCCCTCTCTCTCTGCTCCTCCCTTGCTCGTGTTCTGTCTCTCTCTCTCTCTCTCTCTCTCTCTCTCAAAAGTAAAGAAAACATTTTAAAAGTTTGTTTTCTGCATAGTTTTTAACAAACCAAAATGATTTTCAGGAGGATTAATCTTTACAATTTGATTTCATGGAACTCCTTCTTTCTACCTGGTTTTTAACTTGATAGTCAGTTTACTATTCTTTGGGAGGGACATTTTATTTTTAAATTTAAAGTAAATATATGTGTTAATTAGACTTAACATTACTGTTCACCTTTATTCCCATAATGAAGAACTCCAAATAACTGTACCCATCTCCTGGAGCTATTTGTGGGTGATGTTTAGTGGCTGTCTTCTTAGTAGAAAATCTCCACCAGGTGGAAAAGTTGTAATGGATGTGAATAGTACAGGAATAAGGATGTGAAATACAACTTAGGCCACTCTGTGTGGTTCTTTAGAGAGTCCTACTAATATTGAGTTCCATAGCTCACAGTGTTAGCTAGATCAATAGTATACCTTTCATCCTTCTCCATCTCACTCTCCTGGCTTCTTCACCACACATCTTGAATTATCTCCCATATAAACTACCAATGACCAAATCCTAGTCTTAGAGTCTACTTTTAAGGTATTTCAAACTAAGATACCTTCCTAAAGGAAGGAAAGGGAATTGTCATGGACCTGTTTAATACTATGAAATTCCTTGAATTTTTTTGCATATTTTTTCTACATGTTTATAGAGGAAAAGACAAATATTAAAAAAGATTTATGTATATGATAGAGTGAGGGTTCTCATTTAATATTCTACTATCATAGAAACAAAATTAATATGATACTAAGATAAAAATAAAAATTTTTTTCTTTTAAAGGTTTCTGGAGGTATATAGCCTCAGAGTATGATTCTTTAGATAAACAAGTTTCCTATTTACTCAAGGTTAACTTCATCTCTTAATGGTGCAATCCTAAGAAAAAATAGTAATTGCAGTAATAGATTCTGTGCCAGATCGTGGAAAGTGACTGGAAAAGAATCAACCAAGCCCTATGTCTAAAGATCAGTCACAAAGTTAGAATAATAGGCAACCTTACTGCAACTCTGTAATCATTACTATAGAAGAAGAAACACCATGAGCAGTAGTTGGTCAAACCAATAACCTACAGATCAATTGTAGAGCAAATAAAGGATCAGAACACAAGTACAGTAGCATTTTAATTAAGAAAGCCCAAGTGTTCCTGGTGGTAGTAACGAATATCCAATTATACTCCCAATAGCTGCATTGCTAGCAATACACAGATAATGTTCTGAACAGGCATTGTGCCAGTACAAATGTTTTCATTTGCAAACGACGGAAAATCTATTAGATCTGTCCTAAAGAAAAAATGGAATTTATTGCTCAAATAACTGGAGAGGCCAAAGGAAGGTCAGGCGCTGGCTAGTTTACTTACAGTGACTCAAACATGACATGAAAATCCTAGTTTCCTTTCATCTGGTTTCAGTTTCCCACAGTATCATTATCAGTTTAAGCTAGTCTTTCCTGAAATTTCAAATTACTTACCAATAGCTTTTAGGAATATATTTTCCTCAGTTCTTATCCATTAGTTAGGGAAACTGTATGAATTGTTCTCTGGAAATAAAGAGGAATTGCTTTTCCCAGAAGTCACCAACAAATTTTTCATTTTGCCAAATTGCTTCACATCCCTCTCTGAGCCAGTCATGAAGTTAGAAAATGACTTTACTGATTGTCTTAAATGAATCAGAACTTGCCCTTGGTGTTCAAGATGGAACAGTCCACCCAAATCACATCCTCCAAAGGATACTTAGAACACAGTTACCACAGAAGGTATTTGAAAGCAAACAAAGGTGTCCTAGGTAACAAAATGCAAGGAGACATCTGGCTGAGTCATTCTAGACAAAGGAAGAATCTTTACCTGGTTATTCAGATTTACCACTACTCATAAATACTAGTATATTGTATGATTAAAAAATAATTGGGGGTGCCTGGATGGCTCAGTTGGTTAAATGTTCAGCTCAGGTCATGATCTTACGGGTTCATGAGCCCGACCCCTGATAGGGCTCTGTGCTGACACTGTGGAGGCTGCTTGGGATTCTCTCTCTCTTCCTCTCTCTCTGCCCCTCTCTGGCTTGCTCTCTCAGTCTCTCAAAATAAATAAACTTATCGTTCATAAAAATAATTGCTTATAAAAATAATCTTTTATTTAATTGTTTTGGTGAGTATAGTTAACTTTAATTACATATAATTCCTAATATTCAGACGAACAGCCAAATAGTCAAATAATACCATCATTTAAGAATGCATTGAGGGGACTCCTGTGTAGCTCAGTGAGTTGGGCATCTGACTTTGACTTGAGTCATATCTCATGGTTTGTGGGTTCAAACCCTGCATCAGGCTCTGTGCTGACCGCTCAGAGCCTGGAGCCTGTTTCAGATTCTTTTTCCCTCTCTGTCCCTTCCCAGCGCTCTCTCTTTCTCTCTTTCAGAAATAATAAACATTAAAAAAAATAAGAATACATTGACTACACACCTATAAACTCTTATACCCACACAAAATTTTATTTCATGTTTTACTATTAAATTTGCATGTTAACTTACTATTAGTGTATCATTTAGGTTTTTTCTCAAATAAGAGGACTATTAATGGCTACTATACCTGGCTGTTAAAATAGGAAACTATTTTATTTCTCATTGAGGCCCCAATAAATTAGATATCAAATACTCCAAGACACCAAAGTAACGTATGAACTATGTAGTAGGACTTTTAAAAGAGTTGTTTGTTAATTAAAACCAATTTTGTTACTCTTACCCTTCTGTCAGATTGGGAAACTGGTATGATTGAAGGTGAATTGGCCAGAGACAACTATACATCAGAAGGAGAACTTCCTGGGGATTAATGTACTGTAAGCACCTCCCCACCTTCCTGATCTTTATCTTAAACTAGTGAGAGAGCTTCAAGGAAACTACAGGAGAGTTTCACATATGTCCCCAGTTCTTGTTGGTTACCATATCTGAGCTATTTAACAGGTAAAAGACTGGAGCAGCCTGTGAAGGAACTAAAACAAGAAGGTGGTACTCTCACTCGTGATGAGTCAAAGACTCCATGATTTCTCTGGACCTGATATTAGTTATGCAGAAGAGAAAACAAGGCTAGATTTTCCTTAGGTCTTCTCAGAAGCACTACCTAGAGGGCTAAGGATATCCTAGCAGGGAGAGATTGGAAGCAATGTTTCCAGATGCCCAGGATGATGAGGGAAACAAGCAACCAGTTGGAGATGTATTTCCTGTGACGAAGCCCATGACAGTGCTCCAGGAATAACTACCAGCTTTGATCCCTGGTATTCCTCCAGAGGATTGATACTAGCTCACCAGTATCAGTCAAATAAGACTGTTCTCAATGCATTCTGTTGTCTTTTCTCACCCTCTGCCTCCTGTCCCAAGCAGCAGTTGTTGGTGGAGGAGATATTGCTGGAAGAGGAAAATCCTGTCTAAGCCCTCATCTAGTCATACTGCAGATTCCTACCTTTGTTAGGCTCTTTTAAGGGAAGGCAGAAGTTTTTAGCTTAATAAAATTCAAGTTGTTTATTATTGCATTGGACTGGGCATAATAATTACTGCACAGAGACTCTTATAATGAGAAATGAACGTGGTATTTTTTATTTTCTAAGTTATGAAACCTACCCTGAGTGTCATGTAAGGGCAGAAGACAAATTTGCACCCTTACTGTAAGATTAAAGGGAGAATTTTAGGGAAAAATAAAGTTCCCTTATGACGGCACCCTCTGAGTTTTGCTCTTTGAACATAATGGTTACGAGTCTCTTCTGTCATTAGGAAGACAAGCATAGGACTTATTTAGAAAGTTGTACTTAGCTCTTTTAAACATCATTAAGATAATTTTGTCACTAGAATATATTTTCAGCAGTCATTTGCTGCATTGTAGTTTAACAAATAGTAAATTTCACCATTTCAGCCAACCGCCACCCCCAACTCTACTCTGATATTTCATTATTGACCAATCATATCTAGTGAATATCTTTTAACTTCTTTGAGTAAAGCATTGGGAAAGTGTTATCTGTAACTAATAATTAGATGATTCAATATATATTTATATTAACAATTTGTAATAGAATGGTTGAATTTTAGCTTTTGTGGGGTGATGACATCACATCTAGGCCAATGAGGTTTCTATAGTAACACAGCTGGCTTTCTGGCAGGCAGGGCCAAACTATTCATAAGTTAGGAAGATATTAGAGTTTTTTTTCATCCTTGAAAATGGATCTGTCATAATGTTAGGAACCTACACTATATGCCTTGGCCCAAAGAATGTAGCTAAAACTAAATCAGAACCAAAAACTGATCTTCATCATATTTAAAATGCTGAAAACTCATTTTTATGTGGTTAACATGGATCATAATGGAGATAGATAGATTATAGGTAGATGGGTAATCAGAGTGTGCAAGCCATATACAAAGATTACATACGTAAACCTAGAATCATAGTACACGGCATTTTGATTTCTTTTTTAAAACCTTCTTATGTTTATTTTTGAGAGAGAGAGAGAGAGAAAGAGAGAGAGAGAGAGAGAGAATGAGTGGGGGAGGGGGAGAGAGACAGGGAGACACAGAATATGAACCAGCTCCAGGATCTGAGCTGTCAGCACAGAGCCCAATGTGGGGCTTGAACTCACGAACTATGAGATCATGACCTGAGTGGAAGTCAGATGCTTAACCAACTAAGCCACCTAGGTGCCCCGCATTTTGATTTCTTTTAATGTGGTACTAAAACATATGGCAGAAAGAGGGTATTCCTCTGGTGCTAAAGAGGGTGGTCCCAAGACAATGTTTACCTTTCCACTGCAAGAATTATTTTTGTGCAAGTATATTTTAATGATATTCCTTACAAAAATAAAATTTTTCAAGACTGCCGTATAGATGATTTTTTTACTGTTTCCTTCCGTAAAAAACAATTCCCTGCAACTGGCAGGAATGAAATTCTTTGTTCTTGGTTTCTCCAGCATATGACCAGAGGCTAAAAGAACAAAGTTACAGCCTTCAGATAAAAAGTCTCTAAACCACTTACCTGTGGTTGGCCACAGGTCTAACCTACCTCTTCCTAATGCCAACAAGAATGTGCAGGAGCATCATGATGTCCTCCTGGTGGAGTGCTTCCCACAAGGAGGGATGGCTTTGTGAGGCCAAGGACAGAAACTATGACCTTTGTTATGAAAATTGGAAGTTTTTCCTGAATCTGATTCTCTTTTCTCTTAGAAGTTATTTAGGTAAGGCTAGTGGAAAGGCAGAAGTAGTAGAGGAGCCTGTTGCTTAAGAAAAATGTTTGTTTCTGGAGAATTGAATAGTACCAGTGGTCTGTAGCTGCTACAGCTGGTTGAACCCTAATAAGACAATAGACAGATACAAAGCATTCCTGGGGTTCCTACACTGCTTAACCCTGCTCCTCAGAAAAGGCCAGCAAGCCTCTAGGTAGAAATAAAGTACTTCTCTGGTCTTTCCTATGTCCTCATCTCTTTCTGGATTCTAATACATGTAGCTCTCCCACCTGAAGTTTTTTCACCACCCTCAATACCGTCAGCCACTCTGCCGTTTAGCTAACTCATCTTTCAGGTCTTAGTTACTGTTAATCATTAAAAGAGTTTATCCAGACCCTCCAGTCATGCCATTCCAGTTTATAAACCCTCTTATTTTCTGTGATGGGGTAAATTTCATGTGTCGACCTGAATAGGCTATGAGATGCCCAGATATTTGATGAAACATTATTTCCGTATGTCTGTAAAAATGTTTCTGAATGAGATGAACATTTAAAATGGTAAACTGAGTAAAGCAGATTGACCTCCCCGGTGTGGATAGGTCTCATCCAATTCACTGAAGTCCTAAATAGATTTAAAAGGTTGAGTAGAAAGAATTCTCTCTTTCTATTTGTCCATCTTCAAGATAAGATATTGGCCTTCCCTTGCCTTTGGACTTGGAGTCAGATTGGAACTTAAACCATCAGCTCTCCTGGTACTCCAGCTTGCTAATTGTGTATCTTGGGATACAGTCTCCATAATTGCATGAACCAATTCCTCATAAGAGACAGAGAGAGAGAGAGAGACAGAGAGACAGAGACAGAGACACACAGAGAGAGAGAGAGGAATAGGTATAGATATAGATGATATAGATGTATAAATATAGATGATATAGATAGGTATAGATATAGATACATGATATAGATATCGATATAGATTATAGATAGATCAATAGATATAGATACAGATTAGATATAGATAGATAAAATGTGAAGCAAAAAGCATCTGTTGCCTATTATCAGAAGTAGAAGTTCTAACACTTCTGCCCACTCCATCTTGGTACCTGAGTCACCAAGAAAAAAAAACACAGTCAAGCACTGTATGGAATAATGCTTTATTCTTATAGGGAAGAGACAGAGCAAGATCAGCTTAATAATGGGCATTAGTTTCCCATGGCCAGTGGGTCCCTCCTGGCAGTGACCCCTTTGTATTGTAGTAGAAAGACCCTGTTTCCTCACCACAGAGGACAGATATAGTGGTGGGGTTGTGCCAAGTGCCATTTGACACATATACTTAAGCGTAACAAAGAGGTACATACTGAGTCTGAAACAAGAAAAGATAAGTGATAAGTCCGGTACTTGTTGTTAAGTAATCTTTATCTTTTTGATAAGGAAGTGTTCTAGGTCCAAGGCTCATTCTTAGTGGCTCAGAGAGTGTTGAGACTGTATGCATGAGACTGCCTATTGGTTATTGGCTTCGTTTCCCTGGAAAACCCAGACTAATACATTTCTTTCTTATAATGTGTAAATATACACATTACTTTTAAAAACTTGTAAATATATTTTTCTATATTTAATGGCTTTCTACTATTAGCTTGTAATGACACCGCAGGACTTGATTTTTTTTAAATCAATTCCCTTTATACATATTAGAATGTATAAATATAAATATATATTGCCCTTCAAAGCTTTCAGCTTAAGAGATTTCACAGTTGTACATAATACTTAAAGTTATCTTTGTACTTTACCATCAGAATCAGAGTCAGAAGTAGAATTTAACCTCATGTTCTTTACTCTGTAAATATCCTCATGTACTGTGCAATGTTACTCCCTTGTTTACATACCTGTTTTGTTCTGTAGCTGGGAGGTCAGTACACAGGAGTCTATGGGCCAAATCCAGCCCAGAGACAGTTTTTCTATGGCATACGTGCTACGAATCATTTTTAAATGGTTGAAAAAATAAAGAAAGAAATTGCCATGTATGAAAATTATATGAAATCAACTTTCAATGTCCTTAAATAGAATGACATCAAAACACAATAACACGTATTTGTTCACATATTGTCTATGACTGCGTTCACACTACAACAGAGTTGAGTAGTTGTAAGAAAGATATCCATATAATCCACAAAGTCCAAAATATTTAATATCTGGTGCTTTAAAGAAGACGTTTCTTGACTTTACATTCTACTTTGAGTGGCTTTGGACAATTTCCACAAATACATTCTTTCTCAAGTAGAAATCAAGTGGAACCTGCTAAAATGCCACCAGCAACTCCCCATTCCTTTAAGATACAACTCAGACTCCTACCTGGTTTCAGTGGCTTTTGTGATGAGATGGAGCCCCTTCCTACCTCCCTCGGGTCACCTCTCACCTCTCCTTCCCATGGTCATCTTGCCTCCTACCCCATGTACATGCTATTCCTTTTACCTATGACATGCTGCACCTCATCCCAGCTCTGATTTGCCTAGCTATGTCTCTCATACTTCAGCTGACATCTTATGTGTCATTTTATCCAGATATCTTCTCCAATCCTTCAGGTTTATGATAAATATCCCTTCCTTAAACTTTTCCTTCTCCTTTACCATAACTTTACAAGGACAGCAGTAGTATCTGCCTTATTCACCACTGTCCCCAGAATCTGCCACCCAGGAGGAACTCCATATATCAGAGAGAAATAAAAAGGAAAAGAAGGATGTTGAGAGGAAGGAAAAAAGGAAAAAATTATTTGTTTTAATGAAGATATGAAAAATAATATTCAGTAGTTTCTGAATTGCTTCTAAAATAGTTTAATGCATAGACTATAAATTGTAAAAAAAAAAAAATGGGAAAAAATAAAGCTAAACTCTACACAAAATATTGGGGCATATGGGCAGAGCGAGTAACACATAAACACAGGTATAGGTTTTCAAGACTGAAGTTTTAGTGAAAAAATATTAAAAATATCAAACTCTGATGATCTTTCTGATAGCACATTAAAATTCAGCAATGTGAAAAGCTTATTAAAAATAAATTAATATATAGCATTGGACCTAGTATATACATTCCATTACTTATATATCTCATTTTGAGTAGGAAACTCAAAATCAATTTGAATAATTTAATGATGCAATACCTATGTCTATGTCATTTTCCCTTCCTAATATAGCTATGTGAATTTTATTAGTTTCTGATCTCCGGATTATATTTAAATGTTACCAGAAATGTAAATGCAATATCCATTATACATAGATATATGGAAGATACTTACATATGAATATATATATTATATATATATATATATATATATATATATATATTTCCTATATGATTCTTTCCTACATTCTTAAAAATCCTCCCTGTTCAGAATACTTCAACTATACACTCCTGCATGGGTGTGCAGGTGCAGGTACACACATGCACAAACATACACAAAACAACAACAAATTTCAAAAAAGAATTTGCTCAAGTTTTAGCAAGGGATATGGAAAGGATTGGTAAATTTTTGGTTTTATTCTTACCCCTCCCCAAAAAAACCCTACCCTGCCATTAATTTGAATTCCTCTTCTCTTTAGATCATTGTTCATAATTTATTTTTACCAAGATTTTATAAGAAATATATTTGCCCACTATGTACATACACAAAATTGAGCATTTTACAAAACAATACTTAATCTTTACTATATGTTGTGCACTGATACTTTCTATTTTATTCTCTTGTTTATCTTTTTTTTTTATGACTGGCGACCATCCATTTATTGAGTCTATACCCAGTAATGGGATGTGACCTGTAGTTTGAAAACCACTGCTCCAGGTTGCCTTACAAACCAACCATTCCATCTCCTATTTCATTCATTCTTTATTTTTCAGCATTGCTCTCTTCTTTGCATTAAACCTGTGTGTAAGTTCTACCTAAGACTCCACACTCTTGTTCCTACCCACTGCTAGCTTTATCAAACCCTCTTCTCAACAAGGCTGGTCTCTTCCTATAAAGACTTTCTCCCACCAGCTGCTATGAAGATTACATATTCTTTTTATCTTCACACACTTAAAATATTCCCATGGGCAGAAACTTTAGTTAATAAAATGCTCTCTACTTAAAAAAAATTACTTCAAACCCATCCACCCAGATTCTGATTTGAATGCTATTTCTTAAGGCAGATGTATTTGATCATATCATTTCAAACTCTAAATGAGAAATGAGTGCATAGAAAATCTAAAGCTTTTAAAAATAACCAAGGCTTGAGCAATCAAAAAAATTAGAGAAAAAAAAAGTCTCAAAATCATTTCTAAAACATAATGTAATTTGGCTCTGAAAAGATGGAGAAATCAGACAAATCGTGGGTAGGTGGCTCCAAATCTTTCCACTGAAGAAATAAGAGAACAGATTTACTGTGATTGAAGCCATGATGTTGTCCTTATAATATTATTTCTAGAAAAACATAAGTTACAAACCATACTTGTGATAGGAAGCATGTCTCCTTTTCTCAGTTTCACTTGTATTTAAATATTGGATTTACCTAGTGAGCTTCCAGAACAGACACACAATGTCTTAGCAAAAGGCAGGATGTTACATCTGGAATTAGAGATGCATTCAGAGATGCTGATATCTTATGGCTGGTATACTCTACTACTTGTTTAATTAAATCAAGATCTGGATCCTTTCAGGTTTATTCTTCTGATTTATTTATGTTTAATTCAGCAAAGAGCTGATTTATTTATGTCTGTTCTTCTGATACTGACTGACTTTGTCAGAATCTTGCAAGTACATCACTGATTTATACATCATTCATGATTTCTCAGTCCTTAGGATAGTTAAAGTTGCATTCATGAATCAATGGCAGGGCACTTGCTTCAGAGAACATCTTTATTCCAAATATTTTTAAAGTATTATTTTGCATTTGCAAATGAATTTGTGCCTCAAAAATATTTTCACCCATACAAAAAAGAGTTTGTGTCTAGAATTACCTAGGAAGCCCATCCAGAGCACTGGAATGAATAGGAAAGAAATGGACTAGACTTTATTTTCAAGCTTTTACTATCTAATCAAGACTAGAAAATTGTGGTGTCGACTCCAATCACTTGGGCCAGAAAAAAGTTTTCCATGACCACTACGTCTATTCAGTATGTCAGCACCACAGTGAGAGATGGTTTAGTTTTGGTGTTTAAAGGCTCAAGTTGTAAAGTGATCCTCCCTCCACACCCTGGCGGGGACCTTGACAAATTACTAAACTTTCTAAGCCTGGTAGTTTTTCTACCTCTAAGATGGAGATGATAATGGGTGGCTAAATAAGATCTGTATCACAAAGAAATAAGATATAAAATACTTGGCAACATGTATATGATAAAAATTTTGTCACATCACAGTATTACAATACTGCTCATCTACTACAATACAGCTTATCTGCCTTACAAAATCTATTCTTCCTTCACGAATCAGCTCTAAAGTTGCCTTCTCTGTGAAGCCTTCACAATGCAAACATTCCTCTATATTTGATGCTCCCAAAATACATTTTACTTGCATCTATTAGTACTTTTTTTTTATAATTACTGGGAATCTATCTTTTTGTTTTGATTGTAGGCTTCTTAAAAATAGATGCCATGATATAGTTAGTGTTACATTTCCGTGCTCTACTACAGCACTTGGCACACAGCAGGTACTTAAATTCCTCTTCTGATTGAATAAATGAATGACTATTGTTGTATGAGCTGTCCCTTACTCTAAATGTTACAAGAGCACAATAAATATTAATGACATTTCATGACATACCATGTCATTATTTAGTTGCTCAGATGAATGTCTTAAAATATTAGTAATTGGGAGCTCTATTGCACCTGTACCAGTGCTTATGAATCATGATTTTATCTGTAAGGAAAACAGTGTGATCAGTTGAAAAGGATGCATTAAATCTTGTCTATGAAGGACTGTGTCACAATACCAACATGTTTCTGAAGTCTGAAAATTGGATTATCTGAGTCTTACTGGTATTGTGACAAAAATGAAATGCAGGCATTAACTAATCATCAGATGGATAAAAATGAATAACTTCTAATTGTTCAGTTTTAGTTGGAAGGATTATGAAGTTAACTATAATACCGAAAGAAGCCATCATATCACATTAGCTCTTAAATCAGGGAACATCCAACTGATTTTAAATTCAAATATTTGCCAAAGAAGAATCATCCCAATGTATCAAAGTCTTTAAGGCAAGGATTCTGAACAGAATGCTCCAAAGAAATTTTGAGGAATGAAGTCAATGTACCAACTGAAACGACTGCTTTCTGGGTGAAAAATTTGGCAGTGAACAAGCTACCATGTAAGAGCCACACTGCAGAGATTTTCAACAAGAATATTTGCAAAGGTTAACTTATTCTAGTAGGTATTCTGTTGTCAGTGAATGAGAGGTTTTCCTTACTTTGCTTTCTCCTCTCTTACTTCTCTGCCCCATGGTTTATTTCTATACTTTAAATATAAGAACCTATATCACTAGGTAGTTACATATACTTGCACTTCCAAAAGACTACTTAGTCTTATTCATTTTTTTGTTATAACCAGTGCCTAGCACAATACCTAGCATATAATAATAGCTCCTCAATAAATTACCATTATCAGCATATTTCAAGTTTGCCAACACCAAATCTTCTCTAGCTTTACAATGCTATAGGATCTGGGAAAATGCCTTAGGAACCAAAACTGAATGGGCTACTTGTTATGGTACCATGTTGCTTAGAAAACTGGAGGCCAACATATGTGGTACTTAGTTGGGGGAGGTTTCTTAGTTCCACTCCCAATGGAATGTTCAACAACAATTTACTGAGTTCTAACTGGACTTAAGTGTTTGAGGCAACTCATGAAAGCACAGTCACTCTGCTGTGAATGTTTTGTGGCTTAAAGGAACAGTCTCTTCCATGTGACATGCTGTACCTTCAAGCCATACTTTCCATTAGTCCTAGTTTCTTTTACACTGTTAAATTGTACAGCTGGCTCTAATAAACTTCCCTAAGAGAGCTAGTCAGCTGAAGAATATCTTTTCACTGGAGGCCAGGGAAGAGTGAACTTTAGATCAAGCTGTTGACATGGCAACAAAAGCTTTCACCATTCGAAAGAAAATGACAATGTTGACCAGATGATTTTAAGTGGTATTTTTGAGACAGAAATGTTTGATACTATTCTCAAAGTAGCAGCCTACTATGTTTTTCTGCCACTAAATTATCCACTCCAGGTTCATAAACAACTGGATATAAGTTTATTGAAAATTAAATTTAAAAAGAAAGAAAATTAAATCTTAACGGTGGTAGGTATATTCCTGATTTTCAGTCTCTAGAATTAGTTATATTTACTTAAAAAAGAAAGCAATTTTAAGCCACAATAGTATTAGTCCATTTTTCATATGGGCAAATCTAATACATACTGGAGTAAGATTTACACCATAACTTAGAATAAGTTATTATTAGAATAACTTTTTCATAACATATAGTTTCACTAGGACAAGTGAGCTTATTGTTTTTGTTGTGAATTTTTTAAATGGAAGGGGTACATATTTTAAGAATATCAGTAATAGTGGCTGTAATTTATTTAATAAAGGTTATTGCTTACAGGAAAAACATCCTAATAAGACCTCAGAGTAAGGGCACAAAATTCAGATAACTCTATATATAACAACATTTACATATATTTGTTGCTTATTTGAAGAATAAATTTAGTGGGGGGGGGAGGCAAATTTGTATAATATGAAATATGAAGGAGAAAACGAATAGAAAAAGGAAGATAAAAAATAGTTGAAAAAAGATGGGGGCCAATAAAGAAGATATAAGAAGAGAAATCCTGACATCAACAGAAAAAAATAATTATTTGCTTCATTGTCCTAGAACTATCTGTCATTAAAGGAAGAGAACAAATTAGAAGACTCTGAGATCCCTTTATGGTCTTAAAAACTAAATTGAAATTATAAATAGTCATGATCTCATTTAGGTTGGCCTTCTGGAAAAGCAGACAACTACATAAAGGTAAAAATGATGGTTTGAGTGAAAATTACAGGAAGTAAGAACAATCCAGGAAAAACAAAGCTTCTCAGCAGCTCTGTCAAATAAGGGCACCATCATAAAAGGGGACAAATCCATTCTAAGGTGTAACTCTGAAATAGCACAGGCAGAATATCCTTTTCATAGTAAGACAGATCATAAGTGGCCACCATGATATGCCCCCAGCCAAAGTGCCTGTCTCCTACAAGCTCATCCAACCCTGTCTCTATTTGTCATGAATGCCAGGTTCTTTGTTGCCTCTCTCCTGTTCTTCTATCAGACTAGAAATTCTTCCCTGAACCCTGCTCACTTCTCTCCCTGGGGAAGTCCTACTCATTCTTCAAAAACAAGATCTAATTCTACTCTTTCTGAAATACATTCCAAAATAGTTATTCCTTTATTCTTCCAAAGCACTTTGGACATGACTCCATTAAATTATTCATATACTGCATCACAATTATTTTTTTACTAGCCTTCCTTCACCCCTGTACTTAATGAAGAGTTCTCTGTGGGCAGTGACTACATCTTTGTCTCTGAGCTCAATACATGGCTGTTAACAAAAGAAAGGATTGAATAAAATTTAACCATATCAAATTCCAGCAATACCAAAATATGCAGTCTTCAGTGAATGCCTAGAAATAACACCATCGATGTAATGTGAGTGTGCAGCCTGTACATCTGGCTGTGGACCAATGTCCAGACAGAGTGCCCTGCCTGCCTGTATACATCAGCCACAACCTGAGCTGTGGGAGACTTCATGGATTTCTTCCGGAAGACTTCACAATCAAGAAGGAAGAGTTTAAGAAGCAACCTCCTGGTCTCCCTGCTACATCTTCCCATAGTACATTTTACTTCTCTTATTATAGCACCAGTGACCCTGAATTTAGTGTATAATTAAGCCCTGTGAGGCTGTTTCCTTTACTTTTGTGGCCTTATAACCACAGCACCTGATATCAAGTCCAGTACACAGTAGAAATTCAGTAAATGTTAACAATTAGAAATAATTCTCCAATTGGGAATAGGAGACTAAGTTAATGAATAAGTACATGAAGGAACAGATATTAGCTGGGAGTATATGTTCCCCATACATAGCTGTAAATTCAAGTTAGTTGCCACAAAGAAGAAATTTCCCATCCCATATATATACAGGATGTATATACCCAAAGAGAAGAGTTTTTGGTCTTTTAACTGAGCTTTGAGAGCCTATCTTAAGAAATTAACCATCATGTATTCAACATGATTTTATGAAAAAAAATTCCTCCTTTGCTGTAGCAGCAAATAATTAGTTCCATGAAAAAACAGTTTACTCCATTAGAACTGGAAAGAAGATGGGGAAGGAAAAGAAGTTAAGCCCATCTGCTTCCCCCCAAAAAATCAGAGCTATGAGCTGAGATTTATAGGCCTGAAGCATTAATAAGACTATTGTAGGTAATTCAGAGATTGTCCCCAAATGGAAAACCCCAGGTCACACACTAATTTATTTATTCTGAGCTACACAGCAAATTAGAAGGCAATGCTGAAGCATCTTCAAAATTGTGGTTTTTGGAAAAGCACAGATAAGTCCTTTTTGATTCAAGCAATTGATGAATATTAATTCTTTGTTATCTGAACGGATCTGTTGCACACTGACATCGTGTGATTGACTTTTAATATGTCAACATGCCTAGGCCACAGTTCTCAGTTACTCAATCAAACCCTAATCTAGGTGTTACTGTGAAAGTATTTTGTTGACGTGATTAAAGTGTTTAACCAGTTGACTTCAAGTAAGGAAATTATCCTAGATAATTAGGTAAGCCTGATTCCATTAAAAGGTTAAAAGATCTAAAAGCAGAGCTGAGACATACTTGAAGAAGATGTTCTGCCTGTGGACAGAATGTGCCTGAGAACTCCAGTCTGCCCTCCCAGATGGCCTATCCTAAGGATTCTGGACTTGCCTAGTCAGCCCCCACAATTGCATAGTGAATTGCTTGCAATGAATCTTTTCATATGTGTATATCCTAATGGTCCTGTTTCTCTAGTTGAGCCCTGACTGATATACTCCTTGCCCTTTGGGTTACTAAGAATTTCCTGGGAGCCAGGCTAGTCAGTGGAATGTAAAATGAAATTGGAAAAACAATTTTTAATTAACATTTAGGAAAAGTTTAAAAACACTCTTGTTCATTTTTTATTGTTGTTTATTATCTGAACTATTAGCTCATAGAAGGGTAAGTATAGTCATGGACTTTTGAAAGATATAATTTGAGATGTATGATGAAAGTGTATTGATGTTTTTTAAATACAAATTTAACAGATTCTGTTTTAAGCACTTGATATACCACTCAGCAATAAACTGAAGCCTAACTGGATCTCAGAGTAAAAAAGTCTCTCAATCAAATTCCTTTTATTTGATCATAATTCTAAACCTAAGTAAGTGATCAGACTGCTCCTATCTAAGAGATCCAAGAAAATTTTCAGTTACTAAAAGTTTTTCTGTCATCTTAAAATAAAAATTGTCCATCTGCTATAGCAAGTAGTTAAAAAAAATGAAAAAAGAAAAAAGTCCTTTGCTTTACTTTGTTTTCTTTCTCTCATCAGAGACCTGTTTGTCTTTTCAAGTTTCACTAGAGACACACAGGTCACCAAATACTAATGACCAAATGTCAGAACTGTCAAGTCTTTCCAAGAATGGGGATAAAAACTCTCTGGACCAAAGACAAATTCAATAGTCATTACTTTCCAAGAACTCTAGTGATGCTTGGATTTTGAAAAACGCTATAGTGAGTTAAACTACATGTTTTTCCCCCTTATAACTCAAATATAAAGTAACACTCGTAGAAGTTGAATGAGGCCATGAAGCTGAAAGCAGGGGAATACTGGTGTGAGTAAGTTATAATTACTTTATATTGAGAAGTTTTTTCTGAAAGAATCACATCAGAAGGGTGGCATATGAAACAGGCACTCTATTTTACCCCATATGCTTAATTTATTGTGACGTTAAAAAACTTCTTTCCCATTCCTGCTATGAATCTCCATTCTTCAATACACACATGCCTACATGTGCACCATAGGAGCGAGAAACTTTGTTCTCAATGCCAAGCAAGCAACCCCTGCATTTGGTGGATTGTTGCATTGTCCTGAAATGGGTCTCTTTTATTTGTATAGATCTATTCACATTAAAGAATTGGTAAGTGAATAAGCCCCTCTTTGAATACTTTCCCTGGCAATGAGGTAGGAGGTGAACTCCGAATGGATAGTAAAAGGATGTAAACTTCAACAATAGTGCCATGGTCGGGTTCTCCCTACACTCCTCCCTTTTCCTCCCACCTCAAAACCCCTCTCTGTTGCTGACACACCTACCCATATCCAGTCACTTCCTAGCATTCTAGGAACAAAAGAGCAGCAGCTTTCCTTTCAACTCTGGTTCCACCACTGACTCATCTTGTGTTACTACAGTGTGGTAGGCAAAGGAAGCATAGGATATAAAATTAGTGTTATTATTATAATCATTATAATCTTATAGTATCTTGCAGAGTATCTCCTTCATACTGTGTTAAAAATTTCACATTTATTTTCTAGTTTAATACTATAGTAACATCACAGATTAAGGTTATAATTCCTCCTATTTCATAGATTTCATAGAACTATGAGAACATGGAGTCCAGGGACATTTAGAAGCTGTGAAATTCTGGACAAATTACAAATATTCTGTGACTTGATTTTCTCCCTTTTACCCCTTTAGGACTCGCTTATAATTCTAATCTCCTTCTTTTCCATTTCTTTCCCCCAACATTCCAACTCGATTTTCTCTGAGTCACTAAAAAATTTTAAACATAGAAAAGCTAAGTGAACCTCTATGATATTACAACTGAAAATCTAATAGTTTATAATTCTATTCTAATCTTTCAGCTCAGAATAACGGCACCTCCCCAAAATACAACATGGTTGTTCTTTGCACATAATCCCATTGTGCAAAATGGCAATGTTCCATTCCTTAAGATTCCCTTCTATTTAAAATACTATTGTAATATCACTACATATCTTTAGTTCAACTAGACCCATAAAGCTGAAATGTTTATTTCAATACCTACCTTCCCAACTTCTGTCTCCTACCTCCTGACACTCTAAAAAACGTTTTGAGAGTTAAGTATCTACTACCCATCAGCATCACTAAGCTGAAGTGAATCATAGAATCCAAAGTAATAATACAAATTGGATTTATAAAATAAATGAACAAAATCCTAATGAACTGATACTCACATGTCAATGGTAATGATTCAGACATTCTTAACATCCTCCTTCCATGAATGAAATATACCCTTGCATCCCAAACCATCATTCTACTTTGTGCAACCTGCCTCTAATTCATTTTCCATGAACCTTTTATGGCTATGTGTTTTGTTGTTGTTGTTTGTTTGTTTTGTTGTTTTGTTTTGTTTGGCTTTTTTCTGAAACCCTATATAGTAGAATTGAAAGGTATCCTGAAAGCCTGGAGCCATGGACTCAACCTTTTACATGATACTCCATTTCTTCTTTATTCTTTGAAATTACATTTAAAGTATAAAGACGTGAATGAAGTCAGAATAGAAAAAGTTGGCCAATTTTACCAACCTTCACCTACTTAATCAAAAATGTCCCAGATCTTTAAACCATTTTGGGACCAAGTTAATTGAACTCTCTAGGACAAATCATCCCAGGTAGATCATTTTCTATTCTTGCCTTTCTGACTCTTAACCTAAAATTTGGAGCATTTGTTCAATTTTCTAAAAATTAACTGCAACATGGTCACAGAAAACAGCATAGGATTTGGAGCTAATCGATTCATATTTTAGCTCTGGTTATCCCACTTTCAAGCTTCATACTCTTGGGCAAATGAAATAATTTGAGTCTCTACTTTTTGTCTATAGTGTTAATAATACATAATATATGGAGTTGTTTACAGGATTAAAGTAATCAAAATAAGATTGTCCTACAAATTGTAAGGAAATTAAAAAGTAACAAAGTAACAAAGCTTACATTAAGATTTTCACCCATTGATGATACTTTTATGTCAATATAGAATCTTGTAAAATTTCATTTAGTCAAGTTACCTTGGGATTTTGCTTATAATCTCTGGCAACTATAAAAATTTAAACAAGAAAACTATTTAAACTGAGAGGTGGAGACTTCAAAATTGCAACACAAAATGAATAAACTATAATTGACAAACACTGGCAGCCATTTATTTCTCCTCTAGGGAGAAATACATGATATAATATAATTAATATAATGTAGCAACATAACATAATACATTTATATATATATGAAATATACATGTATTATATATATAATAAAAAGAGTAAAGTTCTATCTTAACTTCAAAATGCATAACAACAACAAAAAGCAACAACAACAGTTAATTCTTACTCCAAGATAAGCAGAGAGGAGAAAAATTAGCAAGGGACAAGGATAAGGTAAATTTTTATTTAGATGCTATTTTTATTAACAAAGTAGACAAAAAAAGAAAGGCAACATATGTACAGGATATTGGTCTTATTAACATTGTTTCTCTATGTGAATAATAAATGTTCCCTGTTTATGAGTGACTTAAAATTGTAAAAAGCTCATTCCAATAAGTTAACATCTTATGTTACTTTTAGTGCATATAACAAATATATTTTATTTTTAATACAAAAAGTGTGTACAATTTTTCAATAAAAACTCTTTGTTCACTTTAATAAAAGTTGAAAATATTTAAGGAATATTAGTTTGGAAGTAGGTCACATTATTAACCTTCCTGGGTTACCAATGTGAAGCATCAAGTTGCCTGATAGGGAGATTACCTATTTAATATGCCTGTATGATCTAAGTCATCATAGTCCCACAGGATTTGTGTCCTTCTTTACTCAAACTTCAGCTACTGATAGTTCTATACAGGTGATGTCTGATGCCAGTAAATTAGGGTAACCTTTCAGGAAAAAAGAGAAGTCACAGAAAGATGACAGGGAATCTGGGGGTTGTATACAGAAAAGAGAAAGAAGTCATTTGGGACAGAGGAGGGGAGGAAAGGAGAAAAATCATCAGAGGCTGATTAAAATGTCCTATATATTGAGTGTCTACTGTATGTCAAGGATGATACATTATTATGACTTTTTCAAGAATTCTTCAGGGAAAACATTATAATCTCCATTTTAGAGATAAGAAAATAAGCTCAGGGGAACCTGGGTGGCTCAGTCTATTAACTGTCCCTCCAATTCTTGATTTTGGCTCAGGTCATGATCTCATGGTTTATGAGATGGAGCCACCTTGAGCACAGAGCCTGCTTTAGATTCTCTCTTCTCTCTCTCTCTGCCCCTCCCCCCACTAGCACTCTCTCTCTTTCAAAATAAATAAGCATTTTTTTAAAAAAGGGAAAGAAGCTCAAACAAATTAATATATAATAAATCAATAACTTACCATGGTCTCACAGACCCTAAGTGTTTGGGTTCATATTCAAACCCAGCTCTGTTTGTCCCCAAATGCCGTGTTGTTGTTTTTTCTCTCTCTCTCTCTGTCATCCAAACAAGTTGCCTACCTATTTTTTGAGTTGCTTCTCAATTTTGAATAGATGGGGTTTTGGTGGTCATTGACAACATTATAGCCAGGTGTCTGGGCATGTCTATATATTGGATCACCCACTATTCCTTCTCTCTGCAGGAAAATCAGAATTGAAGTGCTAATTAACTAATAGTGGTGCCAGTGCTTGAAATAAAGCCCTAGGAAAAGATAACTTGAAAGACCTGATGACTTCTAAGGCTTTATCTTAGGACTAATGGAATCAAGAGAGAGAGACAGAAACAGCAAGAGAGGGAATGGAATATGAGTGTGAGTGTTAGCCAAGCTCTAAGGGGCCACAACACTACTTACCAATCCACCCACAAGAAAGCAGAAAAAAGAATAATAAATAAGCACAGCTTTGTGCCTTTTAAGGAATAAAAGTGTACCTTGTTTACTGATCGTAGTTAGATCTCAGGACTAGAATAGAATTCCTTCCCCCTTCAGTGGAGTGTGAATGAAGAAGGCAGAGGACTAGCAGTGGGACTGGTCTGAGAAAACATGAATAAAATTGCCCTTCCCTCTCAGGTACACAATCTTCTCCCATATGGCACTAGCTTTACCTCCTGCTCCTGTACCTTTTATTCCTCACCACATTCCTGTCTTATACTCAACAGTGAAAAAAGCTCCCAGTATAAGGGTCCTGAAGTGATAGTCCCAATTTTGTTTCCTAGAATAGACAATCATGCTGACCATGCCTTACAGACGCTCTCCCCGCCTTCCCTTCTCTCTATGGCACACTCCTTTCTTTGAATTCCTTCTACCATCACTTGAAAGATTCCACAACCTATAGAAATCAGGGAGAGATGATTACACAGCCATGAATAATGATGCCCTAGGAAAGCATACCCATGACTTTGCACATGCCTATACATGTTTACGTGTGCAGTGTGGGGGAGAAGAAGCAGGTAAGTAGACAAATATTAATTGTGGAAACACAAAGCTGACCCCCACTTTGGTTACAATTCAAAGATTGTATAGTGCTCTAAGTTTGCCTTTAGAAAACCTATGTGTCCCAGAAAAAGATTGAAAATAGACCAAGGGACAGATCTAACTTAGAAAGGAGGAAAAAGTAAAGCAATTTAACTTCAGTGTGCCATTTCTAAGTATACTTATTGAAGATTTTTGCCTTTTTGCACTTAATTCCTCAGGGAGAAGAATATACTGTATTGTTATGATAACAATTCAGGTCTCAACTGACTTAACTAAAAATAAAGTTTAAACATTTCCATGTAAGAATTCACCAACTTTCTGCAACTTTTACCATGCTATTTTGGTTGCTTAAAACTTTTGAATCAGCGGTCAGATCAGCTAGCCATTAAGCTTACTTCTTAGATTTTCACGCACCTGAAATATACATGCTGGGTTAAATAAACCTTCAAAAAAGAATAAAGAGAAAGAAAAGGCAGAACACTGTGAAGTTTCCTATAAAATAACTGTCACCTTTTAAAACAAATTTTGTATGCTATGAAAGAATTTAAAACAGTAGTTCAAAAGGAAAAAAAAGGCTTTGTAAAAAAGGGAACTATAAGTCAATGATTTCCTTTGTCATTTTTCCACAAAATCTTTTTTTTAAGTTTATTTATTTTGAGAGAGAAAGAGGGAGAACATAAGTGGGGGGGGGGAGAAAGAGAGAGAGAGAGAGAGAGAGAGAGAGAGAGAGAAAGAGTCCCAAGCAGGCGCCTTGCTGTCAGCACAGAGCCCGATACAGAGCTCGAACTCATGAAACATGAGATCATGATCTGAGCCAAAATCATGACTCAGATGCTTACCCAACTGAGCCACCCAGACACCTTACAAAAATCTTTTATTAAAAATATTCTGTACTTTCAAACACATCTTAAATTAAACCCAAAAGCATCTCAAAGCTACTTTTCAAATTAAAAATTTCATTGATTAGAAATAGTTTAAATTATCAAAATAATGGATCACTAGACATTTTTAAATGCATGTATTTTTCATGTATCAATGCATTCATTAACAAAATACCATACAACACTGTGTAAAGGGATCACCTCTGTGTTAAGAACTAAAATACAAGACAGAGCCCTTGTCCTTATAGGATATTAGGATACATGAAATTCAGGGGTAGGCTCCAGAGTGGCCAAAAACAGGCCTGCTACCTTACATCTCATCTCTGTAACCTTATATCTATGCTAGAACTCTGAACACACACACACACACACAATGCACCCCTACTGAATCTTTGTGACGGTGAACATTCCCAAAGCACATGTAACCAGGATTCCTAAATTGCTTTCAAGTTTTTTTTTTCAAATATATATTTTTTGTATTTATTTATTTTCAATTTTTTATTTAGATTTTAGTTAATTAATATATAGTGCAATATTAGCTTCAGGAGTAGAATTTAGTGATTCATTACTTACATATAATACCCAGTGCTCATCATAACAAGTGCCCTTCTTAGTACCCATCACCCATTTAGACCCTCCTCCACCCACTTCCCTCCATCAACCCTCAGTTTGTTCTCTATCGTTGAGTCTCTTATGGTTTGCTTTTTTTTTTTTTTTTCAAGTTTTGTTTTTTTTAATTAACAAAGAGAGGGTATCTTTTATAACTTTTTTGCATTACTACTTTACTTTGTAAACTCTTTTTAAGAAACATTTAAATTAAATCTTAATTGTTCCTAAATTATCACAAAAATTAATGAAATTTGTTATACAGAAGGAGTTCTCAACAGAAGTACTACACACTCTAATATCAAACCCACCTTTAAACATGTTGCCCTGGGTACATCATTCACACTCATCTCATGAGACCCTAGGAATTACACAAAAATGTAGAGGGCAGACCAAGTGTTCTGCAAATTATATTAATTACAGTTACATGAGCTCTTTCCAAATAAGAAAGTTGTATGTTAAGAAAACTGAAGGAAAATATGTCCAGATGGAGATTTTTCTGGGTTTACATGTACTTTTTTGCTAAGTTGGAAAGCTTATAAAACTAGGGTAAATTAGCAAAAGCTTTCATCAATAAAAAAAAAAAAAACTTTATGCTAGAGTATGCCTGCCCATTGCCTTTTTACAGCAGTTTAGATGGGAGCAGTTTATCTGCATTTTTCTTTCTTCACTAATATCATCAAGCAGTCCAAAAATAAGGGGTTTGTGAAGTTCCTGCTAATCCACCTTATAAATTAACACATGTACAATAGTAGAGAGAAGACTGGCTGTTACAAGTTTGACAGTATCTAGTTATCACTTCTTTGAAAGCTGTAGGTGCATGCAATTAACACTCAATAAGAACACTATATTAAAAAATAACACATAATCTACATGTGTTGAAAAACAAGGGAGTTCGTTCTGATGAGAAGTTTGGTATGCATAGTGATTTAAAAAGCATACTTCCTGTTTTGAAAGGTATTTGCTCTCTCCACACTCAAAGGATAAGAGAACTAACAAAGAGTGACTTTAATTAATACTCCAGTGTCCAGTTTGGGGGGAATTGAGGTAAGAGATAAAGTTTATCATAATCTTTTCTGATTTTTCTCCTGTCTACGGAATTTAAATTTAGAATATAGAATCAAGGTTTAGAATTTCAAAAAGTCTTAAGGAGTGTCTGCATGGCTCAGTAGGTTGAGTGACCGACTCTTGATTTCAGCTCAGGTCATGATCCCAGGGTCCTGGGATTGAGCCCAACATCAGGCTCTGTGCTGAGCATGGAGCATTCTCTCTCTCTCTCTCTCTCTCTCTCTCTCTCTCTCTCTCTCTCTCTCTCCCTGTGTCCCTCTCTCCCACTGGCACTTGCTCGCTCTTTCTCTCTCTAAAATAAATTTTTAAAAAAAGTCTTAAGAACCTTGTTAAGTTAGCTAAGACTTCTTTGTACATACTATGCTTCAGACATATGGTCAGATGATCTCTGGAAATAAGTACAGGTGCCATCAAGCCCACTGATTCATAAACTTGGCTATAGGAGAGACAGCTGGCTGTCCATAGGAGAAATTACCACTTGTCATTCCAGCACAAAGCTGCCACTGAGATGTAGCCATCACGGGCTACATTTCCCACACCCCTTGAATCTAGGTGTATCATTTGGCTGAGTTTGAGTCAATGGAATCTAAGAGAAAGCGATGTGTGCCACTCCACATGTGTATGCTCCTACATGCGCTTCCTCTGTCTGCTAGCTGGAAGGAGAAGATTGCAATGGCCTGGTGGCTGACACAGCAAAAAGATGAAAGAAGATGAAATCTTAATAAAGAAGAGAGCAGGAAAACTACTGGGAATCCCTGCATCAGACATTTACCTGACCAGGAAATAGACTTCTCTGTATTAAACCACTAAAATTCAGGGATTTATTTCTTAGAGTAGCTACTATTACCCTAATGCACAAAATGCTCAGAATCACTGAGAGAAAGCCTATGACTGTAGTTTTTAATATTCTCTCTTCATTTTCAAGCAGGCAACTCAGTGCCTATCCATGGCTCTGAATCTGTAAAACTCAACTCAGAAACAAGAGCAGACATTCGTGCCCACAGAGAAAAGTGGCTTGTTTAGAATTACACAACTGAACCATGGAAGAGCTAGGAAGTGAAGCCGGGGCCCCTGAAGAGTTCAGTATAAAGGAAAACAAGACTGGACTCCATAGTAAAACCAGCAAGTTTATATTTTGAAGCCATCTCAGGTTAACACAATACATACTCATTTCACTAACAATCACTAGAAATTCATTGTGTTAAGAATTATAGATAATGTTTAATTCAATTTAACAAAACACTACAGTCCTGAGTACTGGGGCTATGCTGAGCAGTTTAATTTCTCCTATTTCATGTAAGCTCCAGAGTGACCCCATGAGATAGGTATTATGATAGCTGATTTTGCTGATGAGTCAGCTGAAGGAAAGAAACTTGCTCAAGATCCCAGGCTAATAAGTACAGGTCTGTATGGCTTCAAACTCCACACATCTCATGCTAACCAGCTACTAATGCATTCATAAGAATACTGGAAAAATCCTGATTGTATAGCTTATAATGAACATATAAGACATGGCATAGCTGCACAATTCATTTGGTGTGTATGGGGCACATACCTGCAGGTTTATACAGGTATTGGTTCATGGTACAAATAATGTGTACTCAGAGCATACATGTTTGTGAGGAAGTTCATTGGGAAATGAACTCAGGCTATCAGAGTTCTGCTTATCTGGTTCATTCAAGCTTTAATACACCAGGCACTGACAGTGATTCATTACCAACGGCCTGCTAGGTATAGTTCATCATTAGCTTCCAAAGTCTCTTTGAGAGGGCCTCAGATACACAGAAATGCTCATATGACAGCATTGCCTAGTGATTGAGAGCATATACTCTGGAGTCAGATTCTAGATTTAATTCAAGGCATAGCTACATACTTGTTATATGTATGTAGCTCTCATGTACATTCTCTTAACCCAAAAATTAAGCAATGAAAACCAGAGACATTAAAGAGATGCCATATGCATTCCTAAAATGACTTATATCAGCAACTCAAATTTTAACACAACCATAAAGCCTAGAGTTTTCTAAAGTGTATTCCACAAAACATCTCCCGAAAATGTTTTGCAAGGAAAGGCTATGACCAAATAGGTCTGGAAAACATACCTCTTGAAAGCTATGAAATGCACCAGTCAGATCTCCTATTGTGGGAGCAGAGATCCACTACCATGTTTGCACAGAGAATGTGCTGTCCACAGGCTGCTCACAGCCAATACATGAGCACAGCATGAGAACTCATGCAAGACATAGGACCCTTCTGATGGAAGACCCGAAACTCCCTATCAATCTGATTAAAACTTTTTTAGAACTTCACTGCAATCTGAGATTCTATTTATGTCTCCCTTACTTCTTCTCCTCCATAAATTTCAGACTGCATTGTGGTCTGAAGGCTCTCCCCACCTTCTCCTCCTCCCTTGCCTTTATGATTCACAGGCCCTCACTCCCTCTCCCTTAAAAAAAAATCCCCTGAACATCTAATCCCATCTTGGCATTTATTTCTTAGAATTCATGAACCATCACAAATAGAGACAGGAGTGATATGAGAAGACAGAAAGAGGGAGTTTGGGTACCTACACACTCACTGCTGAGCAGAAAAAAAAATCACCAGCCTACTTGATGTGTGGGCTATGGAGGGTCCCTGCTAGAGGCAGTGGTCCAACAGCTAAAGACTTTATTAGTGGTAATGGGGAGGAATGCCTGTGGTATAGAACTTCAGGCATTTGAAAGAGATGATGGAAACAATATCTATGACAGGGAGTTGTCTGGTTGCTGCTAAGTTGGGTTCTGCCATGCTGAAGGTTAACGAGAAACTGGGGGTCATAATATGCCATTTAAGACAAACATAGGAGAGAGCAAGGGAAACTCACTGGCATCTTGAAAAGAGGCCCTTATCTCCCGCAATGGAAGGCACTCATAGATGAGCAGCAGGGTGAAGATCGAGCTGTTGGAGTTGCAGAGCTGCAGAAATGTTTTAATACTTGGCCAAGTCTCTGAATGGGAAAATCTGGGATGAAACACAGGATGAAGACACCTGAATGGATGCCTCTGAGGATGTTGGCTCGGCAGAATCCCCAGCATGTTTAAGACTTGCTGAAGTAGCCCACTCTTTCACAGAAAGAACTAGCACTTCTCTTATGTTTACAAATGCTGCAGAAACCTCTTCCCCATAAGGCAGTAGCTACTCCCTCAGGAGCTTCCCCACCCCCTCTCCTGGCTGTCAGGCACAGGCAACTGAGGTTAAATCTCAACATAACTCTGCTGGAGACATGTTGGATCTGATAAGAAAGGAAAGAGATTTTACACTGAAGTTGCTGCAAGAATTAACTAGCATGTACTACATGGGATTGAATTTTGAATGGGGCTTAATGAAGAGTGTCAGAATATAAGACTGGATATGCAAGAATTCATTGATTTGGAGAAATGGGATTTAACACCCTGACAAAGATGCCAAGGGACAGGGATTTTTGCTTTGTGGTCGCTCGTAGAAGTCTGGAGGAAGCAATAGTCAATGCTGAACAAAATGGATATGATTGAGTTGCCCTCACAAATGGGAGAAAAAATAAAGAAGCTGAGGAAAGTAAGCATTCTATAATGGTTATTTTACATATAATAATATCCAAAGAATTTTGTTCCATGGGAAGCCCAGAAGACATACCACCCATTATCAGGAATACATTAGTAAGAGGGACAGCAGCATCACATAATTATTCCATGATGACTCTCCTCTGCTGACTACATCTGATCATAGGAGAAGCAATTATAGTGATGAGCTTATTAATATCCAAGGGGATGATGGAGCTCTGATGAGGCTTTACCTATATAAGCCAGGAAGCTGAAATTGCTGTACGAACCAAAACAGTTGGAGGATCAGTCAAGGAAGTCAAATTAAAGGAAGTTGTAGAGATGGTTTTAGAGTACATCATTCCCAGAGAAGCTGGAAAAGAAGCAAGAATGGAAACAGCAGAAGGGTGAAGGGAATAACTCCAATAAAAGTCACAATCTCTTGCTCAGTTCACAGACCTAAGCCAATTTGGAAACCTTTGACTGAAAAATTGACTGTGTTCTTAGAAGAAAGGACTCTGCCTTTCCTTGATCCTTCCCCAGTGGGACCTGCAGCCATATGCTTATGTAATTGTAACACGGGGGAAAAAAGTAATACGCATACATTTCAAGGACTACTGAATGTAGGGTCTGAATTGACACTGATATTTGGAAACCCAAAGCATCATTATATCTTCTCTGTTGAAGTGGGACTTCTAATGACCAGGAATAAATGAATACCCAGATAATGTCCAGTTTATAGTGGGGCACTCAGGTCCATGGATCTACCTAGTAGTGATTTCTCTAGTCTCTGAGTGTATAATTGGAATTGATATTCTTGGCAGTTGGAATCACCACCACATTGGACTTAGGAAAGAACAAATGGAAACTTCTGAAACTGTCCCCCCAACCTCCAGTCAAAATAGTAAATACAATATATATTTTATCCTAGTGGTGGGAGACGATGTCACTATTAAAGTGTCTATTGTCACTTAAAATCCTAAAGGATTCAGCGGTGGCACTGTTGTCACCACTCTTTAATTCCTTAGAGTAGTTCTTGCAGAAACCAGATAGACCCTGAAGAATAACTGTAGATTACCACAGGCTCAGACAAGTAGTAGCCCTCATTTCCACAGCTGTGCTGGATGTGGCATTACTAGAGTAGATTAGTAAGGCTTTAAAAGTAGCATGTTGTCATTGCCCTGGCAAACGTGCTCTTTTTTATTACAAATAGAAGAGAGGATCACAGACAGGTCCCATTCACATGGAATGAACAATATTCATTTTTAGCTGCACCTCAAAGCTATTATTTCTCCCATATCCCATTTTAGTACAATCCAAAGAGATCTGGATTGTCTGGTCATCCTACAAAACATCACTTTGATCTGTTACATCAATGACATAATTCTGCTGCAAAGAGATAAGCAAGAGGTGACTACTACGCTGGATGCCTTAGTATGTCCATGTGCTATAATGATTCAATGTCTCCACTTCAGAAAGTTTTCAGGGATCTAATCTGATTTTGGCATTGGCTTTGCCGAAGACTACAATTAAAGTAGTGCCACAATCCCTTTTTGGGGCATGATATTTCTCTTTTGAATTTTAAAGATTCTGAGAAGTATATTCAGTTCAAAGAGAGGGAAAAAAACTTGTTTCATTTTGTTCAATCCCAAATTTTCAAAAACATATCTTACCTCTGAATCTTTTTTGAATTATCAACAATGAAATGCTCTATTGATGTGAACACTGCTCTTCCCAGTTGTGTCTCACTGCTTGGTGTGTATTGATCTTATTTTCCCAGATGGATTCTCCCAGTTCCTGCCAATTCCCATCTGTTCTGCTCTCCCAGTTCTGTGATCTCCACAAAGTATTTCCTGACTATGCTCTCCTATTGAAAACTCTCTTCGAATTCTGATGGAAATTTTAGCCTGCCTAGTTATTTACCATTTTCAGTTACTAGACAACTTATGAGCACACGTGCAATCTCTCCAAACTAAATCGTAACCTTATAAAGGGTACAGACTACTTCTTTTGGTATTTTTGTATTCTCTTTTATCTTTCATAAGATAAACCACCCAACACGGAGGTTTTATAGATTTTTTAAAAAATAGTTGATTGATTGACAAATTACAGCAAAATAATATTCCTGCTTCCACAGTTATTACATATGAACTAACTCAGTGGTTCTCAAACATTGCATCAAATTCATCTGGTGGGCTTGTTAACCATATATTTCTGGCCTTAGTGCCTGATTCTGGGTGGCTTTTGAGAATTTTCATTTTTTTAACATTTATTTCTTTTTGAGAAAGGGAGAGAGCATATGCACATGAGCGGAGGAGGGTCAGAGAGAGGGGGGACAGGGGATCCAAAGCAGGCTCTGCACTGACAGCCTGACAGAGCCTGATGTGGAGCTCAAACTCATGAACCCATGAGATCATGACCCGAGCTGAAGTTGGACAATTAACCAACTGAACCACATAGATGTCCCAAGAATTTTCATTTCTGACAAGTTCCCAGGCAACAATGATGTTTCAGGGACTACTCTTTGAGAACCACTGAACTAGATAAATAAAAACAGTATTTTTGGTTATGCTTTTATTAATGACCATATTTTCTCAAAGAAATTTTATGATACACAATTTTTAGGTGATGTTTAATACTAGAAATGTGGCTACCCATCACTTAAAAATAACATGTCTCATGAAAGTGCTCATCTATTTTATCCCTTATCATGTACCAAGAAGAGCCTTGTTCTCTCCATAATTCCTATGGTAACTATATAATTAATTATCCAAACTGGGATGCCTTCGCTCAGGGACATGCTAAACTGGAAAAAATGCTAGGACTGCAAGCATACACCTGGACTTTCCTAGAAATATCAGGATATAAAGTTCCTATCTGTGGCTTTCTATTGCACCCCAACACCTCCTCTCCTTGGATCTATTCCTTTCTTTATCAGTCACCAGCACTGCCATCCAATGGACATTCTGTTCTAAAAAAGAAATGAACAAGTCTCCATCTTATCATTTAGAGCTAGCCCCTTCCCTCCGCATCTGTCTCTCCATGTTTATTTTCTCTTTTACCACTACTATTTTACTATGCATCTTTCCTTTTATTGGGACTTTTCAGAGGATAAGCTAACTGATAAAGGACAGAAATCAGATAGGAATCAAAATAGCGTTAGTGCTTGTAAATTTTGATTTAAGAATTTGGTTTGGGCTCAAGACAAACACAGCCTTTCCTACTTCCTCTGGGAAGAGTGTCCCTACACAGGGGCAAGGCCTGCCCAGTGTGCTTACTCCAAGAAGAAGAGGAGAAAGGTCTTGGTCTGCAGAAGAGCTAGGTAGAAATAAAGCGCAAAATCACGGATCAAGAGGGCACGCTAGTGATCCTCTCCACCTCATCAATCGATAGAGCCTTTCTGCTGGAACATATGCCTGAGAAGATGGAGAGATAGGTGAAATTTTTTCCCACTATCCGTGAAGCTCCCATTTTATGAGCCAAGGCAAAAGTACAGAGAAAGAGTGATAAAAAATGCTTGCCTTTTCCTGTATTTACTCTCAACTCTCATTTCATCTGCTAATTATATCACATCTATATACACATCATTTAAAAAATGTGCTTTATTAACATATATAACATGTCATCGAGATGGAATTAGAGGTGATAGCAACTCATTTAATTCTCACAACAATGGTATAAAACCACAAGGCACAAAGAGTTAGGTAACATTGCCAAACTATGTAGCCATTAAGTGGCAGAGCCAGGACTTGAACCAAGACCAGCAGACCCATGTTTAAACTCCCATGCTATATTGGCTTAGGATAACATGCCTGCCCTCAAACAACTTACAACCCAGTAGGACACTTAAACCAGAAACACTGTAGGGCAGTATCAACTTAATTCAGTATGACTTTGATATAAAACTATGTGGTTTCTTAAAGAGAACATTTGGCTCGGGATCCTTAAATTCTTCCCTAGACAGACCTGTGCCCATATCTGGATGCTAAGTGGGGACTGAGAGATATTAGTCAATGTGTTAGGAAGTTCAACATAGAGAAACACTTATTCTGAAAGATTAAAGGTACACAATTCCTAAACATATTCCATTTGTTGGCTGAATTAAAGACCTGGCCAATGAAGCTGAGACAGTTAAGAAAATATAAGATCAAAGTGTTAGTTGGATTTTAAGTCATTGATTTGAAAGGCTCAAGATAAAATGGAGAGGAAAACTATAATACAGACTCTGAAGTGATAAAGATAGAGTTATTCCATGGAAACTGACAAATAATGCCAAAGTAGATGTCATTAATGGATAATATAGACATCAAAAAAAGGAAACAGGTGGAAAGAGCATGAAACTGGACGAAGAATATATGAATAGATAAATGTATAGGAGAAGCCCAAATTATCAACATCAATATGAAAATATTTTCAAGCTGCTAATGATGAGAGATATACAAATCAAAACATTGAGAGAGTCACAGAGTACCCATTAGAATGACAAAAAAAATGAGAAAGGGGGATAAAACCAAGTATAAACAATGTTATGAAGAGATTAAGCTCCCATATATTGCTGGTAAACTAGATCAGATACTCAAGAGCAAGTTGGCAATATTTTGCGAAAATCAAGTATGCAAATTTCTTGTGACCTAGTAATAACAGTCCAAGGTATCTTTCTCAAAGAAATGCTTGTACAGGTCCAAAAGGGGACAGAAATGTTCATTAAAGTAGTGCTGGATGGAGTTTAGAATTTGGTAGAATACAAAGGAATACAATATAGAGTAGATATACAAACTAGAATAAATTTTTAAGACATGGCATTGAAAGAAAAAAGTAAGAACTGGAAAAAGATGGAGACTTTTTTTATTCATATATATATGAATATATATTTATATATAAATCAATATATGATTTATATTTATAATATATATTATTTATTTATATAAATATAAATCATAATAAACTTATAGAATAATGACATATACATACATTAAAAGCCCATATATGAACAAAATATATACTGAAGGCTTTTACCTACATTCTAAAACAGAAAGGTGCTTGTAACGGTCATCAGTGACCACCATTTGGTACATGCACCACCTCCATCCACTCTACCTCTGGGATGACCTACAAATAGCCCCTTGCCACAGGTAAATTACTCCTTCCTGTTGCACTTTCTTCACTTAGCTCTAGTACACCATACTCTACTGGGTATTTTCCCCTGTCATCGGCTGCAGTGTCTGGGTCTCTGTTTGCTTGCAGTTATTTAATTTCCCAAGTGCCGGATGTCACAGTGCCTCAGGTGTCAGACCTCAAACCTCTTCCCTTTTCTAACTACACTTACACCCTTGGTTATCTCATCCAGGCTCATTGCTTTAAATAACATACATATCCTAATGACTACCAACTTTGTATTGCCAGCCCAGAACCTGCCTCTGAATTCAGACTTGTATATCCAACTGCATACTTAAAATCTCCACATCCCTGATGATCAGCAACTCAAATTTAATATATACAAAAATAAAATTCCATCTCGCTGACTTCACTCCAAATTGACCACTTCTTTAGGTTTCCTCATCTTAAAAAATGGCAAATCCATAATCCATTCTTCTAGTTGCTTGGTCCGACTCTTTCATACTTTCCATCCAGTATATTAACAAAACCTATTGCTTCTAATCATAAAATATGTCAATAATCTGGCCACTTTCCACTTCTACAGTTCCTTCTACCTTAGTCTGGTCCCTTCTTATTTCTCCCCTGGATGCCTTCAGTAGGTTCCTAGTTCTATCTGTGCCTACCTTGAGTACATTCTGCATATAGCAATCAGAGAATCCCTTTTAAAACATCACTTAAATTATATGTATAACAGAAAGTTTTCATAAAAACACTAACTTTTAGTACATACAATTTACTTTAATAATTTTTTCTTCTATTACATTTTTTTCAGTGCAGATCACAAACCATTAGATTGATTTCATGACCCACCAGTGGGTCACAGCACACTTTTTGAAAATTACTGGCTTAGGAAAAGGTAAGAATAGTGAGAGTCTTGAAAGGAGGTAGGGAAACTGGATAATAAGAATAAGGGAACAAGGAGGTGAGAAAAATCAATGATTATTATTATATTAATGATTTACTTACATATACCAAATATCTTCTATATGCTAGGAACTGTATTAAATACTTTAATGTCTTGACACTTTTAATTCTTAGATAAATTGATGTATGAAGACTCTGAGGTTTTGCCAAGGTAAAATGGCAGGTAAGTTGTAGAGCAAGAACTGTAACCCAGCTCCATATGATTTCAATGCCCTTTTTCTATAACTAGGACAACATATTTCCTTCATGTATGTCCCAATTTTACTCTATAAATTTTTACATAATTAAAAATGGAGATAATTGTACACCTGAAACTAATACAACATTGTATGTTAAATATACTGGAATTAAAATTTAAAAAATTTTAAGTAAACTTTTAAAAATGTAGATAATGGCCCCATTTTTCCTATTTCAATTTGCTGTCATGTAATTATCATGACCAAGATTTGTTTCAAAATATTAACATAAATATTTGGATTAAAAGGATTATTTCAGAACATTATTATTCTATAGATTTTCCCTTTTCAATAAGGCAAATGCCAACATTTGGAGATACACTTAGAAGGCAGTAAATCTTATTCATGCTAGAGAATAAGCAATTTTATGTGTGAGGAGGCTAGTAAGTATTCTGGATGATTAGTTATGTGGTTTCATTTTAGCACAATCAAAAGATTGTGACAGATCAATATGTTTATCCCAATTTTTCAACTTCTCTTGTGATAAACAGTCCTTTACACAACTTGTTTGTGTGCAGTGTGTTCCTTTTTAAGCACAGAAAGAAACCATTAGATATTAAGTACAAAAGCTTGTAAATGTTAATTTGTCATGGACCAGAGATTGACTGACAAGAAAGAATAAAAGGCGACATAGTGCTTTTAGCTTCAGCATAAGAAAAACAAAAGAAAATGGAGCTACCCAAGGAAGTATTGAGGAATGAATAAACTATCTGAAACAGGAGAGAAATGGGGGAATGTAAGAGAGGTAATACTGGGCCAAAAGATTAATTAAAGAAAAAAGATGGCACATAAAAAGAGAGAATTCAATGTTTTCTCTCTCCAATTCAGGTAAAATCATGGAGCATGGCCTCATGTAGAAGAGCCTAAATGGACAAAGACAGGACTATAAATCCAGAGGGCTATTAGAAGCAAACCAAATCCTCTTTGAACTACTTAAGAAAAACGGCTGAACGAGAAAGGCTCTGGCTTAAGTTGGAAGTAAAAGCAATAAAAGGACAGAATAAAGAAGGAACTCCTACAAAGAAAATAATTCTGTAACCACCTGATTCAGTCATGGCACAGCCTTCACTGTCTGTGCCAGACACTGTCTCAAATGCTTGGGAAACAAATAGAAATAAGACCTGGTCCTTGTCCTCAAGAGATTCACAATTCTATTGGGAGAATCACACTAGTACACAGACCATTACAACACACTGAGGTAAGTGCTAGGACAGAAGAATGTGCCAGGGGCCATAAAAGGAGAAACAAAGGGGATGCAGTCATGTGGATAAGCAGCATTCTAACCCAGATGAAGCAAGAGGCTTTGGAGAGAATAAACCAGTGACCTTTCCTAAAACAGGAAGTTACTTAGGAAGGAGGGCAGAGAGTGCCTTCAAAACAGCAAGGATAAAGCATGTAAAGGCAAATCTGTGTGAGAGAGAGAGTAACAGGTGCACAGAGGATAAAGCATTTGCATGATGATACTGGAGAGGTAAACTGGGGTCAGGACAAAAGAAGCCATGAATAGGATGCCAAGGAGTTTGCCTCCATCCCAAAGACTACAAGTCATGTTAAATACTTAAATCAGGGAACGGTGTGTTTTGATATAGCAATGTGAAAAACCAATAGGAATAGAGTCCAGATTGGGGGAGATAAAATTGCAAGGATGAAGTAAAGAAAGTCAGATCGCAGTTGTGACAGTAATCCAAATAAGAAATAATGAAGTCTTGGGGCACCTGGGTGGCTCAGTTGTTTAAGCAGTCAACTATTGATTTTGGCCCAGGCCATAATCTCGTGTTTCATGAGTTTGTGCCCCCACATCTGGCTCTGCACTCACAGCGAAAAGCCTGCTTCCTCTCTGCCCTTTCCCTGCTCGCCTGCATGTGCTCTCTCTCTCACATGTTCTCTCTCTAACATAAATAAATGTTAAAACTTTTTTTTAAAAAAGAAAGAAATGATGAAGGCTTGACCTAAGGCAGGAGTTATAGGGAGGGAAATATGGGGACAGAGTCAAAAATACTGAAGAGATAAAATAGCAAAACATGGTGACCAAATTATGGATATGTGTATGAGTAACTTTCAGATGTGTGGCTTGAGTGACAGTGCAGTAATTTGGGGTACCATTCCTTACGACAGTAAATTAAGAGGACGCGCATGTAGGGAGGGATCAGAGAAAAATGATGAATTCATCTTCGGACATAAGGAGTTTGTATTGCCTTGGGATGTTTAAGTAAAGATGTTTAGTGAGTACATAGATGTGTGGATGAGAGTTCAGGAGAGGTTACTGGTGAAGGCTGAATCCTTGAGAGGGAATGAGATCCTCCCAAGGAGAGTGGAAAAAGTCAGAAATAAAGCACAGTGAGGAAGGAAGTTGCCAAACAGCATATAAGGAGCTAGCAGAAGGAAAGGGGATGGTCAAAGGAGACTGAAAAAACCTTTCCAAAGCAAGAGGGAATAGTAAATAGAGAGAACAGAATTAGAGAAAACCAGGGGGGAAAAAGAATGTTTAACAGAGACAAATTCAGCAGAGGAGCGAATAAACAAGGTCAGACATGTACCCATTAGATATAGCAACTAGGAGGCATTACCAGACGGATTCGGGCACAGAATGCCAAAAGTCTGATTATGGTGGATTAAAGAGTGAATTGGAGATAAATAATAGTGCCTTTATTCCACCACGCTTCTACAAGAAAGATGTGGCCCATTATGTCATCACTTATTTGTTACTGGCTACTGACATTTGAAAAGAAGCTTGTGCTGGACGTGTCAGTATTTTCCATTTTCCATCAAGGACCGTTTTTTGTTCGTTTTAATGAGAATATTTTAAGTTCTACTTTCTTAGCAAATTTCAATTTATTAATACAGTGTTAACACCTATAGACACTATGTTATACATCAGATCCTCAGGCCTTACTCATTTCATAACCAAAAATTTGTGCTCTTTTACCAACTTCTCTCTATTTCCAGCACCCCCGCCCCCAGCGCCCAATTTTCTACTCTACGAGTTTGATTTTTTGTTTCTTTGTTTCCACATATAACTGATACCATGCAGTATTTGTCTTTCTCTGTTGGGCTTATTTCTTTTCTTCTCTCTCTCTCTCTCTCTCTCATTTTTTGAAAGAGCACAAGCTCACATGAGAAGGGCAGGGCAGAGGAAGAGGGAGAGAGATAATCTTAAGCAGGCTCCACACCCAGCACAGACCCCAACATGAGGATCTATTTCATGACTGTAAAATTATGACCCTAGACTACATCAAGAGCTGGATGCTTAACTGACTGAGCTACCCAGATGCCCCTCTGTTGGGCTTATTTCATTTAGCACAGTGCCTTCCAGTTTCAACCATGTTTTTACAAATGACAGGACTTACTTCTGTTGTAAGGCTGAATAATATTCTAATATACATAATATATTATAATATGTTACATAAAATTATAATACATATAGTGGAATGCATATATCACTTTTTTTTATCATTCATACACTGACAGACACTTAGGTTGTTTCCATACCTTGGCTATTGTGAATAATGTTGCTATGAACATGAGATAGCATACA
>CM053577.1:19352799-19365905 GCA_028646485.1 Cryptoprocta ferox
ATAACACCCAGTGCTCTTCCCCACAAGTGACCTCCACCAAGACTATCACCCCCCTTTACCTTTTCCCCTTCCCCTTCCCCCCTCAGTTTGTTTTCAGGATTCAAGAGTCTCTCGTGTTTTGTCTCCCTCCCTCTCCCTAACTCTTTTTCCTCCTTCCCCTCCCCATGGTCCTCTGTTGGGTTTCTCCTGTTAGACCTATCTTTTTTATAATAGACATCCTCACAGGAATGAAATGATAATTCACTGTGGTTTTGATTTGCATTTCCCTGATGATTAGTGATGTTGAGAACCTTTTGAAGATCCTCTTTTATATCTATATGCCTTCTTTGGAAAAATGCCTATTTAGTCCTTTGCCCATTTTTTAAATGGGTTGTTTTGTTTCGTTTTTCACTATTGAGCTGTAGGAGTTCCTCATAAATTCTGAGTTTTAAACCCTTATTGGATATGTGATTTGAAGATTATTTTCTCCTATTAAGTAGCTTGTCTTTTTGTTTTGTTGATGGTTTCCTTTACTGTACAGAAGCTTTCTAGTGTGATGTTATCCCACTCATTTATTTTTGCTTTTGTTGTCTTCACATTTGGAGTCAAAAATCAGTCAAGACCAATGTCAAAGAGCTTACCATCTATGTTTTCTTCCATCTATGCTTTCTTTCTAAATCCATTTAGGGTTTATTTTGGTGTGTGATGAAAGATAGGGTTCCAGTTTCATTATTGTGCATGTGGATATCAGTTTTCCCAACACCATTTATTGAAGATATTATCCTTTATCCATTGTATATTCCTGACTCCTTTATGAAAAAAAATTAACTGACCATAAATTCATGGGTTTACTTCTGAGCTATTATTTTCTATTGATCCATGTGTCTGCTTTTATGCCAATATGGGACAATTTTATTACTATATAGCCTTTGTAATAGAGTTTGTGATCAGGAAGTATGATGCCTCCAGTTCTGTTCCTCTCAAGGTTACTTTGGCTACTTGGGGTCTTTTGTAGTTTCATACAAATTTTAGGACTATTCTGTTTCTGTGAAAAAGGCCACAAAATTTTGATAGAGATTGCATTGAATCTATAGATTGCTTTGGGTGGTACTGAGATTATAGCAATATTAATTCCTCTAATCCATGAAGAAGAAATGTCTTTCCATTTATTTGTATCTTCCACAATTTCTTTCATCAGTGTCTTTACAACTTTCAATGTACAGGTCTTTCACCTTTTTGGTTAAATTTATTTCTAAGTATTTGAATTTTGTTGATGCTATTATATATGGTATTGAGTTCTTAATTCTTGTTTCCATTAGTTCATTTGTAGTGTATAGAAATGCAACTGATTTTTGTGTATTGATTTTATGTCCTGCAACTTTATTGAAATTGTGTATTAGTGCTAACAGTTTTTTGGTGGAGTCTTCAGACTTTTCTACTATATAATATCATGTCATCTGCAAAAGGAAACAATTCTATGTCTTCCTTTACCATTTTTATTTTCTTGCCTGATTTCTCCAACTAGAACTTCTAATACTATGTTGAATAAAAGTGATGAGAGCAGATATCCTTGTCTTATTCTGATTTTAGAAGAAAAGCTTTCAGTTTTTCACTGTTAAGTATGATATTTCCTGTGGGCTTCTCATGTATGGATTTTATTGAGATATGGTCTCTCTATACCCAGTTTGTTAAGAGATTTTCTCATGAAAGGGTATTGAATTTTGGAAAGTGCCTTTTCTGCATCTATTGAGATGATCATTGGATTTTTATCCTTTATATTGTTAATGTGTTGTATCACATTGATCTGTGGATGTTGAACTATCCTTGCATCCCTGGAATAAATCCCTCTTGATCATAGTGTGTGATCATTTTAACGTATTGTTGAATTTAATATATTTGTATTTTGTTGAAAATTTTTGCATCTATGTTCATTAGAGATATTTGCTTATAATTTTCTTTTCTTATTATGTCTTTATCTGGCTTTGGTATTAGGGTAATGCTGGCCTCATAAGATGACTTTATAAGTGTTTTCTATTTTTTGAAAGAATTTGAGGATTGATACTAATTCTTCTTTAAATGTTTGGTAGAATTCAGCCATGAAGCAATCTGGTCCTACACTTTTCTTGGGAGTCCTAGACTTTTGTTGGGAGCTTTTAGATTACTGAGTCAATCTCTTTACTATTAATAGGTCTGTTTAGATTTTCTATTTCTTTATGATCCAGTCTGAATCAGTTGTATATTTCTACCAATTTATGCATTTTTTCTAAGTTGTGCAAATTCTTGGTGCATGATTATTCATAGCGCTCTCTTATAATCTTTTGTATTTCTGTGATATCTGTTGTAATGTCTCCTATTTTATTTCTAACTGTGTTTATTTGAATTCTCTTTCCTTTTCACTTAGTAAGTCTAGCTAACCTTTTCTCTATTTTCTTTATCTTTTCAAAAAGTAACTTTAGCTTCACTGATCTCTTCTATTGTCTCTCTAGTCCCCATTTTTTTAAAGGACACCTCAAGTTAAACGAGATCTTTTTTAAAAATTTTTTTAATGTTCATTTATTTTTGAGAGAGACAGAGTGCAAGCAGGGGAGGGGCAGAGAGAGAAAGAGAGACAGAAGCTGAAGCAGGCTCCAGGCTCTGAGCTGTCAGCACAGAGCACCATGCGGTGCTCAAACTCACAGACCACAAGATCATGACCTAAGCTGAAGTTAGACAGATGTTTATCTGACTGAGACACCCAGGAGCCACTCTTTAGTCTCTATTTCATTTATTTCTGGTCTGATCTTTGTTATGTCCTTCCTTCTGCTAGCTTTGGGCTTAGTTTGTTCTTTGTTTTCTAGTTCCTTGAGGCATAAAGTTAGATTGTTTATTTGAGAGCTTCCTTTCTTCTTGATGCATGCTTTTTATTGCTATAAACTTTCCTCTTAGAACTTCTTTTGCTGCATCCCATAAGTATTAATATGTTGTGTCTCCCTTATCATTTAACTCAAGATATTTTATTTCTCTTTTTATTTCTTTTTTGAGTCATTGGTTGTTTAGGAGCAGGTTGTTTAATCTCCATGTATTTGTGATTTTTCCATTTTGCTTATAATTGACTTCTACTTTCATATCATTGTGGCCAAAAAAGATGCTTGATATGATTTCAATATTATCACATTTATTAACATTTGCTTTATAGCCTAACATATGATATATCCTGGAAAATGTTGCATGTGCACTTGAGAAGAATTTGTATTTTGCTGCTGTTGGATGGAATGTTCTTTATTTGTCTGATCTATCCATTGTTGAGAGTGGGGTATTTAAGTCCTCTGTTGTCATTGCATTGCTGTTTATGCAGCAACACAGATCTGTTAATAGCTGTTTTATATGTTTAGATTCTCTAAAGGACTATTATTGGTTTAGAAAAAAATTCTTCAGAAGCTCATGTCAGGAGACAAATTACATTTTGTCCTATGGTGCCAGCCAGGCATGTCCGACTGGCAGGAACATCAGTCTTAATTACTAGCTACATCAAACATTAGTTTTCAAACATCAAATCCCAAATATAATGACTAACTAGACAAAGAGTCAGACTTGAGATAGGTAGACACACAGAGACATACACAGATATAAATGGCTTAGATAAAAGATAAAAATAATATTAGAGCTATTAAAGTTTGCAGCAATAAATAAAATGAACTAAATCAGGACTTTCTCTTAATCCCACACTTCCCCCAACCCCTTCCCAGAAAATTGGATGCACTTAAACTTTCACTTCAAATGTCCAGCCATGCATCACATGGAGGTTCCATCATGATCTTGGAAACTGAGATAAAAGGGTCATTCTATTCATTTGAACATTTAGAGCAAATAATAACTCCTACGTACTCACTTTTAGAGGTGGGTGACATTGATCATCATATTTTCATTCCATCCTCCATATCTCTCACCCCCTATTTCATATTTCCCATCCCTTTATCCTCTGCACTTCATTCTGGATAATTTCCTCATATTTCTCTCACTGGAATTTTCTTCAGTTGTGTAATGTTCTATATAACCACTTCGTAAATTTTAGTTTCAGTGATATCTGGTAGATATTTCACTTTGTTCTTTGCCAAATCTTCAAGCTATTATGTCATTGTCTTATCCTCTATGACTTATTCCTCTTTTTTTGCTTTTTAAATCCTTTTAAGAGTACAGTGATTACTCTATGACCTGTTTGTAATTTCTCTGTTATCTCACATTCCAAGAAAGATATTTCTCTTAAATGTGTGTTGACTGTCTCCCTCAAAGTGTAATATTTCCTTGTGTGCTTTCCTTTTTTTTTCTCATGAGCTCATTTTTAGTAGGATTTTTTTTTTGTACAAGTCTTGGTTGTTACATAACGGTTTTGCCTTTGCTTCTTCAAAGCCCCAGTGTGTTCACTAGTTCAGGATGTTTTAAAATTAATTTCTTGTCTTAAGGAGTTCAGCAAAATGTTCATAAAATAGCTTCATATTCCATGCCTGTTTTTGGTTCTGACCTAGGACTTCAATATTTCACTGGATTATTTCCTTTTTCCCACCCAAGCTTTTGGCAGAGTCAAATTCTTTATTACATCTTTGGGCAAATAAGTAAATTTTCCCATTTCTTCTTTACCTCCATTCTTGTAGAGGTCCAGCTTTTGCATTGTCGTTAGTTCCCATTTTTTTATTTGAGTCCAAGGTCACATCTTATTCCAGCAATGGGCACTCAACTCCACTCATTAGTACCAAGAACTAGAGAGGCTTAATCTGACATCTTTGACCTCCAGTCTTATAGCTGCCAAAGCAAAACACTAATTTACCTTCTGGCATTAAGAAGGCATTACCCTTCTTACTGATTCTGGCACCTAGCAATTCCCTTCCTTTCCTCTACACTCATAACTTTCATAAATTAAAATATATTTAGAATTTTTTATTTATTTTTATTTTAGAATGAAAGCATGATTAGGGGAGAGGGACAATGGGAGAGAGATAAGAGTGAGAGAGAGAGAGAGAGAGAGAGAGAGAGAGAGAGAATCCTAAGCAGGGTCCACACTCAGTCCAGAGTCCAATGCAGGGCTCGATCCCAAGACCCTGAGATCATGATCTGAACTGAAATCAAGAGTAGGATGCCCAGCCAACTGAGCCACCCAGGTGCCCCAAAATATATTTAGAATTTTTAATGTAGTAATAACAGGAGAATGATTTATGCTACCTCAGGTGATAAAGGTATAATAAAAGTTTTCAAAGCGGATACAATCTTAGTGGAAAGGGCCAAATGTTCTTTCCACAAAGAATGCAATAGACTCATGGAGTTTAAAATCAGAATATGAATTTAAATCGTAACTCTCCTACTAACCCTAACACTGCAATTAAATCACATACCCTCACTGTACCTCAGTTTTTCACTAATATAATGTGTGGAGCAGAAATAATTTTGACACATGTAAAGACCTCTGAAAGGTGAAGTATAATGATAATGACATAAAAACATCTTCTATTTTACTTGTGAGCCTGAGATCAGGAAGTGAAAGTGCCAATATTTCAAGATGACAGGCCAGGATGCTTATAAGAAACATAGAGATGGAAGAATAGTTCAGAGGCAAGAGAGTCTAAAAGGTCAGCTTACACATTAAATTCATGCTTCAACAGGAATAGGACTTTCTACAAAAATATGGGACAGATGGGGAAAGCAGGCTATCATAGTGGCTCAATCCAGAGCTGTGAGCGGCTCAAAAGGCTGATGGGAATCCTACGAAGTAAAAAGCAGGTCAGGTCAACTAAGGAAACAGAAAAACAGTCCACTTGCATAGAAGTCAGATCAAGGATCTGAAGGTTTAAGAGAAGTGAGAAAAATAATAGAAAACTTTCTTCAATTAAGTGTAACAGGTAAAGTGATGATTATAATCTAAGAATTCTAGATTATAATCTAAGAATTGTAATTTAGAAAAAACATATCAACAACTAAGAAGAGGCTTTGGGATTGTCATTCTACTAAACTTCAAACATTTCCCATTATACCTATTTGTATTTTAATCTTAACCCTCATTATCATTATTGTATATATTACCTTAGCTTTTATCTCCACTGCTACATTATGGAGTAATTTCTCCATTTCTAGCCCTTGGCATACTGACCTAGTCTATACTCTAGTATAGAGTCTACTTTCAATAACTGAATGTTGAATGGACAAAAGAGAAAACTGATATGATGGGAGAGCAAAAAAAAAAAAAAAACCCACAAAAAAACAAACAACAAGCAAACAAAAAATAACAGCCAAGGAAAAGAGACATGGCATGTGCGATGTTAGACAAAATCAAGATTTATGCAACCCAAAGAGCATATTTCCAAAGATCTTTTTGTATCTTGGAAATGGCAGGTTATATTAAAGAATCACAAGCTCCTCTTTTGAGTACACAGAGAGAACAGAGGAGACCTCTAGAAAGTGGAAGAAAGCAGAGGAGTGAGTGCTCTTCTCAAAGCTGTGGAAGAGGGCAAAGTGCCAGATTCCTGAGAAAAGTAAAGCAGAAGTATTGTAAATGAGTCCTTGAAGAAAGACTCACAGAACAACTGAAATAGCATTGAGAAGAGTATAATCATGCCAAATCAAATTATGATTGTAATGGAACGGCAGATTGTATAGATCAAAGAAACAATTGTTATTTCATTAAACATTAGTGAAGCTTTTCATTCAAATGCCATTGTTACTACCAGTTGAACACTTTGCTTAATGATGTTCCAAACTATAAGGAGGACGTATATATATTATAATTATTAGTAAAGTAATTAATAAAATTAAAAATTAAAATTGTGATGTTATGATTTGTAAGAAATGTGTATTTCGTGTTGCTCCACTGGTCACTAGCTCACAGCTCCTAAAACCCATGGAATTTCCTGTGATAAGGGCCATAAAGCTGTCCTTTGATATGTTAATGAAGTGACTTAGGGATGCGGTTGGGTGAGGGGTAAGGGGGGGGAGACAGCCCTGTGATTAGAGGATTAGAACTTTCAGCTCCACCACCCACCTACCTCTAAGGAGGGGAGAGGGGCTGGAAGTTAAATCAATCACCAGTGGCCAATGATGTGATCAATATGCCTGTGTAATGAAACCTCCATAAAAACTCAAAAGGATGGGGTTCATAGGACTTCTAAATTGGTGAGCATGTAGAGATTAGGATAGAATAGCAAGATTGGAGAGGTCATGAAAGCTTCCAAGCACCATGCATCTCTTCCAGCTGGCTGTTTTGAGTTACATCCTTTTATAATAAACTGGTAATTTAGTAAGTAAAATGTTCCTTTGAGTTTTGTGAGCCACTCCCACAAACTTAACATACCGAAGGAGAGGCTCATTGAAACCTATGAACTATAGTCAGTTATTCAGAAGTACAGATGATAACCTGGACTTGTGATTGGAGTCTGAAGTGGAGGGGGAGGGAGAAGGGGCAATCTTCCAGGGCTAAGTCTTTAACCTGTGGAATCTGATGCTATTTCCAGGAAGATAGTGTCAGAATTGAGTTGAATGTTAGGACACCCAGCTAGTATCTGAGAATTGGTTTTGGTGTGAGAACCGCACACATGCACACATTGGAAACTGGGTCTCAGAACATGTAAAGAAACATATTTTTATATATTACATATGCTAGATTGTACATATTTTATGTATTTCATAAATCTATTTTTCAGATATCACATATATTTTAGAAATAAAAAGTCTATTTTCTTATGAGAAATTAGTGCAAAGGAAAAAGCTGACAGAGCTTTTCTGGGGCAGAGACCACTAATAGATCCCTTACATCCATTTTTCTCTTGTTTTTTTTTATCTAATAAGAATCCTGGAGTTAAAGCTAGGCACATGGCTACCTAGTAAGAGACTACCAGCCTCCTTTACAGCTAGGTATGAGTAGATGGCTAAGTGGATACTAATAAATCATGAGCAGAACTAATAAGTCATTTTTTAAAAGAGAAGGCTACTTGCCCTGAGCACTCTTTTTCTCTTACTGACCAAGAAATGGCAACATACGCAGCAGTTGCATTGGACTGATAGAAGGAAGCTACATGCTAAGGATAACAGAGACATATCTTCAACTTGGCTCTTTGGATGACCTGTTGGGTCACAATCACCCTGCCTGCTTTGGGCCAGTCACCTCTGGATTGCTAAGTATGAACGAAGCTTCGATCTTATTAAGCCACAGAACATTTGGATCATCTACTTACATATTAGCTTGCTGCACCTGAAGTAATTAAATCATCAAAGTAAACAAATGTGCTACAGTGAGTCATTCATTCAAGCTTCACGCCAATCTATGATTTCAGGTTTGTTACCATTGATATACCTGAATACATCATAGAATAGTGAATTCTAGTTTAGAATGGTTTTCAAACTTTAATATATTTAATAATAAGTCTGTGGTGAAGCCCTAGAATTTGCATATTTAAAAAGCCACTTGGATCACTTTGTTTCAGGTGGTCAATAAGAGACATTTTGAAGAATCGTGAAATAATCATGATAGTACTGAAACGTATCTCATAAGAAACAGTCCTAGAGTTGTCAATACTTTATACCTGAAACAAGTATTATGAACCAGTATATGAAAGATGGAGTGAAAATCAGGAAGATAAAGGTTATAATGAGCCCTTTTATAAGATGATCAAAACTAGGTTGGTTTTTTCTTGTTTAAAAAACATATAGGGGTGCCTGGGTGGCTCAGTTGGTTAAGCGTATGACTCTTGATTTTGGCTCAGGTCATGATCTCACAGTTCGAGAGTTCGAGTCCCACCTTGGGCTCCATGCTGGCAGTGCCAAGCCTGTTGGGATTCTCTCCTCTCTCCCTCTCTCTCTTCTCCCCTGCTTGTGTTCTCTCTCTCTCTCCCTCTCTCTCTCTCTCTCTCTCTCAAAATAAATAAATACACATTTTAAAAAAATTTTTAAACACATAGCCAAGAGTTCCAAGCATTTAGAGCAGGGGTTCTCAGCAGCTAAATTCCCATCAGAATTACCTGTGCTGGAGTTTTTAAAAGTACAGATGCTTGTCCTCATTCTGACCTGCTAAATAAAACTATTTGGAAGTCGTGTCCAGTTTTTTAAAAACACATCGAAAGTGGAGGTGTCTGGGTGGCTCAGTTGTTAAGCATACAACTCTTGATTTGGGCTCAGGTCATGATCTCAAAGTTTGTGAGATGGAGCCCCATATCAGGCTCCATACGCACAGTGCAGAGCCTGCTTAGAATTCTCTCTCTCTCTCTCTCTCCCTTCCTCTCTGCCTCTCCCCCACTCATGCTCTCTCACTTTTTCCAAATAAATAAGTAAACATTACAAAAAACATCAAAACTGATTATAATTCACATTCATAACAGGCATGATGTAATCCAGTTAATGTACAGAATCTGGAGAAATTTTAAAGTTTTTTGTTGTTTGGAAATGTGGTATTAAGGATCTTGAATACTAGTACAAAAAATTTGGACATTGTCCTATAAACAATAGGAAATCAACATTGTGTCTTGTACCAATACAAAGAAATGTTTTTAGAAAGATTGATTCAACAGTGGGGTACAGAATGGATTTGAAAGAAAAGACATCTGGAAGAAAGGAAACCTGAGAAATGATACTGCAGTCACCTCAGTGATATAGTAACCAAAAGAGTTTTCGAGATTCTTGTTAATTCCATGACCTATGACAGCTCCAAGAGCTACACTACTCCCTTTTTGAAAACACTTAGAATGACTGAGATAATTATGTGCAGAGATAAACATAACAGACTTTAGTTTTATTTAAAAAAAGGCACCCTACACATGACAGAAGGCTTTCTATTTAACCAACTGAATATTCAATTTTGAGAGATTTTTAAACAGTAAAATAAGAATATAAATAACAGTAAGTAAACAACTATTCTACTAACCCCCAAATAACAACCATATTTACCTGGTTGTCCTTACTAATTATAGGAAAATAATTTAAAAAATCTTTTCTATTTATTTGACTTTTGTTGTATTTTTTCAAAGCAAAAGAGCTCACTGTAAATACATTTTGAGCCTAGTTGTTGCAAACATTTTTATTTTTATTTCTTAGAAACTATAATTCACATTTCAGTAAAACTAATGCCAATATTAAAAGAATATAATTTTTTAATTGTTCATGAGCTATGTCTCTGCCTCCCAGGTACTTAGTGAATTACAAAGTACCATGAATCTTTTTTAAAAAGATAAGACTTTTGCCCTGGACCGATTAATAAAATCCTAAGACCTTTAAACAACATCTTCACAAATGTGCCCTAGTGCATTTCTCACACATAAGTAACAGAAAATTAGAAATGAATTCTAATTGATCAAAGACTTCATGGAGTGGCATGAATTATGAACATCTCCACCTGGAAAATATGATACCTTCTAGATGTCTATTAGAGAATAAACGTTCTCTTTTTTCTTTTTTTTTTAAATGTTTATTTATTTTGAGAGAGAGAGAGAGAGCGAGGGAGGGAGGGAGGGAGGGAGCAGGGGAGGGGCAGAGAGAGAGGAGACAGAAAATCCCAAGCAGTTTCTGCAGTGCAGAGCCAAAATCAAGAGTCAGACGCTTAACTGACTGAGCCACCCAGGCACCCCATGGAAAATAAATATTCTTGATGCAGAGTCTTGAGTTATTTTACAATGGCTTAATTTTTTCTTTATTCTGAAAAACAGTTGGTATTAATACAAACATTTAATTATGGTTAGTTGATTAATATATTCTAGCTCTTAGGCACCTGGGTGGCTCAGTCAGTTGAACATCTGACTACAGCTCAGATCATGATCTCAGAGTTCACAAGTTCCAGTCCTGTTCTGGGCTCTGTGTTGACAGCTCAGAGCCTGGAGCCTGCTTCAGACTCTGTGTCTCCCTCTCTCTCTGCCCCTCCCCCCCACTCACACTCCGCCTCTCTCTCAAAAATAAACATTTAAAAAATTTAAAAATATATACATATTCTAGCTCTACAAATGTTTGAATGAAATAACATTCAGATGTTACATATGCAAAAGCTAGCATGTTTAGAGCTTTAGATCCTCTACGTTTTAAACAAAAGCAGCCTACCTTTTACAAATTAAAAGGAGTAGCATAGTCATAAATGCTGATGACCAATATTTCTGGTTCTCTTTCCTTCTAGACAGTAATATCGCATTTCTTCCCTCACTTTAAGTTAGATGTGGCCATGTGATTTGTTTTAACTAATAAAATGTAAATGGTACTGATATTTGTTTTTTCTGGTCAGAAGGCTTTAAAGTTCCCATCCGTCTGCGATGACACCCAGCGACACTTCAAATTGTGGAGTTTCCCTCACTTATATCCTCAAGTGAGGACAATGTATATGATAAATAATTATAATTACTGTGAGCAATAAATAAGCCCTCATGGTTTTGAACCACTAAAATTTTGCAGGTGTGTTATACCAGAGCATAATCTAGTACACCTTGATTGATATAGACATTTGAACAAAAGGAGACAGCTGTGGGGAAAAAAAACAACAACAATGAAAAATAAATCCAAAGAGTCCTTGAATTCAGGAATATAGAGAAGAGGCAACTGCTTCCTACCCCCAACATAAAATTCATAATCTGTGAGCAACAAAGGCCAAGTAAAACTCTGCCTTGCAGGCAAGGATCAAATTAAGGGTATGGCTGTAGCACTTATATAAATTTCTGAATGGATTAAGATGTCTCTGAGTGAGACCTAACTATATGCACACTTTCCAGAAAATTAGCATAAAGATGTTACTTTATTTCAAGCCTAATTGATGCAAAGTATCTCCAATAAGTCAAGATTTAGAAATACATGAATGAGAAAGTTAAAAAAATTCAGCTATCTGAAAAACCATGTTTTACAAAGAATTTTTGTGGGATTAGCATAATATGCTGCATAATGTGCTAACTGGAATCTAACAGATAATACATCCACAAAGTTTTCAGAAAATTTTTTTGCCATAAGGAATCACCTCTGGACTGAAATAGACTGCTACTAGCTTAAATCAGCCCTTGAACTGTTCACCACCTATGGACAGAAAGTGGACTTAGGAAGGTGCTCAGGCTTGAAAGAAGGCATACACTCCTAATTTTTCAGATGTGCCCATAAAGAATTACAGAAAAGGAAGAATCTCTCAGAGAGCCAGAGAAAAATGGGCAGGCTACTCTGTGGTGGAACCAGGGTCTATACAAGAAATGTTTCCCAACCCCAAGGTAGACAGCTTTCATAGCCTGGCTCTATGACATAGCAGAATTGCTCTGGACTAGACTAGGACCTTCTGCTTATCTCTCATCATTCCCTTTCCAAATTGGAATGTTTATTGAAGTTATCCTATGCTACTTCAGCCAGTAATTGGACTGTGAGAGAAAATTAACATATTTTTTATTCGTATGTCTCCAGATCAAAGAGAACCATATTCAGACTTGATGTACAGCCTTCTGCCTATCATCCAGTTATCCTGATCTATGAGATTTTTGCTACTACCAGATAGGACTGGTTAAGAAGAAAAGAAAAGAGGAGGAAGGGAAGGGAAGGGAAGGGAAGGGAAGGAAAGAGAAGAGAAGAGAAAAGAAGAGAAGAGAAGAGAAAGAAAAAAGAAAGAGAAAAAGAAAAAGGAATATAAAAAGAAACAATTCAAAAGAGAGTCACTTGTGCTCAGACCATGTCATCAAACCAAGGCTTAATACAAAACCTAGTTGCAGTTTCAGCATTCAACAGGAATATAGTCTTAACCAGTCACTCTGGAGTTTTCTGGTCATCGCCAATGAGGTAATCTGCCACATAGGCCCTTTCCATCCCCCAAAGGAAGATGCGATAATCTGCTCTTTCCTTATCTCTTCCCCTTTCTGCCCTTAAAAACCTTTCCCTTCCTATAGCACTTTGGAGCTCTTTACTACTTGCTAGATAGGATGCTGCCTGATTCATGAATAATTTGATAAAGCCAATTTGCTCTTTAAAATTTACTCAGGTGGCCCAATCATTCTTTAGTAGGGTGGTTTTTAACCTCCATATTTTTGGAGGTTTTCCAGACTTTTTCCTGGGATTGATTTCAAGTTTTATAGCATTGTGATCCGAAAGTGTGCATGGTATGATCTCAATTCGTTTGTATTTATGGAGGGCTGCTTTATGCCCCAGTATGTGATCTATCTTGGAGAAAGTGCCAT
>CM053577.1:19366405-19383321 GCA_028646485.1 Cryptoprocta ferox
GATGGTCTTGGTGGAGGTCACTTGTGGGGAAGAGCACTGGGTGTTATATGGAAACCAACCTGACAATAAACTATAAAGTTTAAAAAAAATAAATAAATAAAATTTACTCAGGTGAAGTTTTAGTTAACAGATTTGGGGAGTTGTTTTCTTTGAGTAGTTAAGTGTGTTCTGCACAAAGTAATAAAAATAAATTGATCATTTGTTGAATAAATATTAAACATTCATCACTAGTATTTAATTGAAGAATTAAAATTTCTGATTGGCCCTCTTTCAGGCACATAGTAGGATTACACTTCCCTTCCATAGGACAGTTTACCCAGTGAAATGTGAATGGAAGCTATGTGGTGTCTTCAGTGTGAAAGTTTTTAAAGGAAGCACTCTAACACAATTCTTTCCTGTTTCCATATTAACTAACAGTCTTACAGATCATGAAAGCTTTATCAAGCTACACATCCCTGAATGAAAACAACAGGAAAGCAGAGCTCCACAAACATAAGATGATATGTAATATGAGCAATGAATAAATCTTTGTTGCTTTAAGCCACTAAGATGTTAGAGTTGTTTGTTACTGTAACATAACATAGCCCGTCTGACTAACACAAGATACACAGTAATAGGAAATCAATGCTTTGCTAAACACAACCACTCAATAAATATTTGGTTAATGGAACTGAATTCATGCAGACACTTTAGTGTCAACCAGCAAACCTCCAAGTCAAGAAGAATGCAATTTAGTGGACTCTCACAGCATTCAGTGAGGTCTGATCCAGATAATCCATATATAGGTAATTGGAAAATAGAAAAGAGACATCAGCGCAAGACTAGAAGATTTCTCAATATTGTAAATAATAGAACTTCAGGCTATCTCATAAGGCAGTGAGTTTTCAATCAAGCAAAAACAGAATGAGTATGTTTGAGGTGTTGAACAGAGTTCTGCTTTGGAAGGGAAGTTGAATGAAATGACTATTAGATTTTCTTCTGATTCAAAGATTCTCTGTAATTGTCTCCCCCTCTGTCTCTTTCAAATCAATTTAAAACAAGACAGGTAGAAGCTAAGTGCTTAGGCCTAAACCAAGATTTATGATAATCCTATTAAACTTTATCATCTGATAAGTGTTATTATATGTCTGAGGTGACCCATTTGAATATTGAATTCCTGGTTAAATCCAGCAGTGTTCCAGGTCCTACATTTTACAGTGCTTCAGGGTGCTCAGTGGGGAGGAGACCTATTTAACTGTCCACTGCAATTGTGATTTACAGACTAACTGACCTGATTATTGCCATACATCCTAAGGTATACATTTCTATTTCCAACTTTCTTCTTCATTTCACAGAAACCACACAAAGAGCTTATCAAAATGTAAATGCTTTTGCCACAAGCAAGAAACAGAAGTTAGGGTAGTAATTGGAACTGCCACCATCAGGAGTTAGACTAAGAAGGGGAAACTGACTAAGGAGAAAAAGTACCTGAATTAGACAAGATAATGTCAAGAAATCATCTAGGTACACAAATTCTAGATGACAATTGCAAAATTACTTAAGAAAAGTATGAAGAACAATTTTAAGACCATAATTCAAAGCATAGAAAAGAAACAGAGACCATCTAAGTCAGATCCTCTTTGTAGATAGAAACTAAAATTTAGGATCTATTTAATGTCATTTAGCTGCATTTCCACCCAGGTCCTTGTAGCTGATTTCAAGATCAGTCATTACCATTTTTACTGTCCTATCAGCTAATAATTCATATCTTCTTTCATCCATCCGTTTTTTTGACCCTCAGTGCAACCCTAAGAACTGGGAAGTGAGACAGAAATAATACTTTTTTTCCAAAGTCTTCTCTTCTTGCATATTGAGAGTTCCTAATTGAACACATGGCCAACCAAAATAAAGAATAAACTTCTCAGTCTCTCAGGGAGATAAACTATGACATTGTAACAAAGTTTTTGCCAATAGGACCTACAGGAAGTGAGAAGGGTACAGAACTTCCATGTTCTGTTCTTAAAGGAACAAGATGGGGGCGCCTGGTTGGCTCAGTTGGTTAAGGGTCTGACTTCGGCTCAGGTCAAGATCTCTCGGTTGGTGAGTTTGAGCCCTGCATTGGGCTCTGTGCTGACAGCTCAGAGCCTGGAGTCTGTTTCAGATTCAGTGTGTGTCTCTCTCTGCTCCTCCCTGGCTCCCACTCTGTCTTTCTGTCTCTCAAAAATAAACAAACATTAAAAAAAAAAAAAAAAAGGAACAAGGTCTCCACTTGTTTCCTTTTCTATTTCCAGAACTGGAACATGAATAGCATAATGAGCCCTCTTGAACCCTGCAGATGAGAACAGTATCAGAGGAGATGATCAAACAACAAATTGAATGGAACTTGAATTTCTAGAAGATCTCATTGAGTATAGAACTCCCCTAGTAACCTTGAGTTGCCTACTTCCAGATTAAGTGTTAGTTTCATTTTTATTGTAGTAACTAAATTCATACCCTGATTAATAAGGCAAAACAAGAATTCCTTTTTACAACTTTATGAGGAAATATTGATACCCAGTTTGCCTAGGATACTTGGCCATTGTTTTAGTGCCTTTCTTCAAAGAAAGCATTAAAGTGAAATGTTTTGATTTAACCCCAGCATTTATGACTTATTTTATATTGTCAACTACCATGTCTCATTCTGATTCAGGAAAAAAAAAAAAACCTGATGTGCAAATCTGCATGCTAGAAATGGGTATTCATTCCATTTAGCAAAGCTAAAATATTTCTGAGAATGGATTCTACAGGGATGAGCTAATATCCAAATTTTAAAGCACATTTATGTAGAGTTTTGTCAAGTATTTTATTTAAAAAGCAAAAAGGGCAAGTAATTATTGCCATTAGAGTTTTGCCTATTCTAATAGGACATGCAAATGAATGATTTTTAAAGTATATTTCCAATTCAGATAATGCTGCATGTACAGCTGTAACTGACTTGGGGAGAACTGAGGGATGAAATTAGCTAATTTCTCGCAATCAAGACAAATTCAAAAGAGGAAAAGTTTTATCCACCTGTCGTTTGGAAATTCTACTGAAGAGAATTCTAGAAAATATATTTCAAAGAAAAATAATTTGTTATAGGAAATAAATCACTCTAGCAATTAAGCTTCTTGTCTTTCCTGCTTATTAATGAAATAATCTGTTTACAAACTCCAGATTGTAAAACTGTATGGTTTACCATAAAAAAAATTTTAAAGTATATCTGATGAAAATGAGATGTGGGTGAAAATTTAGGGTTGAAAGTAACAAAGTGGACTAATAATTTTTTGTGCTATGTACAATCAGTTTTCCTTACTTTCAATGGAATGAGAACTTCTTGAATGAACTATGGAATTACTTGATACAACTTTTCAGAACATTTTTATGACAAAACACTTATCCTTTCTCAATTACTTTTTTTTAATGATCTCTCTGCTTCTTTTATATCCCCATAATTCTACTTCCATGTGTTCTGATACCAATCTTTTATTTACTCTTATTAACTATACTCTTTCCATCCATTTTTATTTAGTAAATAACTTCTACTCAAAAATGATTACAAATTGATTATCATTTCAATCATCCTGACTCAGTGTTTGTACTCTTCCTACTTTCACTTGTTAACTAGATTTAGACATTCAGTTCACAGTACATTTGACAAAGGAGGGAAAAGGAGTTAAAACTTCTCTATTTGCTAGGGGTCTGGGAGAAGGGAAAAATGGACAGCTTGAGCTATAATGATATTTTGAGTCAACCTATGAATTTCTAACATTCTGCTGTTACTCTTGTCTCTACCAATATTTTTCCTTTGGAAGTCAGTCAATAAAAATATATTAAGTGGCTATTCCATACCAAGTGCTATAGATATAGTAGGAATACGATAGTAATCATGGTAAAGTGAACTTGCACTGAACACGGTGATGAGTTAAGAATATACATCTTTTCTCTTTTTCTTTTCTCACTTGAAAACTGGAAGTTATTTTGGTTTTTTTATCTTGAATATGTTCATAACTTCAGGTGATGGCATAAGACATATTTTGTTTAGTGAATTGGAGCTATCATAAAGACTTCATTATTCACTGCCTCAAACACTTCACTTCTCACCATGACTCTTTGGAGAGTTTGTGGATTTTTGTTTTTGTTTTTGTTCCTTTTTTAAAGAGGTGGCAAGTTATGTGTGAACATTTCATGTTTTCTTTCCTCCTTCTAAGCTCATTGTGTATTCACTGTAATTTCTTGCTGAAACGTATTTGTTATCCATGTGCACTACACGTCTATTTATGTACCTGAGGTGTGTATTGCAAATTACCCTCAGTTGATGGACAGTGAAAACAGTGTCACCCTTTTCTTGGCTTAAGTGTTCCTCAGTAGATGTTCTATTATAATTTTACATTTCAGCATTCTACAGATTTTGACCATATTATTATAACTAGAGCTAATCAGAAAGGTCTACTTTTTAAACTATTCATTGAAAGTAAGTTCTTACTCAAAAGTCCGTTTTGCTTCAGGTCACTTTTAGAGTAGTACTATTTGCTTAGGTAATTTTATAGCTAAATTTCAGTATGTTAAAAGAACCAACAGCCTGTGGACTGGAAAGAATAAACTATAAAAAGCTAGTGAAGGTCCTTTGCAGAAAAAACAATTTTAATAAAGTTCAAATTCATGACATTTGAATGCTATAGTCCATCTTTATTTTTAAAATTTAAAATTATTAAAGTTGTAAAACCTATAAGACAAAACAAAGCAAAAAAGTGTTAGCTCTTTCTTAAAATAGAAAGCATCAAAAGGAATTCCATTAATTGATATCACCCTATATAATATAGATTTCACTTTTATTCTCTCAAGTACTCTAAGATCTAATTTGCTTTGTGTGTAAAGGCAAAAAAAATAGTGTTTTTAAAAGAGATAATTCTCTAAGTATATCCTATGATCTGAGAATCAGTGAAGACTAATTTTCTCTCCTGCAGAATCAATGGAAATAGACCAAAGCTTAGTCTTTTTATTATCAATGAAAATAATGTGTAATTAAAAAATTGAGTCATTGATATAAAGAGTAACAAAATCTAGTAAAGCCCTTATGTAATTTGATCCTATACTGTGAAAAAAAGTTAAAATAAAATATCTAGATAAAATAAATAACCTAAAGAAATAGACAAAAATGTAAATAACATTTTACAGAGATTTATAAAAGCTCTTAAAGGATAAAAAAAATAAAGAATAGGAAAATTGAGGGTTCTGAGTTCTAATGTGAGACATGCTATCAACTGTGCAATTTAAGCAATGGACATCTTATCCTTCAATCTTTCTCTCATATAAATGAATGAGTAGAGTGTTCATCTACGGACACTTTACTAAAATCAGCCCTTTCCTTCTCCAAATACTTAGCTGGGGTCATCAAGGTCATCTCTCGGCAAGCCTAGCCACACCTTGTCCTGCCTACAGCCAGCAGTTCATTTCTGGGGTCTGAAATTAGTCCTGCTGCCTTAGGACATGATTGTGGTACCAGTGCTAGTCCTGAGAATGCACATGCACATGAGTGCTGATTTTATTTTCTTCACTTACACTCTATTCTCCCAATTTGTATAATTGGAATTCTCTGGTAGTTTATAGTCTGGTACCCTACTACCTATCTAAAAATAGATTACTAAGAGTCCCAGTGTCTGGATTTTGACTACTGTCTATTTCTTATAACAACCTCCTCCAAGTAATTATACTCAACCCCCATTTTCACTCCTAGACTTCCAGCCCAGAGTAGAATCCTCTCTTGGATGTACTAATGGCTATTAATTAAAATCACAAGGCTGCTCTTTACTCAGCTTTACTTTAACCAGTGCCAGTGAATGATGTATGCAATAAAACTGGAAAAGTTGGTCTAGAGAAGATGCTCCTAAACATGAATACATCATCAATGAAATGATCTGTACACACATTTACTATCCAAATGAGAATGGCCTTTCAGTGAGCAAATTATTTTTTTAAATATGAAAGGCAGATTATCAAGGTCATTATCAACAATGATTGGTCATATTGATAGTACTTACTTTTGATATAATATGAAGAAAATGGTAATTTACCTCTGTGGTCCTACTTCCAAAAACCTACAACTGTAGTGAAACTATCTTAAAAAATCTTAATTGAATGACTTTCTACAAAATATCTGACCAGTACACCTCAAAACTATCAAGGTCATCACATGGAAGGAAAGTCTAAGAAACCATGACAGCCATGAGGAGCCTACGGAGACATGACAGCTAAATGTACGGTGGTATCTTAATACCCCAAATGTATATTAGGTAAAAACCAAGAAAATCTGAATAAAGTACAGACTTTCATTAATAATAATGTATCAATATTGATTCTTTAACTGTGACAAAACGTACCATACTAAAGTAAGATGTTAATAATAACGGAAATTGAGTGCTGAGTTTATAGAGGCTATCTATATTATCTTAGCAATTTTTCCGCAAATAAAACAATAAAACTGTTCTAAAAAGTAAAGGTTATCAAAAATAATATATAAAAGGGAAGTATTCCATAGGCCTATTATAAAAATAAATGATCTATATACCTATAGGGGGAAGTACTTAAATGACTATGAGGAAGTGGTCATTCACAGTCATTTTCCTTGGCTACAACTCTGCTTTAAAATGTATTTTTCAAGGCAAGGCCTAGAAATGGGCTAACCGAAATTGCAAGAATACTGATGTTTAGTGAGAACATCAGAAAAAAAAATCCAGTGAAGGAAGAGATGCCATGTAAATAATGCTAACTGAAAGGTGAATAAATTATTGTTATCAAAATATCACTCATAAGTTATTCAGGCTTGAATAGTTTCAAATATGTCAATATCAGATTTTAGTGTGATATAAAAACTCTGAAACAGAAATTCAAGAATATTAAACACATAAAAAATATATACATGAGATTTATAGAAAATAAGAGAGCCAGATTTTTTAAATAGAAATTTCATAGTATCTTAGAGAAAAGAGAAGATATCTAACTTGTGCAAAGTATTTCAGAACATATCAAGCAGAAAGATAATGAAGAGAACCTGAAATTTTTAAGTTTAAAAAATGACTCAGCCTATTCTCTTCTAGCCTGTTGTGAGTTGTCAGAGAAAGTCACAATGGGAATACATGTCAACTCTTGTTACTCCACCAGGTTGGGATTAGGAAGTCATTTGTTGGAACAATGCTCTAAAGGGCAGACATAGAGGGCTCACTTTTGTTGTTTCCTCTTCTAGTGCTGTTCTGGGAAAATAACATACAGACTTGAATCCAAGTATTTAATTCTTTAAGAAGAAAAAAAGGTTCAGACTGAGTTCATTCAGTAATATGACTAAAATCTACTGCTAATATATATTGGTTTAATGACATGCAGAGGAAGTCTTTTAAGCATTTAAATTCCATCTTCTTCATGGGGGTGGGGGAGAGGAGAAAAGAGGTGAGGGGCATGAAGGAGGGCACTGGTTGGAATGAGAACTGGGTGTTATATGGAAATCAACTTGACAATAAACAAAAACAAAAAAACAAAAATAAATAAATTCCATCATCTTCACTCAAGGTTGCATTACCCCTATGTGGTGGATACTAGTATTGGTGCCACTTTGTAGAAAGGTTACAGAACTTACTCTGTGTCTCTTAGCAATTAATATTGAAGCCAGGGTTATAATAGAAGTATTTCTGATTCCTATGGCTGCTAGTCAAAAACTATTCTATTAGAGTAATCATTTGATGTAATGCACAAGTTAGTTAAAAGATTTATTCATCTTTCTAAGAATTTACTAAATCAACTAATTATTTTGGTATAACAGATATAATCTTCTTGCTTGGGAAACATGAAAGAACTATAATATTTATCTCGAAGGGGAACTTACAGACTTTTTGTTTTCAAATATTTTTGAGCTATTGACTCTACAGGAGATAGATCTATGTGATCTAAACCAGAATTCTAGTAAGTCGGTATCTCTGAGTCAGTAGTACTGATTTCCTTGCTCCAATTGGTCAGAGAAAACCCATGAGGAGACAGTAAACCACAATGCTGATATAATATATAGATGTACATAAATCAAGTGTTACAGTATGTTTTGTGAAATATAACAGTATATTCCAAAGCCTAATATAACCCATATTATCTTTAAGGAAGACATTAGTTCTTTGTTTTCCCACTAGGAAGATATATCATTAACATATTATTTTCCTTTCCATAGAAATTGTGCATAAAGAATTGAAAATTCCAGTTTGTGATTTTAAAAAATCCAATGAACCATAAGAGGATATCTTGGATTTTTGAGATGGATTCTGCATTTATACTTATATGTATTATATTTTTTTATTTTTACTATTTACCATTTTAAAGCAAAACCTACAAAGTCAAACCAACTTCTATAAAGTAAAATGTTCCTGTCTTTAACGTATTGCTATCCTCAAGGTCTTACAGATAATATTATAAATCTAGCCAAGAAACATCATGTATATGATATATCAAGTACTATCAAGTATATCAGGTATATCAAGACTAATGGTGACAGGTCTTCCTAAAGCTTTTTAAATGGATGACATTTAGAAAAAAAGTACAGGTTGAAATAAGTGTCTTCTAACATTTTCAAAAAATGCAAGGATAATAATCCTAGCAGAGAGTACTTGTGTCCTTTAATGCTACCAATGCAAATGTTTCATTGTGATTCTTGCTTTAACCTTATTATCATAGTACCTTTAAAAATAAGACCATAAAATGACTAGAAGCCAAACTTATTTTTTAAAAAGTGAGGGGCATCTGGGTGGCTCCGTTGGTTAAGCATCTGATTCTTGATATCGGCTGGGGTCGTGATCTCTCAGTCATGGGATCAAGTCCCGCATTGGGCTCCACACCAAGCATGGAGCCTTTTTGGAATGCTCTCTCTTACCTTCTCTCTCTTTGCCCCTGTCTTGCACATGTGCGTGCTTGCACATGCATTCACTCTATCAATAAATAAATAAACTTTTTTTTAAAAAACAAGTGAACTACACATGCAAGTACTGTGGCTCTGCTTATACTACTATAATATACACCTTCTAAGATCATTTTACATCCTGGTACTCATTTTCTCATGCAATCCCCTCCACCTAGAGACACCGGACCTAGTAATATGCTTTTAATGAATAGTATGGCAAAAGTAGTGAGGTATTATTTACATGATTATGTTGCAAACAGCCCATCACTACTTCCACGTTTCTCTCCCTCTCTCCCTCTTTCTCTCTCTCTCCCTCTCTCTCCCTCTCTCTCTCTCTCTCTCTCGTTTTATCTTACTGTTTCCCACTCTTGCTCTAGAGAAGCCAGATATCCTATTGAGCTATCCATGGAGAGATTCGTGTAGCAAGAAACCATCTCCAGGAAATAGCCAGCAAGAGCCTGAGATCTGGCAATGACCAACGGAGGGACGTTGGGAGCATATTCTCACCAAGTTAGGCCTCGAGATAACAAGATGTTGGATAGCTTAGCATTCTATGAATCTTTTTCTACAGAAAGTCAGGCTCAACAAACACTTTTCCTTCTTCATGGAAAACTCAAGACATAAAACGCTGGGGATACAAGTATAAACACCACTAATTTAATAACCTGAAGTGTAGTGAATAAACTCAGTGTCATCCTTTTGAAACTGTAAGCTTCATTAAGTGATTTCATAACAATCAATATAAATTTTTCCAACAGATGTAGTGGCAAAAAACAGTAAATTGATGTAATAATTTTCAATATTCTACTTTGGTAAAACATGCAAGCAAGCTACTCTTCTGTAATACACCTTAGAGATATTGCAGGTTCAGTTCTAGACCACTTCAATAAAGTGAATATTGCAATAAAGCAAGTCAAATGAATTTTTTGGTCTCCCAGTGCATATAAAAGTTATGTTTACACTATACTATAGCATATTAAGTGTATAATTATAGCACTGTGTCTAAAAAACTGTACATACCTTAATTTAAATATATTTTATTACTAAAAAATGCTAACCAACATCTCAGTGTTCAGCAAGTCACAAGCTTCTTGCTGCTTAAAGTTCCTGCCTCTCAATGTTGATGGCTTCTGATTGATCAGAGTGGTGGTTCCTGAGGGTGGGGGCAGCTGTGGTACTTCCTTAAAATAAGACAACAATGAAGTTTGCTACATTGATTGGCTCTTCCTTCATGAATGATTTCTCTGTAGCATGCTATGCTATTTGATAGCATTTTACCCACATTAGAACTTCTTTCAAAATCGGAGCCAACCCTCTCAAGCCCTGTCACTGCCTTAGCAGCTATGTTTATGTAGTATTCTAAATCATTCGTTATTGTTTCAACAATCTTCACAGCATCTTCTCCCCAAGTAAATTCCATCTCAAGAAACCACTTTCTTTGCTCATCCTTAAAAAGCCACTCCTCCTCCATTCAAGTTTTATCATGAGATTGCAGCAATTCAGTGACATCTTCAGGCTCCACTTCTAATTGTAGTTCTCTTGCTATTTCCACCACATCTGCAGTTTCATCTTGCACTTGAACCCCTCAAAGTCATCCATGAGCATTCAAACCAACTTCTTCCAAACTCTTGTGAATGCTGCTATTTTGACCTCTCCCCATGAATCATGAATGTTCTTAAGGACATATGGAATGGTGAATCCTTTTCAGATGGTTTTCAATTTACTTTGCTCAGTTCACCAGAGGAATCACTATCTATGACAGTTATATATTTACAAAAATGTATTTCTTAAATTATAAGATTTGAAAGTTAAAATTACTCTTTTGATCCATGTACTAGCAAGCATGAAAACAACATTAATCTCATTGTACATCTCCAACAGAGCTGTTGAGTGACCAGATGCATCGTCAGTGAGCAGTAATATTTTGAAATAAGTCTTTTTCTCTGAGCAGTAGGTCTCAACATTAGACTTAAAATATTCAGTAAACCATGTTGTAAACAGATGTGTTGTCATCCAGGCTTTGCTATTCACTTACAGAGCACAGGCAGAGTAGATTTAGGATAGTTCTCAAAGGCCCTGGGATTTTCAGAATGATAAATGAGCCTGGGCTTCAACTTCAAGTCACCAGCTGCATTAGCCCCTAACAAGACAGTAAGCCTGTCCTCTGAAGTTTTGAAGCCAGGCATTGACTTCTCTCTAGCTATGAAAGTAGATGGCATCCTGTTCCAATGTATGGCTGTTTCATCTACATTGAAGATCTGTTGTTTAATGTAGCCACTTTCATTAATATCTTAGCTAGATCTTCTGGGTAACTTGTTGCAGTTTCTACATTAGCACTTACTGTTTCACCTTGTACTTTTATGTTATAAATAGGGTTTCTTTCTTTCAACCTCACTATGAAGCTGCCTCTGCTAGCTTCAAACTTTCCTTCTGCAGCTTTGTCACCTGCTAAGCCTTCAAAGAATTGAAGAGAGGGCCATACTCTGGGTTAGGCCTAAGGGAATGTCATAGCTGGTTTGATCTAGACTACTAAAGCTTTCTCCATATCAGCAATAAGGCTGCTTTCTTATTATTTGTGTGTTCATTGATAAAATATTTTTAATTTCCTTCAGGAATTTTTACTTTGCACTCACAACTTAGCCAACTGTTTGGCACAGGAGGCTAAGTTTTTGGCCTGTCTCAGTTTTTGACATGCTTACTAAGCTTAATCATTTCTAGTTTTTGATTGAAAGTAAAGTCCTTTCATTTAAACACTTAGAGGCCATCCTAGGATTCTCGATTGGGTTAATTTTTAATATTAAACCTTATTTCCTGTGTCTCAGGAACTAGGGAGGCCTGAGGAGAGGGAGCAAGACAAGTGAACAGTTGGACAGTAGAGCAGTCAGAATACATACATTTATCAATAAAGTTTGCTGTTAAAAACATATGGTTTATAGTGCCCCCAAACAATTCCAATAGTAACATCAAAGATTACTGATCACAGGTCACCACCGCAAATAGAATATTTAAAAGTTTGAAATATTGTGAGAATTATCAAAATGTGACACAGAGATACAAAGTGAGCAAATGCTACTGGGAAATGATGCCGATAGAATTTCTTGATGCAAGGTTGCCACAGACCTTCAATTTATTTTAAAAAATGCAATATTTGCAGAGTGTAATAAAGGGAAATGTAATAAAACAAGATACACCTGTACTTTATTACTGAGACTAATTTTGCAATTCTAGCTCCCTTGAATTTTTAGCTCAGTTTGCAATCCTTAAAGGAATTGACTAGAGTGAATTTTAATAACTATACAATATGCTACATTTTGTGACCAAGGAAGTAAAATATATACCTGTTTATCTCCTCATTAGGGGGGAATGCCAAACCCAGAAACCTTTTAGGTCATACATTCTAGTTATTATGTAGTGGTTCCATCAATCGCTGAAGCTGCATCCTACATTTTGAAAAACTGCCTATGGTAATTTCTAGGGGATACACCTGTAGAGGAAGAAAATTATTACTATGAAAAAAAAGTGTGAAAAGGAATGTTTGGAGCATGCTTTCTTTCAGTCTTCAATGTTATTTTAAAAATATGTAGAAACCATTCTCATCTCTAAGGGATATCAGATAAAAAGCAAGAATCCAAATTCTCCCAAATATGAAAACACACCAAACATTGGCTGTAACTACAACTAGGACTCTGGGTAAGTAACTCAGGAGAAAAAGTGTAAATTTTTTTGTACAATTGTCCATTTTCCGCAGTAAATAGCTTAACTCTGGAATGAGAGTTTAAATGAGTTTTAATAGCCTCCAATGAGAAGAGGTTATTGATTTTTACTCTCTAGAATATTTAGAGCAGTAGTCCTTGATTATTTTACTATCCATCCAAAGTATATAAAAGAGAAATGGGACAGGGTTAAGGTTGCTAAGAGGTAAAAGCTTTCCAGTAGGAAGAATCTTCATCCCGGAACACCGCCCTTCCCAACCCTTTTACCTCCTCTGGTCAGAACAAAGAATGAGCTCATATGAGAAAGAATGGGGGCCCAAAGGCAGTTGGGTGACATATTCAAAGTACTGAAATAATAAGCTGTTGACCAAGAATCTTATATCCAGCAAAAATAAAAGTGAAATAAAGATATTCCCAGATAAACAAACACTGAACAAGTTCATTCCTAGCAGACCTATCCCCCAAAAAATAAACATTAAAGGTAGTTCTTTAGGCTTAAAGCAAGCTACCCAAGATGGAAATTCAAACACACACACACACGCACACAGTGCACAAGTAAAGGTAGTTAAGTAATTATAAAAAACAATGTAATTGCATATCTCTTCTTTCTACACTTCAATGGTTTAAAAAGCAACTGTATAAAACAATATCCATATAATTTTATTTGGGGACTAATAACACAAGGAAGTGTAATATGTTTGACCACAGCACAAAGGGGTGAGTAAGAACAAAGTTGTATCTGGTTTATCAATGACACCAGATGGTAACTTGCATCCATAGGGGAAAAAATGTAGAGAATCAAAAATGGTAAATTAGATGGCAAATATAAAAATCCCTATGAGTATTGTTACTTTCTTTTGTCAGCTTCTTTAATAGGCATAACTTCTAAAGCAATAATTATGACAATGCATTGCTGAGTTTCTAATATATGTAAATGTAATGTGTATCCATAGTACAAAAAGAAGAAAAACGAAAGAGAGCTATATAAGAATAATATCTGTATATCTCACTGAAGTTAAGTTAGCATAAATTTGAAGTGGATTAATAAGTTAAGATATAAACAGTAAGCCCTTGACCAAGCACTAGAAAAATAATATTTTAAAAATATACTGAAAAAAAAAAGATTAAAAGAGCAATGGAACAAAAAGACATGAAACACTGGGAAACAAAATGTAAATTGGTAGCTGTAACTCTATCAATAATTACATTATGTGTGAAAGGATTAAACAATACAATCGAAAGGTAGAGATTGTTAGACTTAAAAAAGTAAGATCCAACTACATGTTGTCTAAGGAAATACTTTATATACAATACAAATATGTTGAAAGTGAAAGGATGGAAAAAGAGATATAATGTAAACAGGAATCATTAATAGGCTGGAGTAGCTATACTCATATCAGGAATAAAAGTAAGCTTTAAAACAGTAAGTCATTTGATATAAAAAGGAATCTTTTCTAATGATAAAAGCACAATATATCAGAGATAGCTATTATAAGCATATATACACCTAGCAAGAGAAACTCAAAATACATGAACCAAAAGTAAGTTAAAGGAGAAAAAGATAATTCAACAATAGCAATGGATAGACAGAATATCAACAGGATATAGAAGACTTTAACAACAAGATGAAGAAACTACACCTAACAGGCATCTATGGAACCCTCAGCCCAACAACAATAAAAACACAAATTCATCTTAAGTGCACTTAGAATATTCTCCAGGGCACAGCATATGATAGGCAATAAAACAAGACTTATTAAGTGTAAAAGGAATGAAACATAAAAACTGTTCTTAATTATAATGAAATGACTAGAAGATGAGAAGCACAATATCTGAAATAAAAATTGCACATGATAGGATTAAGAACAGATGAAACAGTGCAAACAACAACAGCACAGTGTATTCATAGTCATAGCAATAGAAACTGTAGAAAATGAAGCAAAGAAAGAAAAGTGAAAGAAAAAAAACCCAGGCATATAATCTCCCTGTACAAAAAAACATCAAGCAATCAAATGTACATACAAGTGGAGCTCAAGATAGAAAGAAAAGAATGATAAGGACAGAAATAATATTTGAGGAAATAGGGGTGCTTGGGTGACTCAGTCAGTTAAGCATCTGACTCTTGATTTCGGCTCAGGTCATTATCTCATGGCTTGTAGGAACGAGCTCCACATCAGGCTCTGCCTTGACAGCACAGAGCCTGCTTGGGATTCTCCCTCTTCTTCTTTTTCTGTCCCTCCCCTGCTCACATTTGTTCTCTCTCTTTCTCTTAAAATAAATAAACTTAAGAAAATAATATTTGAGGAAACAATAGCCACTTATTTTCCAAATGAGATTTGTAAAAACTATGAACCCACATATGTAAGAAATTTAAGGGGCACCCGAGTGGCTCAGTCGGTTAAGCATCTGACTTCAGCTCAGGTCATGATCTCACAGTTCGTGGGTTCGAGCCCTGCATCAGGCTCTGTGATGACAGCTAGCTCTGAGCCTGGAGTCTGTCTTTGGATTCTGTGTCTCCCTCTCTCTAACCCTCCCCATCAAGGTTTATAATCAAATTGCTGAAAAATAGTGATAAAAAGACATACTTAAAACAGTCAAACATTAAAAATACACATTCAAGGAACACAGAATCATAGCATATTTTTCATCAGAAGCTATGCAGGTCAAAAACATAATTGAGCAGTATGTCTAAAGTATTGGGAGTAAAAAACAAGAACTATAAAACTAGAATTCTATACCAGGTAAATGTTTTATTTCAATTAAGGTAAAATGAAAACATTATTGACAAAAAAAAAAGTGAAGAGAATTTATTCAGCAGACCAGCTTCATAAGCAGTGTTGAAATTCTTCAGAGAGAAGGAAAATAATCCAGAAAAAAATACTGATCTACACAAAAGAATGAAAAAGTAATTATATAGGTAATTATAGAATGTAGTTTTTCTCATTTTCAATTTCTTGAATAGAAAATTGACTATTGACACAAAAATAATAATGCTTTTTACACTTTATAATAGAATTAGAAGTAAAATATATGATAACAATAGAACACACATCAAGAGAGAGAACTAGAAATATTTGCTATAAAGTTCTTATACCAAATGTAATGTGGTATAATATTCTTAGAATACAGACATTAATAGCAATGAAATATATTATAAACCCTAGATCAACTATTCATTAAATAGTAAAGAACCATAGCTAGTGAGTCAAAGATCAAGATAAATTGGAATGCTAAAAATATTTAATTAATATACATGCATATATACTCATTTATTTTCAACAAATATCAGGCTATTTTAATGGAGAAATGATATTCCTTTCAACAGAATGGTTCTGGAACAACTAGATATTTTTAGTTAAGAAAAAACCATTCAGCTTTATCTCACAACATACATGAAAATTAACTCCAAATATATAATTTAGTCGTATGTCCAAATATGGAAAGAAACTTTACAAAACTTCTACAAAAATGTTTGTGACCTTGGAGTAGATAAAGCTATCTTTGATAAAACACAATGAACATAAATCATAAAAGAAGAAACTGATAAATGGACTTTCAAAATTTAAAACATTCTATCTTCCAAAGATACTGTTAACAAAATTAAGTTTTCAAACACATACTTCGCAAAAATATATGCTATATATGTTTATTTTAAGTGATTTGAGTCCAGAAATTATAGAGAACTTTTACAACTTCACAATAAGACAAACAACCTGATGACAAAATGGACATATATGTCTACAAAGATTTCACTGAAAAAAGATTAAAATGGCAAATAAGCACGTAAAAATGTTCAGCATCATTAGTCATTATGAAAATGCAAATTAAAACCACAGAGAGATGCCACTGCACACCCACCAGAATAGCTAAAAGTGAAAAGATTGACAATACTATTTTGGTGAAGATGTAAAGGAATTAGAACTCTCATACACCACTGGGGGAACTGCAAAACTGTACAGCCACTTTGGAAAATAGTTTGGCAATTTCTTATAAAGCAACTTATAAAGTTAAATATAGACTTACTATGTGACCCATAATTTTACCCCTCGATATTTCTTTAAGAGAATTAAATAGATATGTTCACACAAATGCTTTATACGTGAATGTTCATAACTGCATTATGCATTATAGTCAAAACTGGAAATGATCCAAATGCTCATCAATAGGAGAATAGATAAGCAACTTGACTGGGACAACTGGACGGCAACATGCAGAAGAATGAAACTAGACCACTCTCTTACACCATACACAAAAATAAACTCAAAATGGATGAA
>CM053577.1:19383821-19465608 GCA_028646485.1 Cryptoprocta ferox
AAAAAAAAAAAAGATAAGCAACTTGAAGCACATCCATGCCATGGAATATTACTCAGCAATAAAGAAGCTACACATATATACGATTGCATGGGTGTATCGCAAAAGCATTTTGCCAATTAAAATAAGTCAGACATAAAAGACTACATTCTATATGATTTCCTCAATACAAAATTCTAGAAAAGGCAAAAGTGTAATGACAGAAAGCAGATCAGTTGTTGCCTGTGTCTAGAGGTTGTAGAGGAATGCTTGCCAAGGGACATTAGGGAACATTTTCCTGTGATGGAAATATTCTATATCATGGTTTATATAGTGATGATGCTTACAGTCTTATACAGAGTTACCAGAACCATCAAATGAAACACTTAAAATTGTGAATTTCAATAAGGCTATTTGAAAGTACACACTCCTCAATCTATCCTGAGGCATACTGAATTAGAATTGAAGGAGGTGGAGCCCAGGAACTGATGATTTTATGGTTTATGATATAGCCACACCAGCAGCTGACAAGCAGCTAAGTCATCAGCCCCCAACTCCACAATTAGCAAGAAATGGTAGTTCATTGTTCAGTCCTGGGCAACACTAGACTCAGAGACAACTGGACTAATCTGCCACTTGTTTAAGTGTTTCCTACTCTGCATCTTGATTAGTCAGAAAACTAGGATATGACTCTGCTTTTTTACAGGGAAGGTCAATGGGCCAGTTTGGGCAGGAAATATAGGAAATAAGCAGGGCTGCAAATAGTGTTTATTACTGCAACTACCAATATTACTGTCAATATTATTATTTACTACTCTCCTGATGTATCTTTACTTTTGAAAGAAAATCTTGAAGCCAAATAAATTTAAGAAATTTAAAAAAACAGAGCTAAAGCATCAAAATAACGGGCAAAAAAAGTTTAACTTTTCATTCCATTTTCTCTTTCAATTATGTCCCGAGAGCAATTCAGTTATAGTGAACGCCCAGAGTGCAAAGTATATCAGAGGGTCGTGGTTCTGAAACGTAACTCGCTTTCAGTCTTTAAAACAAGAGGATCCAAAGTCCCTCATCAATAAATCGTATTGATGGTTTGTGGTGGAATCCAAGAATGCGCATTTTTAAGTGTCCATATTGCTTCTGTTGTGCAGCTAGGTTGGGAAGAAACTATCACAGGACCTACAAAAATATATTAATATAAAATCACTGTTGTCTTTGATCAGCCTCAAACACAAACTTGACTAAATTATAATGACTTCTCTTTCATCCATTCAATTTGAGCCAATGCCTTAGAGATACAGAGGGCACCCCAAAACCTTTCAGTGTTTCTAGTGCCCTAAAGGCAAGTAGAGACCAAGATATTAGTCTTTCAGTTTTTAGAAGTCCATTATCCGAAACATGGAAATAGGTAATTGTGTAATGGAAGGGTTAATCATATTGCAAATCAGCCACCCAATTACTGTGAAAATTCTGAACATTTCTGTGGCTGAGATCTATGCTCACAATACTTGTCAATATCTTCCTACAAATAATGTTTATTCTCCAGAGTACTCTAAACTAAATCCCCTCTCCTTCCCTAGAATACATTTCTCACAGTCTTTTTCTAACAGTGTAATCTTCCACAAAGCTCTCATTAATCTTCCTGTGGAGGAGGAATGTTTTAAGAAAGAGATCGCCTATCAGCCGGTTAGCAATCATTTTCTGCCCTTGGGAACTTACAGAAGGCCAGGTTATGTATCTATAAGTCAGGACCATCACACATCAGAAAATGCTCATCAGCTTTGCCAGCATCTTGATTATAATCCATTTTGGTGGAGGTCATGCTTCACTGAAAGTCCACATTTACTTTATAATATATAACCTTTGCAATTTTGTCTGAAGTCTGAAAATTTTAGATATTTTCCCCATTTATTTCCCATAATGGAAAGATAGGATCTAAAATAACTCATTTCTCATTAAAAAAAAAATAAGTGTGTGAAACATCATGGTATGTCATCTTATTTCAAGGGTATAAAGGTCACTTTTCCAAATATGTGTTTAGGTTCTAGAAGAAAAAGACAAAAAGATTACCTTGTAAAAAAGAAAAGAACAGAAAAGAAAAAGTTATTTCCTTTGTTTTAAAATTAAACAATACCCATCTTTCCAGATAAAGCAATTGCTCCTTTCCAGCCTTTTTTTCAATAGGTGCTTAATGTTGTTTGTTGTGCTTTCAATTCAAAAATCATGGTGCTTTCAATTAAAAAATCATGGTGTCAGTGTTTTCAGGGATCAAGTTTTAGAAGGAATTTCTCTGCAATGACAGATATTGGAAAGTGGGTCTAGTGGGTTAGAAGATAAGAGTTGGGAGAGATGATAGATAAAACCATACCCATCAATAAAGGACAAGCATTTGAAATGTAAGGACTCTATACTTAAAGTTTGATTGGCCAGGAAATAGTAGGGAGAAGGGGCAAAATGAAAGGTTATTGACTTTATTATCCTTATTGGATATTTCTTTTGTATAGTAGATAAATTAGAAGATGAGGTCATAATCTAATAAAAGCAGCTATGAAATATATAATTAAATATGGCATACCCTGTATTTAATCATATATTTAATCAGAGGCTCCTAACAAGATGGAATGTAAACCTACTATAAAGGCTTCCCAAGATGAGGAAAACAGGGTGGATAATGTCAACACTTGGCATACATACATACATACATACATACATACATAAAGCCAGAGAGCTCTCACTCACCCTCTGAGAAGAGTGTGTCTTTAGGTCCCCACAAGAGATCGACCACTGACACTCAGCTATAGTTTAACAGGCAAGTAAGCATTTTATAATTAGAAAATACAACTTAATGGGATGCCTGGGTGGCTCAGTCGGTTAAGAGTCTGACTTCAGATCAGGCCATGAACTCTTGGTTCATGGGTTTGAGCCCCGCATCAGTCTCTGTGCTGACAGCTCAGAACCTGGAGCCTACTTCGGATTCTGTGTCTGTTCCTCCCCCATGCTTGCTCGCGCGCTCTCTCTTTCTCTCTCTCTCTCAAAAACAAATAAAGATTTTTTCTAACCTTAAAAATACAACCTAAGAGACAAGCAAAAATGAGTTGTAATTTTACAGATGAATTCTAGAGGTTGAGGCAACTGAAGAACATCAAACTTACCATGCTAGGTAAAACATACTGATCCTGGAATATGAAAGGAAAACCAAGGGCCACACAATGAAACCACTTGCTTTCTCTCTGACTCCCCAAGATTTCTGACACAGTTGAGTTTTTACACATATAAGACCTGTTCAACTTTGAGGAGGTTACAATTTAATATTTATGTAACTATATGATCTATGGTATAGTAGTAAGTTTGAATCTTGTCTCCACCACTTACTAAATTTAGGAATTTGGTATAGTTGTTTAACTTCTCTACCTTTCAAATCAGCCTTTCAGGGTTGTTGTGAAGACTGGAGATATTAAATATTAATAGCCTGGTACATACCAAACACTCAATAAATGGTACCTCTTATTATGTGTTCATACACATGAACCATGCTCACTTTCACTTTCTTCAAATAAAGGAAGAAAAAATAGAAATTAGAACAAACCAGTCAGTTAACAATTATAGTTTTAATAATTCTAACTTAAGATTTCAGAGAAATATTGCCCACTTATTCCAAATTGGCTTCTATGTAAGTATAGTTCCATAGATACAGACTGTGTGCAAAGAGAATTAGACTGTGGAGTCTCATGTTATGATAAAAAAAATAATGAGCTTGAAAAGAATAGCTCCTTTATTGAATTATCATATAAAACCTTTAATACTGGGAGAGGAAAAGAATTAAAAGAAAAAGAAAATAATTAGAAATGGAAATTTTTCTTACAAAGATACTTCAGTTGATTTTCCAAGAAGGTGAGTTTAAACAATAAAATAAATTTCTAGAAGAGAGAGCAAACTTAAAGGAAACTAAGGCTAATGCTAATATCTCTTAAACAAAACAATCACAGGTTGACACAGTATAATTTAGTGATTAAGAGCATGAATTCTGAAGTCAAACTTCTGAGGTTCAAATCCCAGCTCTGGATTTACAGCACTTTTTGACAACTTTTTTACTTCTCTATACAACAGAATGGGAAATAATACTAGTACATTTCTCACTGTAGCATTATGATAATTAAGTGAGTTAATGTATGCAAAGTACTTAGATGCTACTGGCATCTAGTAGGTCCTAAACAAATGTGATTTTCATCATCACCATCATCATTACAATTATAATTACAAATATGGTGAGTACAATTCTGAGAACCACCTCAAAGGAGGCAATTTCATAGAGCCAATATGGAACATTTCTTTTGCATAATGATTAACTTGTGGTTAGTTAACTTACTTGGTGACAATATTCTGCCAATGTGTTCAAAATCAAAGGTCTGATTATCCTGTGGGTCTGCTGGCTGCATTCCATGACCACATTAAGGCACTAATACTGACCAGCTGTATTCAACAAATTCTCCTGATTTTAATAAAGGTGACAGGTAAGAAAATGTAAGCTCATTCATCTAAATTCATGAATAACTTTAGAAAAAGTGAATGTACAAATATACTCCTATTGATCATAGTTTTGTCACATGGTCTTAATATAAGTTGTTAATTTTGGAGAAAAATATGGATTCAGAGACAAAAAGTGACTTAAGCAAGATCACATGATTACTTTGTGTCAGGGCTCAAACTCTCAGCCCTTATTTCTCTTTGTTTTCTTTTTCCATTATCCTGTATTCATTAAATATAGAATGCTTTTGTTATCTTTGAGAACTTCCTATTTTAAAAAATTCTATTTCTGTCATAATAGTTTATTATACCATTTTGAAAAACTTAGTTTCAACAACAGAATGTGGGATTTTGAGGCCATCTTAAGACTTTCTCATGAAAAAAATGGGAAGCCATTTTGAGGTGTTGAACACAGAAAGAGAGACCTTACCTGACTTAAGTTTTCAAAAGATCACTTTGCCTTAAGAACAGATGATGGGGAAGGGCAGGGATCAATTAGGCGGTTACCACCATAATCCAGGTGAGGGATGACAGTGCCTTGGATTGGGATGGCAGCAAAGAGAATGGCAATAAGTTGTCAAAATATGGATATGCTTGGATGGTAGCACCACAACACTTCTTTTAAGGTGGATGTGAAGCGTGAGAGAAAAGAGGGGTCATGAAGGCAAGCAAATATAAATTCATTTAGGAAGTTCTAATGTTTTTAACTAAATGCCTTTTGTTGCAGTCTAAACCATGACTTACTCATCTTCACTTCTGTGAAAAGAAGTCCATCACCATCTGCACAATGCGCTCTTGTAAATCTGGACACAGCCAGAATCATACCATGTGCTGTGAAAAATACTGAACAATGGCTCCTGACCTCAAAGGAGTTTATCATTTAGTAAATGAAACACTCTCCAAGTAGAAAGGCGATATGTTTAACAGCACTGCAAATGTAGCCAGAAGTTGCAGCTTAATGTTAAACTGCAACCCTTCTGGGCATGCCTGCACAAATGAGAGAACCAAGCCCACCAAATGTCCATCAGCAGGAGAGACAGAAGAGGAGATAGAATGTATTCCTCAGGAAGCGGAAGAATCAAACATCTGAAGGGAAAGCTAATTCTAGGTATGGCATAGTGTTACTACTTGGCTTGGTTCCCTGTTCAGCTCCCTATGGACTCATATATGAATTCATATTTCTTCCAGGGAAGGGAGAGAACTGGGAAAAAAGAATAGAAAAAGGCCCTTTCCCCCCAAATACTCTAAGATATGAGAGTAACAGCCAGTACCACTCTGAGAGATGCCCATAGAATATAGCCCAGAAAGGCAGAGAAACACCAAGTGTGGCAGGCTTTGGCATCTCAAGGACTCCATGCATCATTGTCAATAACCACTGGTACAGGGAACAGCATCTTCAGAAGCTCAGGTGTTCAGTGTCATGACAATTCCCTATGATGTGTCATTAGGACCTAGCAGAGGTAAGACAGACAGAGAGAGGAATAAAAGAGGTAGATATCACATGTAACCGACCTTTTCACAAGGAAGCATGTAAGAGACTCAGAAATACTTGTCCGAACTCAGCTATATTATTAGCAAGAGCCAGAGATGTAAGTTTATATTGCCATCTTTGTTCAGCTTTAAAATAATGATGAAAGGGACACCTGGGTCGCTCAGTCAGTTAAGCGTCCAACTTTGGCTCAGGTCATGATCTCGCAGTTTGTGGGTTTGAGTCCCACATTGGGCTCTGTGCTCCAGACTCAGAGTCTGGAGTCTGCTTCAGATTCTGTGTCTCTCTCTGCCCCTCACCCACTTGTTCTCACTTTCTCTCTCTCTCTCAAAATTAAATAAATGTTAAAAAATAATGATGATGGGATGAGTTCTTTACACTCTAGTTACTCACAGCAACATTTTGTATAATTATATTTCACAGTTAGACAGTCTACATACCCTAAAGCTCATATATTTGCCACATCTGTTTAAAGTACCCAGAATCCAGGTAGATAGCCTCTTCATGGATATTTAAGAGAATGAATTTTGTAAAAACAGACAACTCTTCTGGAAACGGCAAACAGAATATTTTTAAGACATGCACCCTTCATAAAGGCAGTCATTTTACAAAATTGATAAAAAGAACAATATCTGTAGGTCCTCGTACATATATTACCAACCTTATTTTGTATAAAACTTCAACAATGCTGCTTACCTCTCTTTCACTCATAAAGGGAATAATATTCCTTTTTTAAAATACTCTTGTAAGACTTGCTTTAAGTGGCTTCACAGAACTGCATCATGTTGAAGAAGCCAAAATGACATTTTGTGGCAGTCTGCCAATTTTACTCAAATTTAATAATTTTTTCTTAATCTTGAATTATATTTTGACCTGAATTCTGTTTCTCCTCATGAGAGAGTATTTGTTTGTTTGTTTATTTAGTTGTATTTATAGCCTACCTTCTTTTCAAAAGTCTCTAGTACCTCTAGTTCCAGATGATGATGAGATTAGTATTATTACTATTACAGTCATTACCACTTCAAGGACAGAGGGATCCATGCATGTGGTGAGGATGTCCACACCATTACTACTCAGTGTCCTAGAGAAGAGGGTCAGTGGTTGAGGTACTTCAATAAGTGGCAGATATAGATTGTATTCTAGGCAGTAGTGGAGATGAGAGGAGAAAAGGGGATCTGGAAGATGAGTGTGACAGAGTCAGGGATCAGTGGAGGCTTTCTGTTAAGTAAACGCAGTAGGTTCTTTGGAAAAATTAAGTAGTTCCTTTGTGCAATATTACTAGTAGGCAAATTAAACAAGATACCTGTTAGGTCAAAACCCTATGAAAAATACAGTGATACTGAAAATCTATTCCCACAAAAGTACATATGATCTAGAAAGAAGATCAGAGGTTTTGGAAGCCACCACCTGCTGTTTCAGGAGTCACATGCTGAAGGCATCACTCAGCCATCCCATGTATGCAAAAGAGCACATTGTCAGGTTCCACAGTTCAACTGCATTTAACCAGCTCTTCATGTTTCTTATCTTAATATATATTTCACTGCTACCCCTCCTCCAGCAACACCCCATTAAAGCTTCTATGCTTTTTGAAGTCATAAACATGTGTGTGCTTTAGTGGGCTGGGGGGTGGGAAGGGCCAGAAGCAACTAAAAAGAATACTTCTCCAGAATAAAACATTCTGGCAACAACTTCCCACCTTTTTCTAAAGTAGTCTCATCATCATGTCATTGACTGCCCTGCTCTTGTCTAGCAGGAAAATGATAATAGCTCCATTCTCCATGAGATCTGGAGCTAAGGTTCAGCCCAGCAGATCCTCTCTGGAGTCAGAATGTCCAGATTTGTGAGAGCAAGTATATGTGAGCCAAAGTGAGTGTGTGTGTGTGTGTGTGTGTGTGTGTATAAGAAAGAGAGACAGAGATTGAGATTTACCTTCCAATGAGGGAGAACTCTCCCACAACGCCCAGGCGCCGCATGGCACTCAGGAGGCCTCGGACAGTCATGCCTTCGCAGAAGCAGACGACCACTCTGGCCTTGGGAAGCCTCTCCCGAAGCTTGCGCAGTAGTCGGTCAAAGCTCTTTTCCCCAGCATTGCTGTAGATTTTGTCTGAGTGGGCGATGCAGAGGCCTTCCTGGGCAGCCAGCTCTTTGAAAGCATCCATTCCGCTCTCCCCATAATTCCCTGTCCAGAAACAATCAGCAGATGTTTAAGACAACCTGGCAGTGAAGCACTAACAAGCTTAAATAAAGACTCATTAATTGCAAGGAATGGAGAGGACAGACTTGCCAAACAATTTGTAAATATAACTAGAACTGAAGGAAGATCTGGATGGATTCAAGAGAGTAATCAGTTGTAATCAAACTATCAACTTTGTGAAAATAATGAGAAGCTATCTAGCCAGGACATCCACAGCGAAACAAGTTTTGAGAAATAAAGGACTACTGCCCTATTTTACAGCAGCAATCAGTAGTGGTTGACACAGATTTTCGCAATGTGGGAAAGATCACCACATTGGGGTAAGAGGTCAACCAATTTATTTGAGGACTCACTTCTCTGGCTTTCAGTTAGTTAAGAGGCAGACACTCATGGTGATAGCAAACCCTGCAGCACTTTCATGAAGAGTAAGCAAAACAAATGAAACTCTTGGCCAGGCCAGAATAAGTAGACAAGACCTAGATGCATGGTTTAGTCAAAAATCCATGATCCTCTGATGAAGTGATAGGATAATGGGAGATTTGGCCTTATTTAGCTATCATTCTAAAATAAAATATACTTTAAGAACTCATAGAAATCAGTGAAATAAAACAAATACCACATTGTGCCAGTTTCCCATTTCTCTATTTCACTGCTGACTCTAGCCCCCATCTTAGTGTCCTCTATACCTCTACCCCTTTCCCCAAGTTTGGGGATTTTGACACCTGTGTAGATGATCCACAGGATACCACATCCTCCAAGTTTCTCAACCCCCTCTGTCCAATGATATTTTCTATAACCCCCCTATATCCATGGTCACACTTTTGACCTTGTTGTCACAAATGTTTCTAATATCTCTAAATGTAGATGTTAAACATCACAGTCTCTGTTTATCTCCCCTTATCTTTCAAGCCCATATATTCTGCTACCCCTACTCCAACATTTCTTCAACCTATGAAAACCTCAAATGCATTCACTTCCCAATCTTTCTTTCCATCCTCCCTCTCATTTGCCTCTTAGCCCAGCTCATATCTTATAGCCTATCCTAATAATTATTCCCTTACAAATTCTTTAACTCCCTTGTGTCTTCCTGACAAACCTCAATGCTAGTTAAACCAAACCATTCACCTATTACATGTCTACACTTGAGGACCTAAGTATGCCTGGAAAAAACTCAAAATCTTGATGACTGGTCTTATTAAAAACTCATAAGCAATCATACCAAAAGGAGCATTCAATATTGCAAGGATATCATACTATATCTCCTCCATAAATAAAGTCTCCTAGTCCTTAACATGATTATTTCATCCTTACTCTTTCCTCTTTAAATCTCCAAACTATTGGCCCCACCTCCGACCCTCATCTCAGCTGGGATTTTAATTTCATATTTTGATAAGAACACAGAAACAACCAGACAAAAACTAACTCAACCACATACCACAACATCTACAAAGCTTTCTTTGTTGGCACTCATTTCTCTGGCATTTCTCCTGATGCAAATTTGAAGTGTTTCCGTCTGAGGATAGAGCCAACTCTTACTCATAAACAGTAGGTCTCATTGCTTTTTGTCTATTCAAGAACTTTATCCTGCAATCGTCCCCTCTCTTTGGTAAAAATCAATTATTTCCTTCTACTGGTGTCAATGAAAAATAAAAATCTTTGGACTCTTTTTCCCACTTGAGTTACTACCTCATTTGCCACTCCTAGTCACAGCATAGCTCTGTGTTTGCCTCACCATCTGCCATTCTCTCCTTTACCACTCTTCTCATAACCTCAGAATCTTCTCCTTTCTAGGTCACCAAAAATTTCCCTGTTGCCTATTTTATGATCTGTTCTTTGTCTTCATCTTTATTAACCAGTCAGCTGCATTCAACAGCTGGCCACACCCTCCTTGATATTCTCTCAGTATCAGTCTCTGTAACACATCCTTTCATGATTTACTCACCATTTACTGACTACTCCTTGATGTATGTGCTAGACTTTCCTCTTCTGCTCACCCTAGGATATTGTAATGCCATGACCTGATCGCATTCAGTCACTTTCCTTCAAACACCATTTGAGTATTATGGTTAAATCCCAAATGTAGGTCTGCAGACCAGACTGCCCTTTGGAGCAAAAGATTAGCATACTCAATTGCACCCTTGATATATCCACTTATAGACATCTCAACTTAACATATTTGAAACAGAATGTTTTCCCTCTCCACCTTGCAAACCTGCTCTTTCCAGGCATCTGCTGCTAGTAAATAATGCCATTGCCCACCACACTCCTCAATAACAAAGTTTAGGAACTCTTTTGATTTCTACCTTTCTCTCATGTTCCAGATCCATTCCACAGACTGTGTCTCTAAAACATTTCTAAGATAGTCTCCTCCATTTCAACCTCAGTCATCCTAAACCAAGTGTCTTAGGTCAGGTTACCTAAAAACAGAGCTGAGATAAAGATTCTTGTTCCAGTTACTTATTGAGAAGAAGAGCTAGAGAACCAGTGGACAGGTCAGGAATCCTAAGCAGGAAGGTGATCTCAGCTACTGATTACCTTCACTATGATCCAGAGGAAAGTGCTACAGCAAAAACTGTAGCCCCACCATTAGGCAAGAGGACCCCTTTGCCAATCAGTATTGGCTAAGGTCCATAAGAAGGGGGGAGGGGAGGTAACCTCCTAGGAAGGAGTCAACTGAGATTTATAAAAGCTTACTTTCAAAGTAGCTGAGAGTTTGGTGTACAAGGCAGCTACACGGAATCTGGACGTGCCATTAACAGCATTCTCTATTCCAAGTAACTACCAGTTCTTGCCTGCACAGCTACCCTACCCCCTGATTAGTTTTCTTGCATCTACTCTTATTCCCAATGATTCAAATGATTCATTCCACACCTAACAAACAGAGTTATCAGTTAAGGTGTAAATCAGATTATATCACTCCTCTTCAAAAAGCTTCCAATCACTTTCCAACATACTTGGAACGATACCAAAACTCCTTCCCCCAAACTACCAGGCCTTTACATGGATTGAGCCTTCCTACTTCTCCACTCTCATCTCTGCTCACTTCCCCTCTCCCTCCTTCTCTAGACCAATAGCCTTCTTTCTCTTCTTGGAATACCATAAACTCACTCATGCCTCTATATTATCTGTTTCCATCACCTGAAAAGATCATTATCAACCTGTCTCAATATAAGTATCATCCCTTCTGAAAAACTTTTCCTGATCAGTTACCTTAAGGAAACCTCCCAGTAAATCCTGTTCATGTCCTGTGATTTTATCTTAGAACATATATCTGACACTTCTTCTTGTTTATTTTTCTCTTCCCTCTAGAACATAAACTCTATGAGATTATCTCTTTATGACTTATGCAATGATGTATCCTTAATACTTAGAATAATTCTAGACACTAAATAAACAGTAAAAGTGCATTTGTTCTAACAGCACAATACAAAAAGGAGCAAAGTTTATAAGTAAGCAACTTGAATGAAATAAGCAAAAGTGGATGATAAGCATATGAAAAAAATTACTAGATCTCATTAATTATCAAGACATGCCACTAAAACAAGATATTTTCTCACCTATCAGATTGCCATAATTACAAAAATTAATAATATTTAATGTTGGCAAGACACAAATACATTTCCTTTTGGTGAAAGCAATTCAAATTTTTGGTAGACAATTTGGCAGTAGTTTTCAAAAATTTTTGAGGTAAGTATCAGTATTCAATATATAAATTATACAATAAATACATTAATAGTTAAATACTTAATAGTTAAATACATTAATAGTTAAGTCAAAATAATTTTAAACTAATGATATTATTCCAAAAAAAAGAACTTAGGACTTAAAAGTTCAACATCTATAAAAGTTTCATGTGCACTATAATAAAACCTAATAAGAGTTTCCTATATTGTTGTAATCCAGTCCAATGAAGCCCAAGTTGAAGGATTAATCCATCACAAAATCCTCAGCTTCATAGACCGTGGAAACACATCATGGTTCTGACAAGAGGCATTGACTGATTATAAGCGTGAAAACTAGCTGGCAAGTGGACACTCATTTGTCTACAGAAAAGCGTTTGAGAAAGGATATCAGATGCCACTTTCCCATAGTAAATACACTTTCAAGAATCTACTGGGTACACAAATACCACTAGCCAACTCTCTTAGGAAAAACACTATCATCAGTTTGTTGTTACAAGGGCAATAACTTCACTGCTAAAGTGCCATCCTTAGATTTCAATTACAGAAAACTATTTTATTCCCTTCTTAAAATAAATGCAGACTAACTAAGCAAGAATTTTCTATGCTTAGTTAGTCTGCATTAAAATAACAAAATCTTTGTTATTTTAATTCAATAAAGTCCTTAGATATAACTCTGACTAAACCCCTCAGGTTACAGACAAGGAAATTGAACCACAATAGGGCAATGGCTCACCAATGGGCATGATGTTTGTTGTGTTAGAACTAGAGCAGTTCTGAATAACTTGACTCCTAGGTTACTGCTCATTTTTCTTAATAGCAAAAGTCAATTAAATGTGCATGTTTTCATAATCCAAAAAAATGTCTGCATAGGTCAAATCGTTTCATAAAATATCTGTCCCATTTTCTGTGTTCATATTTTCTTGGTCACAGAAAAATTCTTCATTATAGAAATTGATAGCTGAATATCATGCATTGGGCCATGTTTTAAACTGCCCATTTTTCTCATTGTGCCTAAAAATCTCCAAAGTAGCACATAAATTTCCATGAAAGGAGTTCTAATATAAGAAAAACAACAATAATGTCTTATACATTTATAAAGCTTTATACTTTAAAAATTGTTGGGGCACCTGGGTAGCTCAATCAGTTAAGCATCTGACTTCAGCTCAGGTCATGATCTCATGGTTAGTGGGTTTGAGCCCTGTATTGGGCTCTGTGCTAACAGCTCAGAGCCTGAAGCCTGCTTCAGAATAAGTGTCCCTGTCTCTCTCTGCCCCTCCCCAGCTCGCACTTCTCTCTCTCTCTTTCTCTCTCTCTCTCTCTCTCTGTCTCTCTCTCTCTCTCAAAAATAAATAAACATTAAAAAAATTTTTTTAATTAAATTCATAAACATTATCTTAATTGACTTGTAGAACAACAGCCCTATTGTACTCATTATATTGATAATAGTACTAGATACAAAGACCATAAAAAATGGGAAAAATTCCTACAGGTAGTTTAAAATCATGTTACCTTCATTTAGTAGCAAAAGAATTAATGACATGACATGGACAAGTATAAGTATCTATTAGAAGTGCTATGGATTAGGAATCAGGAAATCCTGCCTAAAGAATGTGCCACTTGGAAAAGATTTGGAGAAAAGGGATCCTTTGTACACTATTGGTGGGAATACAAATTGGTATAGCCATTAGGAAAACAGTATGAGGTTCTTCAAAAAATTCTGAATAGAACTACCATATGATCCAGCAAACCCACTACTAAATATATATTTAAAGGAAGTAAAATCAGTATTTCAAGGAGATATCTGCACTTCTATGTTCATGGCAGCATTATGCACAGCAGCCAAGATATGAAAACAACCTAAGTCCCCATCAATGGGTGAATGGATACAGAAAATGTGGTCAAGTATATGATGGAATATTAGCTAACAATAAAAGGAAATCCTGCCATTTGCAACAACATGGCTGAACCTGGAGGACATTATCCTAAGTGAAATAAGCCAGACATAGAAAGACAAATACTACAGCATCTTACTGGAATCTGAAAGAGTCAAACCCACAGAACCAGAGAGTAGAATAGTGGTCACCAGGGGTTGAGGAGTGGAAAAAATGAGAAGATATTGGTCAAAGGGTATAAACATTCAGTTACGAAATGAGTAAGCCCTGGGTGTCTTATGTACATCATATTGACTATATAGTTAATGATATATATTATTATATCTAATAATATATAATGATATATATTATATACTTGAAACTTGCTAAGAGAATAGATCTTAAATGATATCCCCCCAACACACACACACACACACACACACACACACATAACTATGTGAGATAATGGCTGGCTGTGTAAATTAACTTGATTGTGGTAATCAATGTATATGTGGTAATGTAATGTATATGTCTATTGAATCATTACATAGTACACCTTAAATAGATACAACTTTATTTGTCAATTATACTTCAGTAAAACTGGGGGGAGGGGTACCTTTATTCTGTGTCTTAAAATAGAAATTGATTTTCCACAGAGAGAAAGAAAACTGGGGGACAGGACCTCTTTGCCTCTCTCCGAGGTTATGAGCAAACAGTGTCAGACTGAAACTAAATTACTCAGCACTGAGCCCACATATGCTTCCCCTCCCCCTTCCATTCTGTTGCATAGGCCTCTTCTTGCCTTCCCTGGTATTGAAGAACTTATTTAGATAACCTGTGTGCAACCCTAAAAGGAGATGTGAATGTATAAAGAACTGACTCTTCACAAAATTCTCAAAAAATAAAGGCCCATGTAATTGTAAACACATAGACTTGGTAGAGAGCTGCAAATTTTCATTCAATTAGCAAATAGTTTATTGAACTCTCAACTTGAAAAACTTCCTGGGCTCTGCACTTAAAGAGTCGCCAAGAAATATTGGACATTGGCTCTGCCTTCAATTTGATGAATATTTACTATGTGTCTGGCACTGTGCTACACATTTTAGCATTTCATTAATTCATCACAACTCTATAAAAAAAGTTTTACAGAGGAGGACATAAAAGCTCTAACATGTTAAGTAACTTGCCCAAGGTCATACAGTGATGGATCCAGAATTTCACATCTAACTCAGAACTTCTTGCTTATCACCATCACTTCATACTGCCTCCTACATGAACTTATATATAGTGGTGAGAGCATGACACAACCACACAAAATATAGAAAAAATAATAAGTTATAAATGCTACACGGGAAATGAAAAATACCATAATACCAAATTTCAGAATAAGAAAATAGAGATGACCAGAGAAAACCTCTTTGAAAAGTAGGAATGAAACTGAACTTTGAAGAATGTGAGCAAGAGATTGGCATTCAGGGTGAACAGGAGCAAATGAGAATCCACAAAAAAGAGTTTTAAAACAATGAGTAGAGAAGTCCCACCGGAGCAGAAGGCTGGTGGTTTATAGAACTACACACTCTATATAACGGATCCCTAGAAGCATCTGGCACACCACAACAAGATTGCAACATGGAAATGTGCTATATGTTGCTGTGTTGTAACAGATTTTATAACACAGACTTTATCACTGTTATAATGTTGCCTAAATCATAGCCAGTGAGGGAGAAAGGAAGAGTGGCATCTGACAAAGCCCATAAAATATAAAAAATATGTTTAAAAACATTAATTTCTATCTTATGTGACAAAACAAATTACAGAGTAAATCAAGATTTTCTATACAACTAAGCTTCTAAATAGAACTTAAGGGGGAGATTTATAAGAGAGAACATGGGTTTACAAAGAAATTCCCAGTTTTTGAAAAGTAATTTAAAAATTTATTTTTTAATGTTTATTTATTTTTTTTGAGAGAGAGAGAGACAGAATGTGAGCAGGGGAGGGGCAGAGGGAGACACAGAGACACAGAATTGGAAGCAGGCTCTAGGCTCTGAGGTGTCGGCACAGCACAAACTGTGAAATCATGACCTGAGCCAAACTTGTATGCTAAACTGACTGAGCCATGCAGGCACCCCAGTAATTTAAAATTTTAAATATAACAGAACTAGACATTATTGTCTATACAGAGCAAAGTTTTAAAAGATACTGAAAATGGGGGTAAAAAGCAATCTCAGGAGAGAAAAAATAATCATTATAACTCTAAATTTTCTAAGCTACCTATTATTTTAGAGTTATATATGATTATCCAACCAGATCAATATTCATTCATAAAAGATTGATTTTCAGTGATTTGGTAGCTAAGTTTCATTGAGCAAGCAAGCTATCAAATAAAAATTGTCTTGGATTTCATAATGACTTATATGAACCGCCACCATGGCAAAAAGTAGGCAATGAAGTCCAGTCCTTACATTGATTATTTTTTTCTTCTACTCTTAAAATTAATTGAGGACCTCTTTAAGAAACAATCTGAGCTCCATTTGGTGGCTATAATAACATTTCACCATCATACTGAACCAAGTTCAAGACCTGTTATTACATCTTCATAACTTATCCTGGCTAAACAAATACATTGAATATAGCTTATCCCTACATATTTATGCATCAGTTATATGAGAAGAAACATTCATACAGGGAAAATACGTAGATATTTCTTCACTTTCCTTAATGAAAAACTGCTTTTGCTTTGAAAGATCCGTCAGTATCATGCTTTAGACTTCCATAATCCCTGCTCTATTTCATGCTTATATACCTTACATACCTTCTTTGGTATTCTAAAGTAGTATCAGGCTCCCAGATGATGAAATCTCTTGGTTTGTGAACTAGTCCCTGTCTGACAGCTTGAAAACTTACTACTTTGCCTCCTGGGACATCTTGGACAAATAATATAACAACCCATCTTTAGAAGAATTATGAAGAAATTTCTTTTCACAGCACCTTCTAGAAACCTACTACAATATTCAACAACTATCACTATCAGGAAATTCTTCATTTTGATGTAAATTCCTTACAATGAAATCTAAATTCATTCTCTCTTCATTTTTAGTGAGGAAAGATAGCAGCTGGTTTGATTTTTTTTTTTTGAAGTCTTTCTGGAAGCCATAATTCAGTTTTTTCTTCTCCCAGGAAAACAATCCCTGTTACTTCCACCTTTCTTGGCAACCTTTTAATTTGTCTGGTTCTCCCACTTCATACCTAAAAAATGTTATGACTCCCCTGCCTCCATCCTCATACCTGCAGTCAGCATTATGGGTCTGGTCACTCGAAAAAGGTGAATCATCAGCTGCATTAGGAGCAGTAAGGGAACTTATATGCAAAGTCAGTGAAGGAACTGCCCCACACAGAGCATTCAAAGGAAAAGGGAATCATTTTTACCAGCAATTTCCCAGTCTGACCATCAACCCCAGTTTGGGCAAGTATAGTGATAGCATCCAACTGGAAGAAGGAAATTTATCAAAAAGTGACTGTCATCTCTAAATAGGATGGAGGCCAAGTAATCTTGCCCTTCTGCAACATCAAGTTTTCAGGTATGTGTGCAGGTGAGTGAATAAGAGGATGAATCTTGGAGGCAGATCAACCTGGTTTGAATCCTGGATCCTGGATAAGGAGACAGAGAGCCTTAACGTGCTTTCTTTCAGTTTTGATTTCCTCTTGTGTAAAATGGGGATCACAATCGGCATCTCAAAGACTTGTCATGATTGTTAAATCATATGTGTTAATGAATACAAAGTTCCCAGAACATACACAAAGTTCAGAGCGTGGTATCTATTTTTACTTTCTGTCGATGTCTCTCTCAAGTTGTAGAATCTAAAATTGGACATAAGCTCTAGTACCGACCCAAGAGCTTTAGATTCCTTTATTTCCATGTTCCTATTTATAAAACCCAATCTTGTGATTTTTTTTTTTAACTACAGTGCTTCTCTCTCCTTTCATGGTCACCTTGTTTCCAGGTTGTCCCTAGTTTATTTTTTCTATTACACTTGCACAAAGCAATTCCTCCCCTATTTTATGTTTGGACTTTGAGTGCTTATATGCAATGCATTCAAAAGTCTATGCTTGTCTACATTGAGTCTCTGTCACTGAGTCTTTTAAGTTTAAGTCATAAATGTCTCATTGTATCCATTTTAGAGCTTTATATGATCACCCGGTTTGTTGTTTCTCTCACACAAATCCTTTATAATATGGAGAAAGAAGTTATGAGAAGACAGAAGTGGTATAAAAATACAAACGGAGATCATTATTCCTGCAGAAAAGCCACATTTTTCCATCTCAGTTTTCACATGAAGGAAAGAGGTTCACAGAGGCAGCTCCTGTCACACCTTCCACTCTTTCTGCCTCTCAGATATCGTGTATACAAACATACCTGGGAAGATTATACACAGCAACAACGAGTTCAGAATAAGTATCCTGATACACACACACATATGCATACACACACACACTAAAATTATGTATATATTTTAATGATAACACAGCGTAGGCAAGAGCTCAAGGAAATAAGCATTCTTATATACTACCAATGGAAGCATAAACTGTTCTCATCTTTATGGTAAAAAAATTATAATATAGATGTTTTAAGTTATATTTGTATTTTTTGACTCAAAAATTTAGTTTTTGGAAATTAATTTCATTGTCCACCAAGTTCTAGTTATAAGGATGTATATCACAGCACGTAATTGGAAAACATAACAGAAACAAACAAAAAAACCTGTGCTCTACAGTAGAAGATTGGTTGAATAGTTATTGTGTATTTGCATTAAAAACATGTGCAACCATTTCAAAGATGATGTAAAATCGTGTTCAAAGTCATCAAAAGGATTTATATCATGTTGTTAAGTACAAAAAAATTAAAAATAGTGTGCAAAGTACAAATCTTTATATTTTAAAAGTATAATTTTACTGTCTATTTATATTTATATGTGAAGAAAGCAAAGAATATGCATGAAAATTTTAACAGTGGTTTTCTGTAGATGGTAGAATCATATATAATCATGCTTTTATATTTTTATTATTTTTGTCTTCTAATTTATCTACAATAATCATGTATTATTTTGTTAATAAAAATGTTTGGAACAAAAATAAATATGGTACAGTTTTCATCTGAATATCATGCTAACCACAGCTATTATGGGGTATTTGGGAAATTTTCCCAGAAGGGAAATGAGCCTCTCATAATGACTGCATAACGATCTTTCTTCCTAAAAAAATAAGAAATACTAATGCTATAATGAATGTCTTTAGCAAAGTTGACCATAGACCTTGTGCCATTTCCTGAGATATGTAATCTACATACTTGGATTGAGAGAGCATGTGTAATATATATGGCTTTTATGTTTGAAACCATGAAACCTGAAATGAGCCACCCTAATTTATTATGAAATAGTTACTCTCCCTTCCTCTCTCTCTCTCTCGCTCTCTCTCTTTTTAAGATCCAATAAGATTTAGTCTGGGAGATGTAAATTTCCTCATCTATTGAACTTCTGCCCTGAAAAAAGCTATAAAAAGCTCTGAACACCCTCTTTGCTGTAAACTTCCTACAAGCGCTGGGCTACAGGTCTGGCCATCTCTTCTCCATGACAAGGAAGCACTTCAGGTTGAGACCAGAGTGGCTGGCCCATTAAAGTCTCTCCCTTTTGAGCAAAGTGCTAGAAGCAGTGTGAATAATGTCTTAACATTATTTGGGCATTATTTCTAATAAGGAATAAGATAAATAAAACCTGTTTAATCAGTTTCTGTGTCTTGGTGTCTTGAACATTCTGTCTGAAGTTAAAAGATATTAAAATATAGCTTGTCCCAGGGAGGGTAAGCAGCACCAATGTTACCAGATTCTAAAGCAGTGGTATAGGGTGAAAATTTATGGAGATATTATTATGTCTTAATCATCTTCTTTTAACTTCACTACACCCTTGTTACCTCATTTTGCCATAATTATCTCCATTCACAAAGGAATCTGAGGCCTAAGGAGATAGAGCAACTTATCCAAAAATTGTTGGAGATGCAATTTGAATGCAGATATGTCTGCCTCCGAAGTCTATGGCTTTTAATTACCTGCCCTCCAGCATAGTTGGTGTTTCAAACTCTAGTCATTTCCTCCATATGATCTATTCTCTTACCCTTCCTTACTAAAAAATACCTGATCATGTCTGGGGTGACTGTGCATAGCCAAAAGCATCTGCTTTCCCATAGCCCCTTGTGGCTAGAGATGCAGATGTGATGCAGTTCCACATAAGGATATTTAAGGCCAGGTGAGGCTTCTGGGAAATTTTTGAAAAGGTCAGATGGCAGGCATGCTTCTGGGGCCTTTTTTCCCTTCTCTCTTTATACCAGGACATGGACCTGAGCCTGGAGGTGGCAGCGTCCATGTAGTAACAATGAGGGGTGAAATACGAGGAGAAGCGTACACATAAGCCTGGGGCAGCAGAAGACAGAACAGCCTTGTACCTGGTAGCATTACTATGCTTCATTCTGCTCCTATACCCCTTCCTCTGGATGCTTTCTTGCATAAGGAAGAAAGATGTATCCTTATCGGCTAAGCCACCTTTAAGATGGTTTTCTGCTATTTGCAGATGAACACATTCTTTTTGGTCCTTTATGGGACATTACTATAAGAATTCCAGGACAAGAGCCAGAAGTCTTGACTGTCTCTAGCTCTGACCTTGAACTGCTTATCATTCTGTCTTCTTTGCTCATGCTCGAAATGCAGGTTCATACCAGGCGATCTTTAACTTTCCTTATAGCATGAGCATTTGGTGATTCTAGAACAATATGAATCAGCACTCTTTCATAATCTAGACCTTGATGTCAAAACATATTTCATATTCTCAGTACTCAGAGTAAGCATCTGCTTAGCAGAATTTTTTTCAACAGCTTTTTCTTCCCCAATCTGATCTTTTACAAGTGTTTTACTGTAGGAGAGGAGAAAGCATTTGTTGTGTAACCATTTAAAATATATCTTGCCCGAAGGTTTATTTTTGCCAACTTTTAGGTGTAGAGTCACTGAGAATCAGAGAACAAGACACTGCCCTGCAGAAACAGGCAACATATGAGAAAACAAAGCTGCATACACAACAAGCTCATTAGGTGAACCAGAAGGAATAGAAAGACATACTGCTCAGTGTCGCTGGACTGACATTCAGTAGGGTCCAGGTGTTCCTTTACCCCTCCAAGTAGCTGCTCTTGGCCACCTTTTGTTCAGTGGAATTAACCCAATCCTATTACTAAGCTCTTCGTTTCCTCCTATTAACCTATTTTTTTACATCTTTTACATGATCAGTATAAAATTCCATTTAACTGAGTCAAATAAATTTTACCTTGGGTCAAAAGGAAATTAGCCTGTGGAGGAAGATTGTCTCTAATCCCAAAGGACAAGCAAGACTCCTGTAGTAAATGTAGCAGACTTAAATCCCTTAAATTTGGAAAGGTTCTGTGAAATGTAACCAGGACTTTGTTCTGCCTCAGTCTACAACCATGTGCAAACTCCAGGACTTCCCTGGGTTCGTTTCCTTATCTGTAAAGTAATTTGTTGCACTGGATAATATCTGAGGTCTCCTATTATGAGGTTGTAAGGCTAACGCTGGTATCTGCATCATGCTGAGAAAGCTTATTCCACACCACTTTGCATTACCGAGCCTTCATATGACCTGCATTTCACCTACATTCAGGCTATGCAGAGGAGCTTCCCAATTGTGCAGCCAGTACAGCTAGAGTAATATCATTTGTTTACAGGAGAGGTAGCATGGCAGATTGGTGGAAAGCAGGAACCCTGGAACCAGAAAGCCCTGAGCTCAAATTCTGATTTCCCACCTGTGGGACTTCAGGTAAGTCAGTTAATTTCTCTGTGCTTTGGTTCATCTGTAAAATGGAAATAATAATAGTAACTACCTCTTAGAGTTGTTTTAAGAATTAAGTCACTTGTTATACAAATGAATGTTAGCATAACATAAGTACTATATGAGTGTTTATTATTTATTTAGCTAACATTTGTTGAGCTCCTGTGCTAAGCACCAGAAGTCCTTTACATCATTCTCTCCTTTTGCCCTCAGAAACTCACACCATTCCATTTATCATATGATAAAGCTGAGGCTTGGAAAAATTGTTTATATCCCCATACATGGGAAATAGGAGACAAGGGAACTCAGCCCTGGCAGCCAGAGTCCAGAGCCCACAATTTTATTTGACGTACTGTAGGAGGACCAGATGCATGAGTACGGGCCTGTGGGGATGAATCAGACAGGTCAGGGAGACTGCAAGGAAGGGTGACAGGCTGTGTCCATGTGTGATGATGAGCAAGGTAGAGTCATTAAAGTGTCAACTAAGAACACAACAAAGTAAATGTCACTGGGCATTTTATCTGCTCCTCAGGCCAGTATTTGGAATAAGGCCTACACAAAATGCTATTAAAAGTGCTGGCAAAAGCCCATCTAGCCCAAGATGCTTCCTTCACTGGTACCTGAAATTCTGCCATTAGCAAGACATGACTTTTCTCTTTCTACTGGAAAAAAAAATGCTCCTGGAAGAGGTAACCTATTAAAGCCCTGACATCCTGATCTTATTTGGCTTAGCAGATCTTTCTGAAAGCAGTGGGCAGCTGGAAGGGTCATGATGCCATGGAGATGCCAGGCTGCAAAGCAGGACAGTACACAGAAGGCAACTTCTCAATTCTACAGCACACTAGGTCTTGGGTATTTTCCTGTGGTTATCCTTGGATCATACGCAAGCATGCTCTGATGGTGAATATATATGTTAAAACATATATAAATAAAATATAAAAGAAGAGTTCACAATGAATCTGAGTAGAAATCATCCACTGTAATTTCCCTTATCTATATGTGGTATGTGTTTCATTATCCCTATGTAGTAACACAATATATAGTTTAATAGCTGAAAAATGAAAATGTGTCATGGTCTAGTTTCCCATTTTCATATGAAATCATCATTTATTTTCAACATTAAAAACCAAGAAAGGGAACATTATTTCTAAGAAACCTAATATTGGGAATCAAGCATTTTAGGTAAGCTTGGACTATAACATTGCAGTGCAGAGTGAATCCTTTGTAGGATTAGATTTCCTCTGAGCTGCCTTCCAGTTTGAAGAGCTTTGAGTTGATGAACCACACAGGAACCGCTGATTAAGCTCTTCCAATGACATTTTGCCAAGATCGATAAGAGCCAAATTACAGCCATCCAATATCTCTGACTTATTATAGAGAAATGATAGCAGACATGTAAAAACTCAAATAAGCAACTCTCTAATCTACATTTTCCTACCATCATGAGGGAACATAGAAAGATAAATACTACATCCCAAGAATGGATATGATCTCTTTGTTGTTCGATATCTTCTAGCATGTGTGTGCCAGGCAGAGGTAGGCACTTATGGGCAAACAAATGAATAGAAGAGAGTCCATGCACTAGATAAACTCAGGTTTCTGGAAAAGTCAGACATGCAAAGGAATGATTGCATCACATGGATGGTGCTGAAGTGCAGGCCAAAGGAAAGAATCTACACCTTGCTGAGAAGAATAGGAAAGGCTTCCCCAAGGAAGGAAATTCTTTACTTGGTTTTAAAGAAGTGAAGTATTTTGATTCCAAAAGACCAGAAAGTTAAAGCATTAATACTATATTTTACACATATATCTGTTCCCTGGACCCATTCTAATACAAGACTAATTACAGGTCTTTGTAGTTAATAAAAAAGAAGAAGAGAGGAATAAACAATAAAATGTATGACAACTCCAAAAACATACATACAGAGACACACACATGCATATAACTATGTGTGAATTATACACTAAAAAGTTGTCTTTAATGGAAACTAATTTAAAGATATTTATATGCACATTAAAAATGAAATCACATGATTAGTCCAAGTCCTCATTGTCTCTTTCTCCAGGACTACTGCAAGTCTTCTATGTGGTCTCCCCATATCCACTCTTATTTTTCTCCAATCCATTCTCAACCCAGAAATTATGGCTATCTTAAACACAATTGGATCAACTCATTTACTGGCTCAGATCTCCTTAGTGGTTTCCCCTGACACTTAGGATGGAATCCAAAAGTCACATGGCCCTGTGTGACCTCCTGCCTTCCTCCCATGCCAACTTCACTTTTTGCCACTTCGCCAGTCATTTCTGCAGCCACATAGGACCTCTTTTCATTTTCAAATGTACAAATCTCTCTTTGCTTAGAAACTTGACTCATTTGCTTCCCTCCATCTTTGCTAAACTTACTTCTTTCATCATTCCGGTATCAGCTTCCCAGCTCCGTCTCTTCCCTCATGGACATCTTCCCTAACCACCTGATATAAAGTGACTCCCATCTTAGCTCCATCACCACACCCTGTTTATTTCCTTCATAGCACTTATGGTGAGATATGGATTAATGGGTAATCACATATATATTAGTATGGTTATTTGCTTAATGCCTGTATATACCCCATTACTGTGTATACTTGTGAAGGTAAGGGCCACGTCTGTATCACCTTTGTCCAGTGCAGTGCATTGGCAATGTTTCAACTCAATAACTCTTGTTGGACAACCCATGAGAATTGACCAATTCAGGTGGCAAAATATATGATTAGTCTGCTTGATAAAAACTCTTTATCCCATTGAAATATGATTATACTGGATTATAAATCACAAAGGAATTCAGGAGGCATATATCACTGCTTTTTGGCATTTTATAAATATAATATTTTATGTATACAATTTTAGAGCATGGGGAATCTTAGAGATTGTTTCATTTCTAACCCTTATTTTACAAGTGAGTTTCCAAAAAAGTGAAGAAAATTGCCATGGTCACAAAGAAAGTTAGTGGCAGCACCACATCAAAACCCAGGGCTCCTAATTTTGGGGACAGCAATCTCTCTACCACCTAGCCCTATAAAATAGAATTCTACAATACCATTCAGAATGCTACACACATGCAAAAAGTGAAATATAGGGGGAAAAAACTAGTCTTGAAATTTACTTTAAGATTATAGTATCCTGAGACAGTGGAAACATATTTATTCTCAGCCACTGTTCAAATAAATAATCAATGAAATGTGTACTGTCCTCCCAGTTCCCAAGTTTTAATTGATTAAATAATTACTTAGAAGAGTACAGAGTGTTTACCTTTTCTAATTCTAGAAAGAATATATAATTTCTTCATAGAGTTATTATGGAGCTAATTTTCTTTTAGGGAGAAATGATAGGTCTTGGGGGAAAGAGCTCACTAGGGCCTTCCAGTTTACTCTAGGCTGGCTAGAAAGGTGGCAACAATTTTGATGTGAGGTCATCAGTAGTGCTAACAGTGATAATTCCGCTTTAAGAAGAATTAGTTAATGAGAAAGTTAAAGATCATGACAGTAGATACATTTTTGTGCATTTATTTATTTCCTTCATGTAATTAGAAGGAACGCCAGAGAGAATTTAGCTCAACAAATGCATCCTTCTGCACAACATTACAGCCTGAGCTTGGGTAAAATCTCTTGCTTCTAAATATTGAACCTCTTAGAAATTAATTACCTCCTTTTTTAGACTTTTCTAAGTGAAACCAATGACAATTTAATACTGAAAATAAGATTATCTAAAGTTTTACCTCTGAAAACACCAAATAACTTCATCATTAATAAAATATAGTAAAAGGTGAGTTCATTGAGGGAAAAAATAGCTTATTACATCTCCTTTAACCCTTAACATAGTTTTGGTGTTACCTACTATGAAAATGTAAAGAATTTTAAAAACATAAAACCAAATGAATAAATTTTCAACAATTCAACATTTTTCTCTCGACTATCATACATCCTTCAACTGTTATTCTTCAAAAAACTTTATTATTTACTTTCATTATTATTTACATTTAAAACATAAATGTTATAAGTCATAAGTGCATTGACTAATACAGTGCCTTATAAAGTTATTTGTATTTTTCTTTGAAAAAAAAGAAGGAAGAGAGGGAGGAAGGGAGGAGGGAAAGAAGGAAGGGATAAGAAGGGATGGGGAAGAAAGGAAAACCTAAACTCTAGAGCCTTAGGAAACAATCGTGCAAAAATAATCAAACCTTATTTCAACCTGCTCTCAAAATCTTAAGCCATAGCAGTGTAATTTAACTATATTATGGTAGAATTCTCCATGACTTCTAATTACATGAATTATCCTAATTATACACTGAAGCAGCATCAGGATTGAATACTGGCAGCCAACATTTCTCTTCCTATAATTGCCTTGCTAAAGCCAACATACCTGAAATCTTAATCTGACCACCAGAAATGTCTAGATTGCAAAATGGATGCCTGTGCTGTAACTGATCTTTTTGCTCTGGATAGGAAAAGGAAAAAAAAAATCTCCTGACATCTGTGACTCTAGCCTTAAGCATCTGGGTTCCAGAAAAACCATAATCCTGAACTCATAACCCAAGTTCCCTCAAAAGTCAGAAAACCCCACCCACACAGAAAATCAATTGGGGCCTTTTCTGTTGCAGAAGAAGCTTCTGCAATATGGTGACCCTAATCCTGGCCACACATGACAGTCCTGGACTAGAGTTTAAGACCTTTAACAACATGCAGTTATCATTCAAACATGACCTTCTCTCCCAAACAGGCAAGGAGTGGCCTATCTTAAGTAGGAACTGAGTTTGAGGTTCAGTTCGAGGGAAACCAGGGACCACATCCTTGCCACCTTCCCAGGTTACTCTGTGCAGCCTCTCTCAGCATTCTATAGAAATGCTCCAAGGAAGGTCTTGGCTTTGTCCTGCAACAACCTATTCGCAGTAAGCTTCAAGTGAAACAGATGGGGAGTGGTGTTGAAAAGAATAATTGACATTGATTTCCCTGTCACACATACACTCGTATACACACATGGGCATTCCTGGTCTTGTTTCATGAAATAACCACACTTCAAGAAATCCCATATGTCCTTAGGGCACCTGGGTGGCTCAGTCAGTTAAGCTTCTGACTTCAGCTCAGGTCATGATCTCATGGTTTGTGAGTTCAAGCCTTGCATCGGGCTCTGTGCTGACAGCTCAGAGCCTAGAGACTGCTTCAGATTCTGTGTCTCCCTCTCTCTCTGCCCCTCCCTTGCTCATTCTGTCTATCTCTCAGAAATAAATAAACATTAAAAATTAAAAAAAAAAGAAATCCATATATCCTGAATCATTAGCCTCTGCTAGTTTGAAACCAGTCACTGTTTCTGGAGGCTGCTTCTCATGCAGTGCAAGCTGTAGGATCATGAGGAATATTACCTTCTGTTTTCCTTCCTGTATTACACACGTATTGCCATTTGGTTAAATATTAATAGATGACAAAAAGAACATTTCAACCCGAGTATTTAACCTGAAAGATAAAATAAAAAGGCTTTCACCTCAAATCTGTCATTATTTAGGGTTGTATAAACAACCAAAATGAAAACATCAAGGAAAAAAATACTCCATATCAGTAATTATTCTGATAAGTCATTAAGTTTCTAGAGGTCACAACTAAAAATTCCAGGAATACATAAGAGATTTGGGCCATATAATACCTAAGGCTTATCATAGCTTTAACCTTCTCTGATTCCATAATGGAAATATAGGGCATGGCCAAAGATGCTGGAGTAGGGAACAGATCAATGGGTACAAGAGAAAAGAAGACTCTCAGAGGTTTTACCTTCTGGAAACATCAAATAATTCCATTACTAATATAATTTATTAAATTAACTTTGCAACCTACTCAGTTACATGTATACCGTACTAAATCTGAAATATTAATATTTCTGAAAATGTTCCCCAAATTTTTTTCTTAAAATGACTGAAATTTGCATAGCAAATTTATAATTCACAAAGTACTTTCAGGTATATTACCTTATTTAATTCTGAAAACAATTCTGCTATTGGGGTTTGAGTATGCATGAACTCTAAGAACCTGGGTTAAAATCATGACTCTTGATCTAAACCCCACACAATCCCTCATTTTCCTCATCTATAAAATCAAAACAATAACAGCACCAACCTAAGAGTGTTATGGGATAAATTAAATGAGGTAATATGTGTACGTAAATCACTTAACACTTGATGTTAGTTAAGTATTCAATAAATATATGCTATTACTATCCTTGTGGAAGACTGTATTTTCCAAAGAGACTGACACATGTTTGTCCTATAGTGTGACATTGTCACTTCTCTATTGAGAAATGGAATCTGTGTTCCCTCCCCTTGAAATGACCTTATTTGACTTCTGAAGCCAAGTTATAAATGTGATTCAGCTTTGACTGGCCATCTAGGGATACTTGCCCTTGGGAACCAGCTACCACACCATGAGGAAGCCAAGCAGCCATGTGGAGACACCATGTGTAGATGTTCAGCCACAGCCAGAGGTCCTAACAGACATCCAGCATCAATCACCAGACCAGCGAGTGGATAATGTCCCAGATCATTCTAGCCCCCAGCCTTTGATCCACTGTATCTGATGCCAACTAGAGAAGAGACCAGCTGTCCTCACTGAATCCCACCCAAATGCAGATTCATGAAGAAAAGTAACTTTGTTACGTTAAGCTACTAAATTTCAGGAAACTGAATCTTGCCCAAGGTTACACAACTATTAAGAGGCAACAAGTGAACTCAAATGCAGATTTTTTTTAATTCCAAATCATATTCTCTTTCCATAATTTAAAATTTGGAAAGTTATCTTACTCAAGAATATCCTGAGCATATGCCAGGCTCATTGTCACATCGTAGGTTGATCCCATCCCATCTCTGATAATTTGAACCCAGACGGTCATGGGCAAGCCAACTGCTGTCTTTCTGGTGACTTCCTTGGCTCCTGAGATAGGGATTTCTGTTTCTGCTTCTGACCTTCTCCTTATTTAGCTACTAGTTTAGGCTGACTTTTGTGACTTCTGAACCTGAAATAATAATGCACCAATAATATGCCACCCACTAAGCCATCACCTGAAGGTTGACGCACATAAGAGCCCCTCTGTTAGTCTTAGCCTGCAGATCCTTCTGTATAGGCCCACCTCTCCCCCTTTCTTCCATTTCTTTCTATGGAAATAAGTAACTATAAATCTACAATCAGTAGCACAGTGTTGTGAAATATAACTATGCTTCTCAAATAAAAACTAATGTTAACTCCTCAGCCAAGGAAAATGTAACATGGAACTAATGAAGCCTTAAGCTTCACAGCTCCTCATTTACAGGGGCCCCTTCTAAGACTCTGGGAGGGGCCATAGCAGTGTACTTACAAACATATATTTTTATTAAATTTGCCAAGTGCAATATATTTATTTTTCTTAAAGAAGACCCTCCAAATCAGACCCAGCAATCTTGAATCTGCCCTATTCCTGAGAGTGGCTTAGTCAAACTGGATCACCCACTGCAGCTATTAACTTCTGTTAATAGCTTCTGTTTCTGCTTAAAACAATTTCATAGCAGTGAAGTTAGAGAGGTTTCTTCAGAATGAGTTTAAAACTTTCTTCAATAGTAAAGGTTATTGAAGCTCCTCAAATTAAGGAATAAAATTAGGATTTCAATAATGAAACACACAGGGGAACCTATCGCCTCTCCCCCAATGATTACAAATTAAAGTGATATGAAGCAACTAATGAGAGATTTAGAAGAACACTTGAGGATTTGAAAATTCTTCTGTAACAGATCAGTTTGAAATGAAATAATTACTTAATTCAGAGAATATTTTGATGCCCTGTTTCAGCACATTTTGAAAAATGATCTTAGCCCCAGTTGAGCAAAAAAATTGATAAATTTGTTAAAGTTCAAACTGTATACACAGTGTGCTTTTTAAAAATATGTGTAGAGGTACCTGGGTGGCTCAGTCAGTTAAATGTCTGACTTCAGCTCAGGTAATGATCTCACGGTTTGTGAGTTCAAGCCCTGCGTCAGGTTCTGTGCTGACAGCTCAGAGCCTGGAGCCTGCTTCAGATTCTGTGTCTCCTTCTCTTTCTGCCCCTCTCCCACTCATGCTCTGTCTCTCTCTCAAAAATAAATAAACATTTTTAAAAAATTTTAAATATGTGTATATTTGTGCACAAACATCCATGTACCAAAAAGATATAGGAAATCAAAATGTCAAAAAGGTACAGTGAATATCTATTAGCAGTGAGATATTTTCTTCCTTTATATTTTCTTCTATTTTAGAAACATTTTATAGTGAACGTGGACTATGTTTATAATAAAAAATATAAAATAACTTTCATTGTCAAGAATCCTTTTATTTCAAGAAGCAGTTCAAATATGATTATATTTGCATTTACTTTAGGCTTCATTAAGACTAATTCAGTTTACCCAGTTTGGATAAACTTTTGATCCCTCTGTTAGAAGAAGCCTCTCTAAGGATCTATACAAAAATATAAAGTAGCAACTTTTTGCAGCTGAAAATTATTTTTCTCTCATTTCTGGCTTCAATATAACTAGAAACAGGTAGGAATATATCCATTCTTCAGAATTTAAAAATATCATATTAAAAGCAAAGATGATTAGAAAACAACCTGAACTTTAAGCAGCTTAGACAAATACTCTCATCAGTTAAATTAAATCATGAATTCATTTTCACATAATGTTTTGATTTCCATTTACTTTTAAACATTTCCAGAATAGGCTGCTTCCTTCAAGCATCAGGTGATAAAATGAAGGAGTAATTCACCACTAATTAGGAGTCTGAGTAAGTGAATTAGAAAAAAAAACCTGGGAACATATGCCAAGTATGATAAGTACTCACATAAATAGCAACTCTGAATGGAGAAAAGAGGAAAAAATAAAAGAGCCTAGTTCTTTAAAGAAGCTACAGAAGGTGATAAAGACAAAATTATTAGCCTAGCCTCAGACAAATTTAGAAGATAGACCTAAACTCTCAATGTATAAATTATACCTTTGATCTATAATATAATGATGACAACTAGAAAGAAAAAACATAACAAAAGGGAGAAGGGAGGAGGGTAAAGGAGGGGGGAAGAGAAGGGAAGAAAGGAAGGAGAGAAGGAGAGAGAAGGCAGAGAGAGAGAGAAAGAAGGAAGGGAGGAAGAAAAAGGGGGAAATTATCCCTATGGTCTAAATACCAACTGTACCCCCCAAAAGACTATGCAAATGGCCAAAAATGGCCAGAAAATAGATAAAGTTGTGTATAATAACTAAATTAAGATGCAATGTTCTCTGTGCATATTTAATTGTCTCAAATGAAATAATATCAATTAAAAATAAAATAAAGTTAACTTTTGTGGATGGGGGTGGTAATGATGTATTTTTGTCTACCCTTTCTTTCACAGAGAATATAACAGCATCTATTCTAATTCCATGATTTGGCAAGTGGCAATTATCAAAGGTAAGTTACAGAGAAATATAAAAAGTAGCTTGGATCATTCTTAAAGCTCAAACCCATTTGGAGTGACAGCAAGTTACACAATGTTGAAGCATTTTAAAGAATTCTTTTGTCACTTAAATGATGTCAGTAGCATTAGATAATTAACATAATTTTACTCACATTGCTAATAAATAGTTTCATCTTTTTGTTTAAATAATGAGCTGGAGTTTTAAAAATTTCCTGATTTCAGGAAACAAGTAATTTTTCTCTCCTCAGACCTCTGTGGCAATTAATGCAACCTGAAGAAATTTAATTGGATTAAACTCTAAAATATAAATGACCACAAAGGAGTTGTTAAAATGATAAGCAAGTATTTAAAGTTATGAGGGGACCAAAAGTGCTCAGTGTCCCCATTCTTCAAACCCTATTCATGACTATGATCATTGAACTGATGTGTGTTTATTTCTCAGAAATGTTTATCATACTATGGCCAAACCTTTATTCCACAGAAAGAGGTGTAGCTGATACTTAGATCATGGAAATAAATGTTGCCAACACAACAATTATATAGATAGAGATATAAATGTTGATAAACATATACATTTACTAATGTACTATAGTGATTGCTGTCTCTGAAGGGATAAGAAAAATGGACAACAGACTGATATATCTGGAGAAATTAAACATTTAGTGGATTGAGACAATCTCTTCCAAAATCAGTGCAAGTATTTAATGTCTTCTTTAAAATCAATGAGGAGGAAAATATTACATATACCTGTAGTCTTTAGCCAAATTATGAAACCATAAAACTTAACATTTTAAGTAATGCTATGAAGTCTCCAGTGTTCTATATTTAAATTAATTTGTTCTTTTGAAAAATATGGCTTTGGAAAGCATTGGATTGATTAAAATCACTAGTTCAATTTTTCCAGGCATTTGCTTTTTAATAGGTAAAGTATAAAAATAATTTGATTTCTTTTTTTTAATTTTTTAAGTTTATTTATTTATTTTGAGAGAGAGAGCGGGGGAGGGGGGTGCAAGGAGAAGAGAGAGAGGAAGAGAAAGAATCCCAAGCAGGCTCTGCACTGTCAGCACAGAGGCTGATGTGGGGCTCCATCCCAGGTACCGTGTGAGATCATGACTTGAGCAGAAACCAAGATTCTAATGCTTAACTGATTGAGCCACCTAGGCGCCCCGGAAAATAATAGTGAATTTCTACAGTTATTAAGATATTGAAAAATGTGTGCAAAGCATGTGGCACAGTACCTGACACTTAATATTTTTGAAACAATATTTCAAAGCTTAAACTAAAAGAAAGTGATGCGTTTTGTAAAATAAACTATACTGACTCCTCAGAACTAAGAAAAAATTTTTTTGCTAATACTAAAAACTGAGTTTTTTCTGCTTTGTGATGGATATCTGAGCATATGTATTAATCTTTCCTACTTCCCAGGATGCCACTCAAAGAACACAAGAGATTTAAAAATAAAAATGAATCCATGGTAGCACGAGAAACCTGGGAAGGGTGCCAGCCACAGACCAGAACAGTGGGGAGTTTCTAGAAGACACAGGCAGATGGGTTCAGATTGATGGTAAAATCTCACAGAGCTGAACCTATAGCACCAGAAAGGCACAAGAGAAGACTACTAAGGAAGTGAGCATTCCCCTCAGAATCCAAGAAGAACACCAAGATGAAAGCAGGGACTGGAAGCACAACTGGGTAGTGGAATGGTGAGCTGCAAAATTACTGTACTGCTAATTGTACCTTAAGCCTCCAGACTAATGCCTCAAAAAGAGCTCTTTAAATAAAATGTAAGCTCTGCCATAGGAATCTTACAGAAGTTATTGGGACAAAAGAAGGATAGTACCACGTGGCGCTTCAGTAATTTCGGTTCCCTTGTGAACATGCGGCCCCTACATCTATTAAGCAAACTCTGTCAGTAATCTAGAAGAAATGTCTTCTGACCACAACCATACACCGTCTCTCCACCCAAATCTTTATGAATCGAATCTAAATTCACTCACTGAAGGAAATATTTTCTTCACATTTGCTGGGAAATAATCTTCAGCTATCATCACTTACCAATCTCAGACCTCAATTATGAATACAAATATTTCAGAAAAGCCAATAATGTGAAAGTGGTTGTTGAACTCAACATCTTCAAAAACAAAGTTAATATTCATAGAAGCTTAAAATAAATATAATTAGAATTCTTAAAAACTTCAAGAGATGTTATATCCACAAAAATTAATGAACATACTAAAAAAAGAGAAGTAACTGGATGTGTTCATGGCATTGATTGCAGTGATGGTTTCACTCATTTCCAAACTCATCACATTGTATACATTAAATATGTAGACCTTTTTGTGTATCGATCATACTTCAACAAAGTGTTTTTTAAATTAAAACTAAGATTGCTTGAATGACAAATTTAAGTAAAAAACATCAGAATGATACAGGGTTAAAGCTGAATTAGTGAACTACAAGACTGTGCTGAGAAATCCTCCCATCTTCAATGTGGCAGAACAGAACGATGAGAAAGACTGAGATAGAAGAACAGTCCAGAAGACCTAACATCTACCTAACAAGAAAAAAATAAGATGTAGAAAATGATGAAGAAAATAATAGAGGAAATTTTACTTGAACTGATGAAGTCCAAAATTTTCAGAGAGGAATTACTTGAATTGAATTTGCTCCGGGGATTTTGTAGTAGGCATAGGGTAACTTGTGGAATATAATCTACATGCCATCCAATACAATTTGTAAATTCCAAAGATAAGAAATAAAACCTGTCATCTTACCAATGAAGGAAAAATGTTTGCAAAAAAAAAAAAATCTGAAATCAGACTGGCATCAGAATTATTACTTCTCTTAAAATTAAGAGTCTGGGGAGACACCACGGTGGCTCAGTTGGTTAAATGTCCAACTCTTAGAGTGCCTAGGTGGCTCAGTCGGTTGAGCATCCAACTTCGGCTCAGGTCATTATCTCATGATTCACAAGTTCAAGCCCCATGTCAGGCTCTGAGCTCTCTGAGCCTGCTTCAGATTATGTGTCTCCCTCTCTCTCTCCCTCTCCCCAGCTTGTTCTCTCTCCTCTCTCTCTCTCTCTCTCTCTCTCTCTCTCTCCCTCTGAAAAATAACTAAAAACATTTTTTAAAAAATTTTTTAAATAAATTTCCAACTCTAGATTTCAGCTCAGGTCATGATCTCACAGTTCATGATATCGAGCCCCTGCTTGGGATTCTCTCCCTCTCTCTGTCTCTCTCTCTGTCTCTCTCTCTCTCTGTCTGTCTGTCTCTCTCTCTCTCTCAAAATAAATAAATAAACTTTAAAAAAAAAGAGATTTATCTCTCCTCAGAAAATACATTCAAATAACTTTCCAGGTTTTAAGTTTTATTAAAACTACAGGCTTCAAACAATACTAAGAGGTGAAATTTAGTATACTTTATATTTGATTCTAGAAAAGAATTAAAAACCGATCACAAAGTAGGAAAAATGTAATGCACACATGGATGTACACACACACACGCACTCACACACTATACTATGGATTTTTATCTCTTCTGGAAAACAAATGTAAAATTCCTAAACATAATATCTGAGTGAAAAAAATATAGAAGGATATTAAAAGAAAATATTATTCAATTGTCAGACTGGATTTATTCTAGAAGTAAAAGAATCATCCAACATTAAAAAAAGTATTAAGAGTCAGTGTGTTAACTATTTAATTACATGATCATCCTAACATGAGGGAGAAGTCTCTGATAAAACTGAAGACTTGCTCTTGAGTTTTAAGAATTACACTAAATTAGTACTTACAACACTGGTTTCCCTCTCCTACAATACCTCGTGCTCTTCCTCTCCAGCCAGAGCCAGGTAGAATGGCTCCCGCAAAGAAGGTGGCAAGAAAAATAAGGGCCACTCTGCCATCAACAAGGTAATGACCAGATAATACACCATCAACATTCTCAAGCGCATTCACGGAGTGGGTTTCAAGAAGCGCTCCCCTGGTGCACTCAAAGAGATCCGGAAATGTGCCATTAAGGAGGTGGGACCTCTAGATGTGCTCATTGACACCGGGCTCAGCAAAGCTGCCTGGGCCAAAGGAAATGAGGAATGCTCCACAGCGTAATCCATGTGCAGTTGTCCAGAAAACGCAAGGAGGATGAAGATTCACCGGGCAAGCTCTCTATGTTGTTTACCTATATACCAGTCGCCACTTTCAAAGATCTACATTGAATGTGAATGAGAACCAATCACTGATTGTCAAATACAGTATAAAACTGCAAATAAATAAATAAAAATTATATCAAAGTTAAAGATAGATGAAATCTCTCATAAATTGTTGAACGGTATCTACCAAATACAAATAAACACATTAAGAGGTAAACACTGAAAAGACTTTAAACAAAGATATCTATTGTCAGTGTAATTATGTAGAATTGTTCATAGCTAATGCAAAAGACAAGAAAAAAGATTAATCATTCAACATTACCTGGTAAGCACCAAAAGTCATTTTGTAGACTGTCTGTTTATTAGTTAACAGTGAGATAAACCAGAAAACTAGTTAGAACTAAAATGAAGGCACACAATGCTAGCCAGATACAAGATCACCCAGCCAAAATCAGTACTCTTCTTATAACCAATTATGAAATATTATGAAAAACCTCTAATTCACAATTGAAAAAGCAAATCTAAAATTACTAGGAATCAACTGAACAAGAAATGTGCCAGACCTATATGAATGGGAAGACAGCATTATAAAATTATAGCTTAATTTTCATTGCTTTTTTCTTACTGAAATTTGGTAGTTAGTGCCAAAATGAATTTGAAGAATAAGCAGACAATATAGTCAAGTAATAGGGAGAACGAATCATGGGAGGAGATGGCATGCTGCAGATAAAGTTACAACTAGATCAACACAACTGCAGTACTGGCTGCCACTTGTTGAGAACTTAACTGCGTGCCAAGCACTGCTTTAAAGCACTGCTTTAAGTTTGAGATATAACACACATGCGCACACACTTATTTAATCTTCAAAACAAACCTATGATTATTATCACCATTTTAAGATGAGGAAATTGGCCACAGAGAAGTTAAGTAACACGTGTCACATTGGAAGTACCTTAAAAGTCTATAGGATTGACGGAAGTCACTCAGTTTACTCTATCTGAATATCAATTGTCTTGAAAATAGAGTTTTTGACCGAACTATCATCTTAGCATCTGAAGTGCAGATTTTTTGGGTTGTTGGGAGAATCACCATGTACTTCAGTCCTTAATTATGCATTTGATAAATTGATACGTTTTCAAGAAAAACTAAAGACCCTAGTATATCTTCAGTATCCAAAGTACTGGAATGATGCCTGAACAATAATAAATCTGAACACTAAATTTCTGGCATAAAGCATCTTATTATTTATGTATTTCCCTAATTTTTTAAATGGAAAAGCAATAAAAAATTTGCATTTATTGTGAGGATTACAGGAGAATATATGTGATTTACATAGTCTATTTATTGGCTGAATAAATGAATATCCCCATTACTCAAACATAACTAATATTACAATTTTAATACATTTCTTTCGAACCAGTTTGACAGTTGTAATACTAGAATAATTTAGGAGTCAGCCTTCTTTCACTAATTGTGTAATAATATTTTTTACTATGTTTATATTGTTACTTAACCATGATTTTGAAGCCACTGAATGGAGATATCCTAACTTGAATAAGCATTCCACAACTATTGCATTTATTTTGAGTTCATTTTGTTTTGCTTTTATAATTATGCACACCACCTCAATGAATTGTTTGTGCATTTGTCTCCTGCTTCCAATTATTTTCATTAAAAAATGGAAATCATGAAAAAAGACTATAAATGTTTTTATTTTCAATCCATACCAGATTGCTTTCCAATTTGTGGTGGAAAACAATCTACCACAAATGTACAGGAATATCAGTTGCAAACTCTTTGCAATTTTGAGTATTCATTATTTAAAGCTACTTTTGCCAGTTTAACAGGCTCTAAATAATCATTATTACACCACACTCTTAAAACAATGTTCCCAATACATAGTTGTTTTTAGTAAATGAGATCTTCCTTTCCAAATTCTTGAGGTGGTAAAATTAAGCAACAGATTCCATAGCAGTTCAAAGTGCTAAATACACACCTTCTACCTCTGTCTTTTCAGCTTTGACATGTTGTCAACCAATGTAATTCATAAAAGGAATTCATTCATATAGATCCAAAAATTTACTAAGGGAAGCTAAGATTTGGGAGGGGTACATAGCTTAATTTTTTGAGACTCATGGCAAGAAACTATGTCCAATACAGAGCATTTCTCAATCCACAGAGAAGATTCAGGATTTACAGTTCAAAACACCTACCTCAGACCAGCTCTCTCTCATTCTCAAGAGAAATGGCTACAGGTTAATGGTTTGCTGTCACATCTTTCATAATATACCTAATAGATGTGAATCATATATTTTTGTTTTCACAAAACCTTACTCTGAAAGTATCATCTGTTTCACTGTCATTCATAATCCTTGTTGCAAAAGTTTGGGGAGAAAAACAGTTGAAGTTCTAGGTATTGAAACATCACTACCATCTCACCCTTAGCCTTCAGTAAAAAGCTTTAAAGAATGCTGTTTTGTATTTCACAGATTTTAGAGAGGATGAAATTAAGCTATCCTCATTTGAATTCTCACTTTCAAAGTCTTCCTTTTTTCTCTCTCTCTAAAAGAGTACATATGCTTTCTTCTGGAGGGCCTGAATTAACAGCACAAATGCAGCAGTGTATTTAGTATAAGATAAGGCCCTGTTAGTACTCCATCTTCTCTTGCCTTGTACCAAATTCAAGGGCTCAGTGGGATACCTTAAGGTTTTAAGCTGCAGGAGGAAGTCATCAAACAACAATGCAAGTTTCATGGCTCAACTGTTCTAATCAGTTTACTGTGTGTGTGTGTTGAGTATCTAAACAGGTTTTGGCCCTATGGAGGAAACAGAAATATGCAGCATGATGTGTACTCTCAAAAAGTTTCCATATGGGCTGGGAAACTAAAGTTACATCCCACTTACTATTAAAGACTGGGCAAATCAAAGGAATAAAAGTAATTTTGATTTCATGGTTTTGCTCCTGTCTTGTTGCTGGATTTTATTTGACAGTTTTGTCAAAAAGAAATATGAAGCTTGAAGATTTACAGGAGTGAAAGAGAATTTTATCAAATAATGATTTGCCTTTAACTTATTAAGGTTTTATCCTTTATGTTGATTATTTTTAAAGGTACTAGATGACTGAAAATCAAACAAATATTCTTAAATGATATATTTTGAAGCTGAAGGCAGTCAGTGTACTTATTAATCATCTGAAGGTGACCCTCTATGAAGAAAATGAGGAGAGACAACAAAAAGGGCCACCAATTCAGGAGAGAGCTAAATTGGCTCAGTTTTGGAGTTGCATAAAACCCAAGAGGCATCTTTAATTCCAAACAGAAGACAATTTAAAAAACCAGTGCATGTCCCTGAGTGAGTGATCTGAATGTGAACATACAAAGGAAAAATGTAAGAATCTTCCCACTTCTTATGCATAGAAACAGTCAAAAATGGCTCTTGGGAAGCTGTCCTTCAGGACAAAACCTTTACCCAGAAGTCTGGATAGAGAGGTTTCTATCTTGATCTCTCTTCTGTAACAAAGAAAAAATATAATACATGCTCTGAAGCCAGAAAAATTCAAATGCTTTGGCATTTCCAAAAAGAAATAAACTTTCAGGGTCTAAGTAACAGTATGTATCTCAATAAAGGACTCCCTAGTTCTGCTTATCTGAAAAGCAGATGGTGTGGCAAATAAAAAAGAAAAAGACTTTTCTGAAGACAGGCCCTTCCAAAATGGTAAATGGAGCCTTCATCCCTTATACTGATGTTATTGTTTTCTCTCTCTCAGATAATCATATAAAAATCAATGTTTTTCCAGAATGGCCATTAAATACAGATTGAGGTAAGAAATATGCATACTTACATACTCCACTACATGTGAGTTGTTATTACAGAATTCATCGGATAACCTCATATATTGATTAAATTACTCAGAACAGTGCTTGTCTTTCTACAGAAAGGCTATTTCTGAGCAGCACACTAGACCGACACTGACATCTAATGAACACTATCAGGTTTTCTATGCCACAGTGTGCCACACTGTGTAGGCAATGCAATAGTATGACATGTAGACCCCGCATTTAAGGAGCTTACGGTGTAGTTATAATAATGAACTATATATATGAAGGTGGAATAAAAATATGTTGAACACTTAACTATCAGTATTTGAACTAAGTGCTTTTCTGTGTCTCCTATTCAGCATCCCCAAAAGTAAGGGGGACCTTGTCCTCTCTATTGACTTCTTACCGAATTAGAATAAAACCCAAACTCCTTACTAATACCAAAGGCCTCCCATGATTTGATCCCTCCCTTTCTCAGCAATCTCACCCCCTACATCTGATCACAGCACCTGCTCACTATGCCCCAACTGTTCTGGCCTTCCCTCTTTTCCTCCAAGATATCTCAAACCTGGGGGATTTCACACTTCCAGGTCTTCCTGCCTGGAGAACTCCTGACATCAGGTCTTTGCAAGGCTAACTCTACTCATCAGTCAAGTGCCAGGATAAAGTATCAATTTCCTCATAGAGCATTTTCAAGACCACCCTAGCTAACGTAGATCTTTCTTACAGTCACCACTTTATCATCTGGTTTTGTTTTTAGTATCATTTCACACTTGCTTACATTCTCTTGATTATTTGTTAGTCTGTCTCTGCTCACTCTTTTTGTTGTATCTTTTTCTTTAAGTTTATTTATTTATTTTGAGAGACAGAGATAGTGTGAGTGGGGGAGGGGCAGAGAGAGAGATAGAAAGAGAGAATCCCAAGCAGGCTCCATGCTGTCAGCACAGAGCTCAATCCAAGGCTTGAACTCACAAAACCGTGAGATCATGACCTAAGCCAAAACCAAGACTTGTACGCTTAACATACTGAGCCACCCATGTGCCCTGTTGTATCTTTTTCACCACTGTGTGCACCTGGAATATAGTAGGCATCAACAAATACTTTTTAAATGAATTAATTAATCCTCACTTTACAGATGAGTTAACAGAGACCAAAAAAATGGCATAAAGCTAGTAATTAGCAGTCAAGATTTGAGCCCAAAGTCCATGTTTTTCACCTTATCTGTACCTATCTAATTCAGCATAGTCAAATAACTACACAAAATAGCATATGAGTAAATACAAAATAAATGGCATAAATAACAAGTATTTATAGAAAAATACCTCCACACTGGCTTTGTCAGGGACAGCTTTCAAGAAGGAGGTGAACTTAAACTGAACCTTAGAAAATGGGTCATCTCACGACTGACTGGGAGAAATAACTGGGTGAGCACAGACAGACAGGAAAAGCACATGCCACCTCTGGAATAGCAGGAGAGGCTTCTGGTAGGAGATGGTGGAAGCACACCACATTTTGAATCTTAACACTCACATCTCAGAGGGAACATTCATCAGCTAGGTGATAGTGATCATGTAACTTCTCTCTCAGTTTCCACGTTTGTAAAATCTGCCATACCAATTTTACAGTGTTAATGTTAATGTTGACAGAATATTAATGTATTAATACTAATGGAAGTATTCATATATATATACATGAATTATATGTAGCATATCCCTAATATATAATATATTCGCATATAAATATATGGAAATAAATGTATCATCTGTTATATATACATATATATGAGCACTTGAAAAATGTAAAGCCAAAAACAACTTCAGCATAAAATGAAGAAAGCCAGTTAGAATTAAATAGCAGAAAACTTAACTAATGCCAGTCAATATAAATATGAACAATTGCAATTCTTTGTAATTTTAAAACATTTATGATTATGACCCACTAATCATAAAATCAAGGAGACAGACCTGTAAGGAGAAACAGGCATCTCCACACATGAGTAAAGTAGTCCCTCAGATAACGAAGTACTGATGTGGAAATGAGGTCCTCAGTTCAGAGGCATGGGAAACATTCCTCCTGACTTCCATAGATACACTCTAAGAGTTCATTTCCTCAAAACCTACCTGTCAAATGTATCTATTTATCTCTCTAATGGTTTGTGAAATATATGCAGTTGAGAGGTGATTAAAGGGAGGAAAATCAACAACCATCCAATGAGATATAATGAGTTCCCAGGGGTAATCCCATTTCTGGCTTGAAGGATGAAGCTCCAGTAGGAACACCCACCCTCTGGCTGCCAATAAGAGACAAAGCAGCAATTTCCTGCAGGAAGCCTCTGAGGGCCCTCAGGTTAGCTATGCTGTGGGGCTCTTTTACTGTGCCTGGAAGCATTATAGGTACATAAGTGAATATTAAAGCCAGAGAAAAACTATGCAGACACTGACAACAGAAAAATATATGTTTGAACTGGCATGCCATGACATTTTGCCCAGATGTTTGTGTTTATTTTGCATATTGTTCATCTATTGTACTTTTTGTATTTTATCTCCTATGGAATAGTAACATCATTTAAAATAAATATTCACAGAAAAAATTTTTCAAGAAGGTGCTAAATGTTTTTTTAATCCTAGCAGAGAAGAAAAAGGAGATGTTACAGGAGGCCATGCTCCTGGTGACAGAGACAGAACATTGCAGGAACTGTGTCAAGGGAAACCTTGCAAATTCAGCTTACTAGAATAAAGGCACATTAAGAGGCCACTGAGACCAGGGAAAGAGAAACTATTTATAGTCAAACCACCAAATGCTGTCCAGAGTATAAAAAGCAAGTTAACTGCCCTTGGACATACAGAATCAAAAAAGCAATAAGGCTAGAAAACATTTATCTTTGCTTAACCCATAATTATAATAACTTAATGTGTACTGATCGTCATTCTAGGTGTACTAGGGTACACAAAGATTACCCAGCCTCATAACATGTCTTCAAAACACCTCCAGTCTGGTAGAGGAGTTGGTCCTCAGACACAGGGACTGCTATCACAAAGTTGACTAGATTTAAGTGGGTTGAGAGTTACAGATGATGATAGTAGCTCAGTGAGGTGATAAATTAGAAGATGTCATTGATAGTCATTTAGAAGGTCAACAGCTATAAATTTGCAGGCTCCCTGGATACAAAGTTCTCCTCAGTTTGGGAGATGTAGCCCTCATGACAGAATCACTGGTTAAAAGAACAATCCCGGTGAGAGCTAAATTGAGAATTTGCTCTCTGCATCATATGGAATGTCACAAAGGACACTACAGTTCAAGGAGGGAAGGTTTCCTATAAGAAGGGCAAACTAAGAATAAGCTCCCTGAAGGCCAGGTTGTTTCTGAGAATAAAGCCCTGGACCCACCCCTTGATCAGCCAGGGATTACTTTCCTCATTCTGCCATGAGAACAGAAGCCCTGGCCATCCACAAAGATACCTGAGATTCTGTAATGAGGCAACATAAATGTGCTCGTGCTGTACGGAAGCTAACAAGATTACGCAGCTGACCTTCTGCATCAGAATTTAAGTTTGCATTTACAGTACATTTCCATTAATCAAGACGCTTTCTTTTACATTTTTACCAGATAAGTAAGTATTCCTAAACACTATAGGTTTAATTAAATCTGACTTTGTAGTTTATCTGACTTTTCTCACTCAACATCATGTTTCATGTTTTTATCCTTTCTTCTTGCATGAATTCCATTATGAGTATACCCACTTCCTTGCCCATTCCAATGTGGGTACAATGGCTAATTTTGAAGTACTCAGCCCACTGACCATCTCTGGAGCATATACCAAGGTTGACCATCATCTCTCTGAAATTCTCTCCTCGCCTGCCTTTGACAGCAAAGCTCTCCCAGTTTTCCTTCTATCACTTTGATGGTTCTTCAAAGCTTTTACTAAGTGCTCTTCCTCAATGTTCCCCCCATGGACTCTAGGTCTGCTTTAGATATCTTTCTTTAGCTCCTCCTTGTACGTTATCACTAGGCAACCACTCCTTCTGTAGCTCTGGTCCCCAACTACTTTTCTAGGATAATTTTTCATGACTTTCACCTTTGTGCCTCTTTGTATGCCACCACTCCACCCTGCAATTTCATCTCCCATCTTTACCCTTTAGTTTCCCAATCAAATGTTTCCTCCTGTGACGTTTTCAGGAACACTCTGCCAGCTTTAATGGCTCTCTCATCTGTGTTCCATGAGCACATTGTGCAATCCTCCACTACAGCACTTATTGTCTTGTATTGTGACCATTTGTGCATGTCTATATCCCTCACTAGAGGACAAGGAATTGTGTCTTATTCATCTCTGTATCCTCAAGAGTGCCTGGTATGTAAATGTTGCCAGAATGAATGAATCTGTTTACTTGGTAACCTTTATGAGTTTCCTGTGCTGGGGGAAGCCTCACAGCATTCGCATTTGTGCTATGTTTGTCTGCCAAAGCTGCATCAAACTTTTACGTGGTAGGTGTTGCAGGTTGGGCTCTCTCGGAAGCACACTCTGAGGTGGAGACTGGCATGCAGGATGTTTATTATGTAATGCTCTAGGGATCAATATCTGTAGAAGTAAATGAAAAGAAAGAGAAAGAAGCAAGTCGAGGCAGAGGCAAACATCAAGCGGTGATGCTGTCTCAGTGGAAGCCTTTGCTGACACTACAGGGGGGGTCTGAGGCTAGAATGTCCAAGGTGAGGTCACCAAGCTGGGACTGTGTATTCCCTCACCTGCATCAGAAGTGGCATGACTTCTTTCTGGCCAATCCCTGAAGGGCTGTTACCACTAAAAGTGACACTGTTGGTCACAATCCTAACTTCATAGTGTCCATCACAGTATAAAATGCTGTTTAAAAGAATTTTATAAATCAATATCCTAAGTTATGCATAATGTCTATTAAGTAGGATTTCCTACATAATGTATCTACATCATTATGAAAAAATGATCATTGCCAGTTTCACCATGCTTGTTATAAAAGTTTCTATTCTAACTTTAAAATCTGTTTTCTTCCCTCTGGCTTTGTGCCAACACGCCTAAAGGTCAGTCACCCCATACATAAGGTCCCCCAGAAGGACATCACAAAAGCTGTACACAGAGACCCTTGCAGCGAGAATTTAACATGACTCCATTTGGAAAGGTTGAAGTGACAGAAAGCAAAGTATTTGGTTGTTCAGCAGGTAACATTAATGAAGTGCACAGTTCCGTTTTCTCAGTCACATTTCTGTGAACATTGGAAATAAAAATTTTGAAAATCTCCACTTAATGCCAATGCATCTGGATATCTAACTTCTGGCTAAATATGCCAGTTTCTTCACAAGTTTTTTCTTCCATTATTTTGTATACCTAACAGTGTGAAGAAGAAGAAAAAGAAGGGGTGGGGAGTGGGTATTTGTATGATTCTTCCTTGGGCAATCTCAAAATATAAGCTGCCAAACTAGAAGGATTCTTCACATGGGAAAACCATAATGCTATTTACTCCAGAAAGGGTAAAATTTGCACTTTTTATAATTCTTCTAGAGTAGTCCAACATATGAATCACTAAAATATGAAACACACAGGTATGCGAAAAAGGACTGTACCAAGAGACAGGGCAATAAAGACTAGAGTGCAAGAAATCTGCATTCGTAGATTCTGATTACTGTTTTCTGAGGCTGGCATAACAAAAGGCTTTATGCGACTGCCAGGTTTCTGGAATGAGCAAATAGATGAAGTGTGGTGCTCTTAACCAGGATAAGATATATATAGAGGAGGAGCAAGTTTGGGAGAGAAGATTATGAGCTCAGTTTTGTAAATCCTCAGCTGAGATGGCTGGACACTATCCAGTGGAGATGTAAGATAGTTTTAGATCTTAGATCTCTCAGTCTGCTGAAGGCTGAGCTAGGAATATGAATTTGGCAGACATAAGTTTAAAGACTCATTCATTCATGCATTTATCATCCAGCTAGCTATGAGCCAGGTACATGCTGGGCTCCAGAGAAAAAGAAGTTACTGTGGTGAATAATAGCTGATACTATGGAAGTGGATGACACCATACAAGTAAGGATAGAAGCAGTGAGAAAAAAAACAATGACAAGACCCTTGGAAGGATCCAGAATGAGGACATGGGCACTGGAAGAGAAACATGAAACTAAAAAAAAAAAAAAAAAAAAAAAGGTTGGATGGGCAAAAGGAGAACCAGAGAAGAGTAGGAGCTCAGAATTTAAAGGAGAGACAAGAACTGGACAGAGTTGAGGCTGTTACATTAGGAAGGCTTCCCTGTAGGACTTACCTTGAACGTTGGAATGTGCCACCTCACCTGTGATAATATCTGGCTGCAAGAATAATAGATCTAGTGTGCTGCCATATTAAAACATTCGAAGGTAAATTTTATCACTGATATCATTATTAATATAATTATTATGGGAATTATTAAGAGTATCATCATTATCAACAATGTTCTATAATTTTAAAACATCAAAATAAGGACTTTGAAAAATAGCCCTGGCTTTTAATCCTCAGGAGGTCCTCTGACAGATCAGATGCAGCATAGTAGATGGCAGTGACTCAGATCACAGCAGGTTGGGAAGTGACTGACTGGGAGGGAGGACAAGAGACAGAGTGCAAACTAGCATGTCCAAATTGTTCTTCAGGAAAGAAAGAGAGAGGGGAGTAGACAGGCAGCTACTGAAGGCTTTTTTTAAATGCATACAGAATATGTTCATATGCTAAAGGGATCAGGTCAGTGGAGTAAGAAATAGTGAGGATACAAGTTAGAGAGATGGAATAATGAGAAAGATTCTTGGAAGATTCAGTAGGACTATGTTCAAGAGCAAAGACAAATTTCTAACAGAATCAAAAAATATAAAGTGCCTCAGAAAAGTTCTAACAAAGATGTATAACACATTATTGGATTATATTAAAGATGACTTCAAAACTGAAATAATCATTTTTACTGTATATGTATATTATTATATCATCATTTTGTATACCTCCTTTAAAAATCACATTGTGCAATCTAAAAATATACAATTTTTACTTGTTAATCATACTTCAATAAATCTGAAGAAAAAAGGAAAATAAAAAATTAAAATCATATGGAAATACACATAAACACTTCTTTTAAATAATTAAATATATATCAAATTCACAGATTGTAAAGCTTACTAGAATAAATATTTCTCCTGAAATTAATATATAGAGTCCATGAATTCCATATCACCATTCCATACATTACTTTAAGATGTATATGGGTACTTAGCAAATACATTTACATGTGCATTAAAAAGGCCAAGAATATTCAAAACATACTTGAAGAAAAAAAATAGTAGAAAGAACTTACCCAGATATCAAGTCTTATACAAAGCTACAGTAATCACGATGATAAACTTTTATTGCACGGATGGACTTTTAAATCAATAGATTATGACTTAAGTTCAGAAACAACTCTACACACAAAAGGACACTTGATTTATAACAAATGCTATAACTCCAGAGCAATGGAGAAAGAGCAGACTTCTCAATCAGTGAAACTACAATAATGGATAAGTATATCCATAAGTAAAAATCACTTCTACATGAATTAAAAATCTGAATGGAAAAAGGAAAATTTTTAAACTTTTGGAAAAGAATATAGATGAATATGTTCATAAACCTGGAATAGGGGTCTTTAATAAGACACTTATTAATAAATACTTATTTAATAAAGCACTTATTATAAAGGAAGATATAGATAACTGACCACATTAAAAACTGAGAGCTTCTGCTTATTATAAGACTCCAAAAGGTAAAAAGACAGACCACAGAGTGGAAGAGGATATTTGTAAGCTGATAATGCTTGATCTCAATACACTGCCAACTCAATGAGAAACTCAAATTAAAAAAACAACAAAAAGACTATCCAATAGAAAAATAGGTAGGGCACGTGGGTGGCTCATTCAGTTAAGTGACTGACACTTGATTTCCACTCAGGTCATGATCTCACAGTTGTCAGATCAAGCCCCATTTTGGGCTCCATGCTGACAGCAGGGAGCCTGCTTGGCATTCTCTCTCTCTCTCTCTCTCTCTCTCTTTCTCTCCCTTCTACCCCTCTCCCACTTGTGTGCACATGCTCTCTCTCTCTCTCAAAACAAATAAATAAACATTTTTTAAAAGATTAAAAAGTGCTTAATTTAAAAAAAGAAATAAAAATAGGAAAAAAAAGAAGTTTCAAAAAGTCAAAATCCAAATCACGAATAAACTTACTTTTTTTAAGGTACTCAATTCACTAGTAACAGAGTAAATGCAAATTGAAACAAGTTGTTAGCATTAAACATCCTTAAGTTTGGAAAAAATTTTAAAGTCTAATACGAAATGTTGGCCAGAATTTGGAACATCAGAAATAGTCACATATTGCTGATGGGAGTATAAATTCATACACTCTCTTTGGAGTGGCATTATCTAGCACAGCTGAAGCACATATACATTTTGATCCAACAATCCCACTGCTAGGTTTATAACTTAAAGAAATGCATGCACCAAGAGACATTGTTCATAACAGCCCATAACTGGAAATTTCCCAAATTTCTATTATCAATAAAATGCATAAATAAACTGTGATATATTCATTGAACGGAACCTATACAGTATTAAAACTGAATGGCCAAAGTAAAGTTCCGTGCAACATACGAATGAACCTTACCATGATAAGGTTAAGCAAAAATAAGACACAAAGGAATATATAGACAATGTGATTCCATTTACATGAAGCTCAAAAATAGAAAAATTAACTTTTTTACTTAGGGCTGAATACACAGGTGACAAGATGATAAAGACAGGCAAAGTCAGTATTACTATAAAAGTCAGCAGTGTGGAAACACTAGGAGAAAGTTCTGAGTCTACAGCTGGGATGACTTTGCCTGACTCGTTCCTCTTACTCGGTAGCTATTCCAACCCTTCTATATAAAATGTTCTATTTCTTGGTCTAGGCAATGTTTATACAGGCATTTGCTTTATTTTATTTGTAGAACTGTACATTTAGATTTTATGCACTTTTCTGTTTGCGAGTAATATTTCCTGATAAAAAGTGTGAGGAGAAAAGGTATAGGTGAGATTAACTTTAGACAACAGTGGGAACATATAACGACCTAATAACTCATGTGAGAACTGAACATACTCTACATACCATACTTGGCTATACATCTAAGATGAAACACATGTTCAACTATAATGATTGTATTAAAGTACTTATAAATAAAGCCAGCATGAAAAAAATAAGATGCTGTGAAAAGCTGGGCTTTTTCCTTCAGTTCAGAAATACTTCAAGATATTTTCTAAGTACTTGGGACTATTTGTGGTCACCAAAAATCCTAATCTACTTCTTTAGCTGTCCTACTGGATAGCAATATTATTAATTTTCTTTCCAAATGGATCAGCAGCTTACCGAGGCATCTGGTAACATGTTATCCTATTAAAATAAGTTGTTTGATCTGTATATTCTAAAGTTTAGCATACTAGTATATTAAACATGATCGTATCTTAGACATTTCATTTTCTTTCCCAAATGCTTTAGTATCTAATTTTAGAGACTGGTACTCAAGTCAAATGAGTTAACCACTCTGATTTATCCAAGAATTACTGATTGTGAGACTCAGGAGCAATATTTATTCTTTTAAGTGCTATTACTTCCACAAATATGTATGTAGCAGTGAGCACTGTGAAAGACAATGAACCAGGGGTGGGAGCAGGGTGCTACATAGGAGAATAATGCCTGGCCAATGAGAAAGTCACAAAAACTAATTCAATAGATCAATATGAAATAAACCAACCACAAAACAAAGCTGTTATAAATGCTAAACAGAGGTGTAAGTAACATGCTGTAGAAAATTTAATTCGAATTGGGTAAATCAGGACAGACTATTACTTGAAGGAGACTGAGAGAATCCAGAGTTGGCATGAAATTTGAGAAAGCTCCTCGGGCACTGCAGAATAAGCAAACTGTAGAAGCAGAAGATAGAAGTTCTGGATATGCTCAAAGATTGTAAAAGAGATTGATAAATTGGTAGTACTCGTGTTGTGGAGGGACATAGAGGAAAAAGATATTGGATAGGCAATTTGGAACTCATCTTTGAGAATACAGAAACAGTTTTAATTTTTAAGAGTTACTGGGTTACCGGCTCTAACACAAGACAGAAAAATATGACCTAGCACATGGTTTGCAAATACATTCCAGAATTATAAACCTTAATGAATTCTATCTAACAAATTTTCCTCACCCACATTTACTTGTTACTTGAAGTACTTCCTCTCCTGTACTAACAAACACCTGTCCTACCTCTTCATATATTTGTTCTATTGCACAGCATTAAAACTCTTTTTCACTCAAATTTTGGAATTTTTGCACGGACCAGATGACCTCTTCCAGCCTCTGACCTCTCCCAACCTCTTTTCCAGTCACAACCTTCTGAACCACGTTCCTTGCAGTCCTCTGCCTCTGGGACCAGCCAACACGGTATTCTCAGCTTAGCTCCCCGTCGCGAACCAACCATGGACTCCAAGATTCATCAGAATTATTCCACGGAGGTGGAGGCCACTGGCAATCACCTGGTCAACTCGCACCTGGGAGTATCCTACACCTATTTCTCTGAGCTTCTATTTCAACCAAGGCGACGTGTCTCTGGAAGGTGTGGGCTGAGGTGAAGTATGAGGATGCTGAGCATCTCATGAAGATGCAAAACCAGCACAGCAATCATGCCCTCTTCCAGGATATGCAGCAGCTATCCCACTGTGAGTGGGGAAAACCCTGGGCACCACAGAAACCACATGGACCTAGAGAAGAACCAGAACCAGGCCCTTTTGAATCTTCACGCACTGGGTTCTCTGTGACTTCCTGGAAAGCCACTTCCTCCTTGAGGAGGTGAACCGTCAAGAAGATGGTTGACTCACCTGACTCACCTCCAAAGGCTGGCAGCCCCAAACTAGGCTGGAGAGTAGCTCTTCCAAAGACTCACACTCAAGCGCAACTAGAAGCCTCCAGAGACATTCAGCCTTTGAGTGGTCCCTCTCCATCCCCACAGTGCCAGGGGTTTTTGCCTGAGCCTCTCCCTGGGGCCACTAGGCAGCCTTTTAACCACTCTGGAAACTTCTCTCAAACCATGGACGAAATGGAGGCAATAAAGCTTTTTTCAGCAAAATAAGTAAGTAAATAAGTAAGACCACTCATTAATTAACTTAATTAAACAATATTTTAAAATACATATGAAGAGTTTTTCTGAAGTGGCACATCAGAGAGGTGAAAAAAAGAGTAAATTCAGAATTCACTTTGAAAACCCCCCAATAAGCAAAAGTCTCACTAAAACTTAGTAGATTATCCCACAGAGTGTCTGTATTTCAGTTCCAGAACAAAATTAAAATATGTACACTATTTTGAGTATGTTACCCATAGACAGAATCACCTTTCAACTCAAACCATTTATTTCCCAAACTTATTATTGTCAGTTACATGATCTGTCATTCCCTGGCATAGTAGAACATGAAATTATTTTAAAATAAGCAACAATCTGGGGTGCCTGGGTGGCTCAGTCAGTTAAGCACCGACTTCGGCTCAGGTCATGATCTCGTGGTTCATGAGTTCGAGCCCCACGTCAGGCTCTGTGCTGAGAGCTCAGAGCCTGGAGCCTGTTTCGGATTCTGTCTCTGTCTCTCCCTCTCTCTCTCTCTCTCTCTCTCTGTGCTCCTCCCCCATCTCTTGCTGTACCTCTCTTTCTCTCTTGAAACTACAATAAACATTAAAAAAAACTTTTTTTAAGTAAGCAACAATCTATAAGAAAAGAAGAAGAAGAAGAAAAGGAGGAGGAGGAGGAGGAAGATGAAGAAGTAAATTCACAGTGTTTTCAGTCCAAATATCATCTATTTCTTATGTTCAACCCAAATCCATTTCACTCAATAACATTAAATGCTACTTAACATTATAACAAATGATCCTTTTTGAGAATCAAAACTGTCTCATAGCTAAGAATTATATCATCAGATTTATTACTCAAGCATGTTCCTATGGTGAATTTCCCATTCTCTCCCCTTCATGAAACTAACACCCACCCAACATCACTCCTCTATCAGTTGACACAAGACAAACAGTTGTCTGCCTGGTCATGGGTGATATGCCAGCAAGTGAACCAGGTGCTGAAAGGAAGACCATTTTTTACGCTTGTGATTAAGTTCATGATATTAATATTGTATTTCATTAATATTGTATTTCATATTGAAAGTCTTCTGTTGTGGCATTTAACATTCATGTCTGTGTGAAATACATGGGAATAAATAGTTACTGGGTCTTTAAGCAGGTCTTTAAGCAGGCCAACAGCTTCCTCACCGCGCACATGATGACTGCAACTCAGGCCTCTAAAGCTATGTGACCTTCAGCAATTCCCTTCCTCTCTCAAGTCTCAATCTGATCTTCTGAAAATCAAGGTGAACTAGCTAGTCTCTAGGTCTTTTCCAAAATTTGAATCCACGAAAGAACAATTTAAAAGGAAAGAGCTGTAGAAAATCCCAGCAAAGTCAGGCAGAATGTGAATAGCTCTAGGCTTTAGACCAATTAAAGCAAGAATATTTGTGGCCTGGTTAAGTTAAAGTAACCTTACCTGGGCTGATAATAAATCTGAGTCTCGGAGTCAGGAGAGAGGGAAAGAGATTCACACGTGGAACTGTCTGAAATGCAATGGACTGCCTCAGGAAGGGACGAGTTCACCAATTACTGGAAGTGTGCAAGGAGAGGCTGGGAGTTCACCTGGCAGGATGGTTGAGGAGCTTATATGTGGAGTTCTGAGATCATCTCCATCCTTAAAATATGAAATGGCACCATAAGCTGCTGTGCCAGAATCCAGTGTTCTTTCCTCTCATGGACCCCCTAGCAAAACTGCATCAGCATTCTGTTACATTCAGTTAACACATTTATTGAGTCCTGTCCTTGCCAGGCACCAGGCAAGTCCTATAGGGCATGCAAAGATGATTTGGAAAATACTATGTACTGCTGAGGCATAAGACAGGAACATGATAGCTACCAGGAAAGTAGTGATAAGTGACACATGGTAAGCACAGATAAAATACCAAGAAAGATGAGAAGAGAGAGAGAGAGATCACTTCCAAGTTTGCAGAACAAAGATGGAGAACTAATGCAGAGTTTATGAAAGAGATAAAGGTGGAGCAGAGCCGTAAAGAAAGGCAGGAGGTACAAAGGCATAATTAATGACTTCTAAGACTCTTTTCCATTCCTGAGATTCCATACATTTCACTAAATGCCATGAAAATGAGCACAGACATGTTAGTTTCCTTACCTTAAAATGCTAATTCTGTCCATCTTCTTGACCCATTAGGCTAATAAGGCAGGGGCCAATGGGTCACAAGCTGCCATCAGGAGAAGTTGAACTAGAGCAGGAGTTCACACCAGATGAGGAATCAGGATCACATTATGATTATCTTTGGGTGATGTCAGCAAACTGAAGCATCACATGCAATTTTAATAGCAAGACCAAGTTTTTAAAAAGACATTATATACTTAGATAAGATGGTTTTTCCTATGGTAACTGGCTTCAATTTTTATTCCAATGATAAATACATGTTCATTATAGTACTGACCTTATGTATATTTCTATCCCCTTGATCAAGCAGATCATTTAGTTAGAGAATGTTCTACTATCTGAACATCAGAATTCAGTAGCAGCTTTTAATTTACTTTTAATTACCAATGAAACTTTAATTTTGGCTCTTTGGAGGAATTGTCTAATGGTAGTTCATATGAGATGTCAGCCTTCTTTTTACATAACCACTGCCCTGGGCCCCCTTTTTAAACTACTACATGATTCTTAGCACATATTCTAGATTTGAGAGTTTAGTCATGAGTCTATAGTAAATCCTCAATGACATAACTCAATGAGGTTGATTATTATCCTATTCTAGTGCAAATAATTATAGTTTGAAATCAGTTTCCAAGTCTTTGCTATGCTCGAGTACATACCATTTAGAATAACTCTTTTTTTCAATATTTGACATCACATCATTAACAATGAAATGATTAATTATGTTTACATAAAGTAACCTAGGTATCTTGTTTGAAATGCAGACCTTCTGGTGTTACCAAACTTATGAAATGATTAATATAGTATAGAAAGTATAGTACCAGCCATGCAAAGATAGTATTGTGATTGATTCCAAGAACTAATGACATAGAAATGCTAATATATACAAGTATGGGGAAAAGAAGAATTGTAATGCCTCAGGTCTATTTTAATGTAGTACCTACCATAAAAGGCTATACCCCTGACTGGGACTGCTGGCTGCCTGTCACCTGGAGGGAGCAAGTTCCCCATATCAAGTAAAGGAACAGCAACCACGGATTTGCTATTCTCAGCACTCACCCTGCCTCAGTAGTTTGGGCATACTCTCACCTTCTGTTTGCAGAGATCTGACATTTACTGTGTTTAATTCAAACTTCATAAAGCTTACAGCTGATCTTTTTTTGTTAAGTGTTATCTTAACAAAATGTATCTGTACATTTTGTATTATCTTTATGTATTCAAAATGTATCTGTATCCAAGAAAGACATGTGACTGATTAATATTAGAAAAGTTTGGGAGGTTTTCTTTGCTTTTTATAAGTACTACCAGTAGAAATAAACAATTAAATTCTAAGTTGCTAAAAACAATTCTGCAATTTTTTCTTTTTTCATTCTATATTTTAGGAGGCCTGATATGATATGAACACTGAGATTTCTTAATACAGTTTTATTATTAATCCCTCTATTATACAAGTATCAACAGAGAAATAAATGGATATTATTCTAAGTCTAACAGAAAAAAACTGATAGTTGTATCATAGTTTCTAAGGAGTATGGACCCTATTCCTGGGTAGTCCTTTATAAAGCATCTTAATAGATTGTTTATGTGTGTTGGGGAAAAAGAGCTAGAGGAAGCTAGATTTCTTAGCATAATGGAGATCAAATTATTTAGAATTTCTAGGGAAACATGGAAATAAGGGTGTGGGAAATCAAGGGGGAAAAAGAGGCTCTCGCCAAAGATAGAAAAAAAATGCATGAGACTAAGAATGAGACAGAAAAGTCTACAGTGAGTGGTAACTGCAAAGGATTTTGAAGAACATGAATGCATAATATGGATGAATAAGTTTTTGAATGAACTATGCATCAAGGGACTCCTCTCCTTATCAGCTCACCAGTCAAACCTAGTGTATTCGCAAATGCTTTGAGTGTAAACCAACAAATATTCTGAGGGTTACCCTTGAATTAATTGCATATTCAACCAAGAGAGCACATGTGGAAGCAGAAGACCAGCAGTCAGACAAGACTGTGAAAACATAAAGCCCTGGGAACAGACAGAAATCTTACAAAGACATTATTTAGTTCAAGCCAAACTCACCTAGATCTTGAGTAGTAGTGAACCTTTCTCACATGACATCCCATTTTGGATATTTCCAACTAAATCTAAATATTTCTTCATAATATTTATTGATATGATATAAAACTGAAGAAATGTACACAGGCCCTCTGGTCTCAGAGATTTCAAAGTAGAAATAAAAGGTGTATACCTTTTTATGGTATGTCATAGAAAGGGATAATGGTGACAGCAAAAATATAAAACAGAAGGGGGGAAAATGACAGAATCAATAGGCATATTAATATAAGTTGCTATTAGCAGAAAAAATGACTATTTATGAGACATTTTATACATATCTCATGGTAGCCACAAAACAAAAATCTAAAACAGACATGAAACATTGGAAAAAGGGAAACTGAGCAAATTATCATGGAAAACCACCAACTTAAAAAGAATAAAAGACACACAAGGAAAAAGAAACAATGGAGATCCAAAACAAGCAGAAAACAAAAGTTAAAATTGCATAGTAAGTCCTTATATAATAGTAATCACTCTAAATGTAAATGTAAATCTTAAAGTAAATGTAAAAGTCACAGAGTGCCTGGATGGATTAAAAAACAGGACCCAACTAATGCTGCTTTTAAGGTATTCATTTCAGCTCTAAAGATACACGTAGACTCAAAGTGAAAAAGTAGGAAGATAATACCCCAAGCAAATGGTATCCAGAAGAAAGTGGGCGTAATCATACTTCTTTCAGACAAAATATACTTAAGCCAAAAATGGTAACAAGAGACAAACAAAGAAGGTTATTATATAATGATAAAGGGCTCAAGACACCAAAAAGATATAACAATAATAAATATATATGTTCCCAACACCTGATCATTGAAATATATTAAGCAAATACTAACACATCTCAAGGGAGAAATAAACGACAATACAATAATAGTAGGGGACTTCAGTAGCCCGCTAACAGCAATGGATACATTGTCCAGACACAAAAATAACAAGAAAACACTGGGATTGAATCACATTTTAGAACAAATGGACTTAACAGACATATAGAGAACATTCCATTCAAAGGCAGCAGGATATACATTATTCTCAAATGCACATGGAACATTCTCTAAAATAGATCATATAGTAGGTCACAAAACAAATCTTAGCAAATTTAAGAAGACTGGAATCATACCAACTGTCTCCAGGGACCACAATGTTACGAAATCAACAAGAGGAAAGTGACTAGATCTACAAATATGTGGAAACTAAGCAACACCTTTCTAAACAATCAATGGGTTAAAGAAGAAATCAAATGAGAAGTAAAAAATTATCTCAAAACAAATGAAAATGAAAATAAAACATATATAAATTGTGGGATATAGCAAAAGCAGTTCTGAGAGAAAAGTTTTTAGTATAAATGCATATATTAAGGAAATAGAAAGATGTCCAACAAACTGATTTTACACCTCAAAAAATGAGAAAAAGAGGAAAATTAAGCCTGAATTTAGCAGAGAAAAGAAAATACTAAAAATCAGAGCTGAAATAAATGAAATGGAGGCCATAAAACCAATAGAAACCAAGAGCTATGTCTTTGAAATGATTAAAAATATTGACAAGACTTTAGATAGACTAACCAGAGAGAGAGAGAGAGAGAGAGAGACTTAAACAAATAAAATCAGAAATGAAAGAGGAGACATTACAATTGATAGTACACAAATGCATAGATCATAAGAAAGTACTATCAACAATTACATGCCAAAACTTACCTAACCTAGAAGTAATGGACACATTTCTAGAAGCACACAACCTACCAAGACTGAATCAGGAAGAAATAGAAAATCTGAACAGACCAATAAAGAGTCAAGAGATTGGGTCAGTAATTAAAAAACTCCCAGCACAGAAAACTCCAGGACCAGATGGCTTCACTGGTAAATTCTACCAAACATTTAAAGAAGAATTAACACCAATCTTTCTCAGAATCTTCCAAAATATTGAGGAAGAGGGAACATTTCAAAACTCATTCTATGTAGCCAGATTTACATTGATAAGGATATGACCAAAAAAAAAGAAGAAAGAAAGAAAACAATATCCCTAATTAATATAAATGTAAAAATTCTCAACAAAATATTAGCAAATTGAATTTCAGAATACATTAAAAGGATTATATACCATAACCAATTGGGATTTATTACTGAGAAGGAAGGATAATTAACATATGAAAATTAATAAATGTAATTTATCACATCAATAAGATGAAATATAAAAATCACATGAGCATCTCAATACACATTTGGCATGCATTTGACAAAATACAATATCCTTTCATGATAAAAACCCTTAACAGATCGGAAATAGAAAAGCTTATTTCAACTGAATAAAGGCCATATATGACAAACTCATAGCTAATTTATACTCAGTGTAGAAGAATTGAAAGTATTTTCCCTAAGATCAAGAACAAGACGAGGTTGCCCACTCTCACGACTCCTATTCAACATAGTACTGGTAGTCCTAGCTAGAGCTATTAGGCGAGACAGAGAAAGAAATTATCCAAATTGGGAAGAAAAAAGTAAAACTGTCACTATTTGCTGATGACATGATCTTATATATAGAAAATCCCAGAGTCAATCAAAAAACTGTTGTAATTAATCAATGATTTCAGTAAAGTGGCAGGCTACAAAATCAACTTACAGAAATCAGTGGCAACAAACGAAAGACATGTCATATTCATGGATTGTGAGAATTAATATTGTGAAAATGGCCATACTACTACCAAAACTGTTTACAGATTCAACACAATCGCCATCAAAATACCAAAGGCATTACTCACAGAAATAGAAGAAGCAATCCTAAAATTTATATGGAACCACAAAAGACACTGAATAGCCAAAAACAATGCTGAGGAATAAAAAAAAAGCTGAAGGTATCACATTTTCTGATTTCAAAGTATAGTATAAAGCCATAGTAATAAAAGCAATGTGGTACTGACACAGAAATAGACACATAAACCAATGGATCAGAATAAAGAGAAGAGAATTAAATCCCAGCATATATAGTAATTAATGTTTGACAAGGGAACCAAGAACATCCAGTGGGGAAAAGATAGTCTCTTCAATAAATGGTGCTGGGGAAACTAGAAAAACACATGCAGAACAATGAAATCAGACCTTTATTTCAAGCTACTCAGAAAAGTTAACTAAAAATAGATCAAAGACTTAAACATAAGACCTGGTACCATAAGACTCCTAAAAGAGAACATAGGAAAGAAGCTTGTCAATATCAGTTTTGGCAATGATTTTTTGGACCTGACGTCAAAAGCACAAACAACAAAAGCAAAAATCAAACTCAAAGAATTCTGCAGAGCAAAAGAAACAATTTACAAAATAAAAAGACATAGTTAAGGTAATGAGGGCCTGGAAAAGGTGAAGAGGTCTGGAGAATAGAAAAATCAATCATGGGCTTTGGAATTATTTCAAGGAAAAATTCATAGCTTGAGTGATTGATTATATATGAAGTAAACAGAGGATGGCAGCAATTCAAAGATCCCAGCATGTTTGAGTCTCTTTAGCCTGACTTTTCTCTGGGTTTACAGTTTCTCCAGTTACATATGGTACTAATTAAAGTGTTTAAAAGCCCCCCCCCCCTTAATCTGAGTTTTGTTTCCTAATTCTATTAAAATTGAAGGCATAGACTTGTTCACAGTTCTTCACCACAGTCCTTGTTTATCTGCTGAACTCCACATAGACACTTCAGTGCTCTGCCTTATTCAGTCTAGTTATTGATTGAATTACCATTCAAAAAATTCAGAATAAATAAATACCAAAATCATCTCCATACTTTATATGAGTCTTTATAGAACAAACTTCAAAGTTTTAAGTATAAAATGAAGTGCACTTTAAAACCCAATCCCAGCAGGACTTGCCAACCTCATCTCTGACCACTTTCCTCAGTTTTCTAGCCACACTGGATCCCTCACTACTCCCTAAACACACCCTGCAATTTTATGAATCTCTTCCTTATGGATTGTTTCTCTGTCTAAAGTATCTTTCCAGCTCCGAATATCTGGCACACTTCTATTCATCGGTTAACCCTCGGCTTCCATGTCACAACCCTGTTTCCCAGCCCAAATCCTAATCCAAGCTAAGTACCTCATGAAGAACCTTTTATATGTGCACTATCATAGAGGGGCACTTACCTGCCCCCCAATACTCACATTTCCAGAGTGGAGAGAAGCTCTTCTCAGGAGGGTGCTGTCTGCCCCCTTGCCTATACTTTCCCGAAGGAGGAGAGACTCCTTAACCTTGACACTGGGAAGAACTTCTCTGTTTCAGGGCAAAGTCTTCAGGACACATCTTTTCTTCCTATCCACTATTATCTATACGAGGAAGGCTCTGTTTTTATAAGACCCCAAGTTATGAGGAGATAAGTTCAATTCACAGATGGAGAGAACATATGACAGAGCCAGAGTGTGGCTATGGATCTAGCAACGCTCTCTAATTCGTCATCATCCGTACAAAAGCAGATATTTTTCCTATTATCTGTTTTAATTCCTTTATGTGCTTTTCAGTTTATTTTTGCAAACTCAGGATATAAAGAGGAATGTTATTGATTGGGCCACTCCGGCCCTAACTTACTGGTTAAAGAACTAAAAATACAGAATAATAAACCCCAGGTCAGAATTTAGGCAGTGCATGGAAAGACAGGGGAAGAATCTGAAGCTTTTGATGCCTTAGGAAACTTAAGCCACCTGGGTTTTGACCTCAATGGTTTTCCTTGGCTTTTATTGTCACTATGTGGCTGGATTTTAATTGTTGAGGGAATGTGGGGCTTAGTGATCATCGTCTGTGTGGTACTCTGTGGCTAAACTTGACCTGACTTATACCAACACAGCTATGGCATAAAGCAGGCCAAGGGGATAGGGATTATATTACTGGTAAGAGAAACGCTTTTGTTACAATAAAGATTAACCTTAAAGTAGGCAGAGAGCTTTAGTGCACAGGCTCTTTAGGCACTTATGGGTAGATCAAATTTAACTTGTTTTATTGCATTTCTCAGTCAGATCTACAGGCTGTATATCTGAAGTACAGAAGCAGCTAAATTACTCACAGAACACAGCGTCCTACTGGAGTAGGTGTCATACCAGGCATAAGTAAATAGTACTAAATATGCTGCCCCAGATTGCATTTCTGTATGTTGTTTTGAAATACAATAATAAAAAGATAATTATGGAAAAACTAACCTATTGACTTCATACAGCTTTTTCACAGCTTTTAAGAGTCACTCTCCAAACCTAGGGCCTTAAGGAGGCTGTGATTAGCTATCAAAATGGCCAAGAAATTGTTTTTGCTTTTCAGAGAATTACTATGGCTTCCCATAGTATGGCCTCACATACATAAGGGACATGGATGCTATTTTAAAAAACAACAAAACAAAATGAAACAAAAATTAAAAAGGAACCAATGCCTCATGAATAAAGAAAAGTAAACCACAAATGAAATTATTGCAAACTCAGAAACTAAGAGACAATTTTAAATGCCTGGGCCTGGAACACATTGCTATTAAGAAGCATATTTACTGAGGAAGCCAAAGAAGGGCTACATGACTTCAGCCTTAGGGTCAGAACAGAAGCAATGGGATAATGAACAAAGATGATGCTGAATAAGTGCAAGGAAAAGTGTTTTCCTTAGATGGAATGCTTAGATTTCAGAGTACAGGCAAGGCAATTATCAAAGAAAAAATGAGATCTGGAAGGCCAGGCTAGAAAGTTATGAAATAAAAGAATGAAGCTGCATCTAACTGATGAAGAGAGTGTTTGAAAAGAAACACTCTTTAACTAGATTGGAAAGATGGAAACAGAATGAAATCTAACACAGGAAAAGAGTCAAGATCTCAGAGAACAATTTGGAAGGCTTCCCCAGGAGCTGTGATCCAAGAAACTACTTAAAAGTGCTCCCTTAAAGTTGCCTGTAGACATTCTATAGTAAAAGCAAGTGGGGATCATTCTTGAAAAGCTGAACAATCTCAAGTGGTTATGGAAAATTAGATATTTTAAGGAAACACAGCTGTTTTAACAGAAACACAGTTATTGTCTATGCCCTAAAAACACATGTCCAAGAAATGCATGAAATTTGGACAACTGACAACAACCAAGGGAAAGTGCATCACAGTAATAATCTGCATTCAGACATGGTTCTAATGGAAGAAATCTGCTGATCTTAGATCCAGAAATTCAAGCAGCAGGGCAGAAGCACAATATATTATAAACACAAATATATGGTCCTAAACAGAGGGAAAAAGAAAAGGAAAGAAGACCTTTGCAACTAGACAACTTTTATGAATATGAAAGAATTCAGAGGCTTTGCCAACAAGCATACCATCTAAAGAAAAAAATAATAAAATAACAAGACAGGTCTCAGGAATACAATGAAAAAAGACTAATAATCAATTTTTGACCCAAGTGTATATCTATAATTAGAGTACTAAATTAGGACCTATTTCCATACAAATTTGAAAAATAAAATTGAAAAGTAAAGGCACCAAGGAACTGAATAGCTATCAATTCAATATAAATAAAGAACATACAATTTTTGAATGCCTATGCAACATTCATTGAATTTACAAAATTCAAATATATAGTTGGACAAAAATGAAATCATTTCTTTAACGTTCATTTGTTTATTTTGATAGAGAACACAAGCTGAGGAGGAACAGAGAAAGAGTGGGGCGAGAGAGAGAGAGAGAGAGAGAGAGAATTCCAAGCAGGTTCACACTGTCAGTGCAGAGCCCAATGCAGGGCTTGAACTCACAAACCGTGAGATCATGACCTGAGGTGAAACCAAGAGTTGGGCACAACCTATTGAGCCACCCAGGCTCCTCAGACACAAATGAAATCTTAAACTATTTTAATGTCAAGAGGAAATGGTCTAATCAGACATGTTAGGTTAAAAAAATATTTTCTTAGAAATTAAAAATCATAATTCCATATTATACTAGATTACACTTAGATAAAAGAAAATCAAAGGGAATTGAAAAACAAAACTTTAGCCAAAACTTGAGCACAGCAAAAGCTAGACTCAAAGACAGCATAAAATGATAAATGCTTTTATTATGAAAGAAAAAGGAAGAAAAGAACTAAAAAGGAATTTTATATATATATATATATATATATATATATATGAGGGGAAAAATTGGCAGCGAATATGAAAGAGATGATCATAGAAGAGCTAACTTCGTGATCAAGAACATGAAAATATGTTCAAATTCACTGACAGGCAGTGAAATTTAAAGCAACAATAAGATATCTCTTTATACCTCTGAGACTGGAGAGACTTATATACTTCGGATGGGACCCATCACCAACCAGTAAGATTACAAGAAAAGGTATACTCTCTCACACTGCTGTTAAAATGCAAATTATTAGAGCTTCCTTAGAAAATAATCTGGAATTTTCTATTAAAATTTAAAAGAACATACAGGAAACACACTCCTGAAAAATCTATCCTATAAAATAAAGGCATCAATATATAAGGACCTAAAAACAAAAATATTTATTTAGCATTCTTTCCAGGACAAAAATAAATAAATATACAGATACACAGAGAGATGGATGATAGATAGATGATTAGATAGATAGATAGATAGATAGATAAAAGTCCTGGGAGAGGGGGAGTTGTACTGGTTTTCTATTGTTAAGTAACAAATTACCACAAATTTAGTGACTTGAAACAATACACATTTTTTATCTCATAGTTTCTAGGGGTCAGACTCAAGGCATAGCTTAGCTGGGTTCTCTGCTTTGTCTTAGGAGGTTGCAATCGAGGTATCATCCAAGCTGCATTCTCAACTGGTGAGTTGACCAGGGAAGAATCCACTTCCAATCTCACCCAGTTTGTTGGCCAAACTTATTTCCTCGTGACTATAGGGCTGAGGTCTCTGGCTTCTTGCTGGTTCTTGGGTAGAGGTTGCCCTCCTCTCTCAAACATCACCTGGTCACCTGTAGTAGGCCCACAGTTCCTTGCCAGATGGGCCTCCTCAACATGGCCACTTCATGAAGCCAGCAAAGAGAGTCTCTAGAATGAATCTGCCAGGGGGTCAGAGTCTTATATAATGTAGCATAATCACAGGAATGAGTGACATCCTGTCACCTTCACCATGTTCTGTTGGTTAGAAGCAAGTCAGAGGTTCTGTACACAAGTTGCAAAAGTGTGAATGCCAAGAATGGCCATCACGGAATTCCTATTCCTTAGAATCTGTACCTCCACAAAAGTTAAATCTCATCAGTTCAAGAAGGTTGGGTAAATTGTCATGTGTTCATACCACTGAATATCATTCAGTCGTTATAAAGAATAAATTTATATCACTTGATCTGACAAAATTTCCAAAGGCATTGTTGCATGAGAAAAGTAAATGCAGCAAAGTTGAATAATATGATCCTAAATTTATAAAACAATTAATCCCTCCCACTCATTGACTCCTAAGGGAGCTCTTATTTAGAAGAAACAATGGCAGCTTTTCTTAAGGTGTCAGCTAAAGGAGAAAAAATGTGGGGACAGGGAAAAATTGCCTCTAGGGATCTGATTTCATCCACTGTAGCAGGAAACCTCACAGAGACGTGGATTTTTCTCCCCATTTATGATAAATGCATGTTGTCAAACTAACATATTGATAAACAATTTCTTCCAGATCAATTTAAACTTATGTCTTATGGTGTCTGGACTACTGCCATACACTAGAATTCTACTAAGACTTTAAACAACATTGCCTTGGGGCTCCTGGGTGGCTCCAGTTGGGTAAGCATCCAACTTCTGCTCAGGTCATGATCTCACGGTTCATGAGTTCCAGCCCCACACTGGGCTCTGTGCTGACAGACAGCTCAGAGCCGGGAGCCTGCTTCCAATTCTGTACCTCCCACTCTCTCTGCCCCTCTCTCGTTCCAGCTCTGTCTCTCTCTCTCTCTCAAAAATAAATACACATGAAAAAAAAAGTATAAATAAATAAATAAATAAATAAATAAATAAAACATTGCCTCTTTCTACCTTCTCTCCTTCAAACATCATGGAATCCCTGTTGTGAACTTCGGTGACAGTATCAGAGATCTGCATTCGACTAAACACTAGGTTCTGGAAACATTATTGTGCTCAGGATTATAGTTCTGGTACTCAAAATTTTGCCTGTTTTAAATCTCATAAATAAAACACAAGTAATATGTTATGGGCTACAGGATTGGTCTTGTAATGTCAAGTGTTTAATCATTTTTTGAACTTTAAAAATGAAGTCTAGGACCACATATCTGACAAAAGATTCATATCTGGAAAAAATAGCAAACTCTCAAAACTCAACAGTAAGAAATGAAATAATCCAATTAGAAAAAAGGCAAAATACAAGAAGAAACATTATACTGAAAAATACATGAAAAATAAGCATATGAAAAGATGATCCACATCAGTAGCCTTTAGAAAAACACAAATCACAACTCCATTGTATTATTACTGCACATATATGAGAATGGCTAAAATAAAATAATAGTGACAACACCAAATGCTGGTAAGGATATAGAGAAAATGTATCATTCTTGGTATACTTCCCTGGTGGAAACATAAAATGGTGCAGTCACCCTGGAAAATAGTTTGGCAGTTTGTAAAATAATCTAAATGTATGCATACTTACCATATCACCCAGCAATAGCACTTCTGGGTATTTATCCTAGTGAAATAGAAAGTTTGTCAACACAAGCATGGGCATACAAGTGTTCATAGAAGCTTTATTTGTAATATCCCCAAATTGGAAACAATTCAAATGTCCCTTAAGGGGACATGATTAAACAAACTGTATACATCCATACCATGGAAAACTACTCAACAATAAAAAGGAATGAACTCTTGATACACACAACAACTTGAATGGATCTCAAAAGCATTGTCTTTAGTGGAAAACTCCAATCTCAAAAGGTCACCTTCTGTATAATTCCATAGATTATAACATTCTTTAAATGACAAAATCATAGAGATGTAAAAGATAGTACTGGTTGCCATGGATCAGAGATGATACAGGGTGGAGGGTGGGGTTATGGCTATAAAGGGATAGACAAGGGATCTTTGTGATGATGGAGTAGTCCTATATTTTGATTGAGGTGGTGGTTACACAAATCTATACATATGACAGAATCTCACAGAATTACATATACACACATACACATACACACACACAAGTATATGTAAAACTGGTAAAGTCTGAATAATACCTGTAGATTGTACCAGTGTCAAAGTTTCCTGGGTTTGATACAGTACTATTGTCATGTAAGATGTTATCATTGGGGAAAACTAGGTAAAGAGTACACAGGACCTTTCAGTAATTACTTCTTACAACTACGTGTAAACCTACAATCATGTCAAATAAAAAGATTTAAAAAAATTTTTTTAACATTTATTCTTTTTTTGAGAGACAGATAGAGAGTGTGTGAGTAGGGGAAGGACAGAGAGAGAGGGAGACACAGAATCTGAAGCAGATCCAGGCTCTGAGCTGTCAGCACAGAGCCCAAGATGGGGCTTGAACTCACAAACCGTGAGATCATGACCTGAGCTGAAGTTGCACACTTAACTGACTGAGCCACCCAGGAGCTCCATCAAATAAAAAAATTTTAAAGTTGAGACACAAGAGAGGATAGGGCTGGCAGAACCTTACTCATTCCAATACGAGGCAGCTCAAACTGCAGCTAATGAAAGGGATCCAGTTCTATCCAGACTGTGGAGTACTTGCCTCTACTAGACACTGAGCAGAAGGAGAAACTGGGTGACATGATTTTTGAAAGTCAGTTCCTTTCAATTGCAACTTAGAAATTGTCAGACCTTAATATTTCAGAGAGAAGCAGGGTAATTTTGATATCTCTTTGACATAGGAATTTTATAAAGGGGGGAAAAACCACATTTGGAGACATTTTTATATTGCCATTATAATGTTATTGGAGTACAATTGTGCTGCCACTCCATCTGCCTGAATAGCTTTCGGGGAGTTATGTTGGTCCAAGGCTTGACATAATTTGGAATGGGGATAAGAACAGGGAATGTCTACTGATCTTAGATGACAGCAAGGTTTTACAACTGATTTAACTGATGTGCATTTCTGATCCACTGCTGTCTACACTGCCCACCAGTGGTCTCCAAAGACAGAGTAAGGATCAGTGGTGGTATTGGGGGTTGGTGTTCATGAAGGTAAAAGCAGGATAAATTCATGATCTCCTCCCCACTGAGGGAGACAGTCACACCTTGGGTAACCACAATGGATAGAAATGGAAATGGATTGAGAAAACAAAAAGCTTGGGGAATGTTCAAGATACTGCCTATGTCTTACTTTTTACAACTCTATGCAGGACAGCAAATTCTACTCTGGTGAAAATCGTATCTGATTCCTCCCGGACTTTCCACCATTGGATAACTGGATTATCTGATCGATGGCTTTGGTGAAGAAGTGTGGCTCAGCCCCTTTCTCTTACAGAGTAGTCTGACTTCCGGACACACATCTTTCTGCCAAACTATGCTGTGAACTAATTGAGACAGGTTTTCATCCTTCAGACTGAAGGCTGTAATTTTAGATAGGTGAGGGCAATTCAGTGGGATGCTGTGGGGAGGGTGTTGAATCAGAATTTGTGTAACTTATTATCACCCTAGGTCAAGCCAAATAGTCTTAATTAGCCTTAACAAAAGGCAAAGTAATACTCTGATTACTATGTCTGATTCTTCAGTAATCATTCCTGAACTGGAAAGAAAAGAGGCGTGCAATGTGTTGGCTACTTTCAAATCTAATATATGTCACCTACCATAACAATGCAAGATATACCATTCACACACTCCAGCACTGTCTTAATAGCTGGCAAAATCTTCTGTTTATGTATTCCCAGAATGTAAACTGTGCCAGCACAAAGGAGTAACTGTGTCAAATTTTGTTAAATAATCTCATCAATTCCATGATGAACTTTCAGCACTCACATCAAAGTAGCACTCTCAATTTTAAAAGTATATAATAAAAGAAATTACCCAAGAAAACTCAGGTCCTGATTCCTCAAAGCAACTAAACATATAATATTTGGATCAGTAACAATTTTGAAATGCTAATAAACACTTAGGATATTAAAATCAACATATACTGAAAAGAACACTGGTTGATACATGATGTCTACAGTCAATTAAATTCCAAGATCTTTCTCCTCTCTTTATGAAATACAGAAAATACCACTTTTATCCATTTCTTTTTACCTAGATATCTAAATAGAAAAGGACTAAGATACTAAAATTAAATTTTAAAGCTTGTAACCTAAATTTAACAAAAGATCTAGTTACTTTAAATACCTGGAAGGTGTCATTTAACCAAAGAGCCTTACATGTGATCTAAAAACAGCTGAGGCAAACGGTGACATGTCAGAATCAGAATTACTTAAAGAGAATAGTCTATGTCATTTTTAATTCCTTCTCTAAAACCTGCTCAAGTTCTCTACCCATTTTTCTTTGAAAAATTAGTGTTTTTCTTATCAACTTGTGGCATTTCTTTATTTGGTAAGGATAGGAGCCATTTGGCATCTCTATTGCAATTATTCTCCCAGCTTCTCACTTCTCCTTTGATTTTATTTATAAGGTGTTTAAACATATGCTACTGTTTTCACTGTTATGTAGCTATATCAATCACTGTGGAAAAGCTAACTTTTCCATTGTTAGCTCTTTTATTGCTTTAATGGTTAGAAAATCACTTTCTGTCCAGATATTTAATAAACGTGCACTTGTGTCTTCTTCCAAGTTTTTTATAGTTAAAAAAAAACTGCAAACATTCCTTAGAGACAAAGAAAGACATGACTAATGAAAAAGCTTAACATGCTTTTGTATGGGAAAAGTACTGTAAAGAATTGAACAATTCTAAAGGTGCCACTTCTTTCCAAAATATGGTTTTATACAATCCTGGGTAAAACACTAAGGCTAATCTAGAGAGAAAAGAATAGGTACAAAAAATTTTTATTTTTTGAGATGACATCGAAACATACCTAAAAGTTGTAGCAGTTGAAATAAAGGGTAGTAATGTCAAGAAATATAGTAGAATGATGATAGATAGATAGATAGATAGAGTGGGAAAGATCAACATGGCACAAAAACAGACCTTAAAATAAAGATGTTAACATATGACAAAGAATAAATCACTATTCAATAGGAGAAGGAATGGATTTGATCACTCAGATCATACATTTGATCTATGTACCATGAGCCCCACTGGGTTCTGGGAAGGGAAGAAAGACAAAGTCCTGCCCCTACGGAGTCTATAGTTTAGTGGGGAACACAATCCTATAAAATAACTAATTAAACCAATGGAAAATGGGATGTGTGGGGCACTAAGGGAGAATTTTAAAGGATGAACAAATCTATATTTAGGAATTTGGGAAGGTACCATGAAAAAGTGACTTACAAGCTGAGATCTGAAGCAGCATCTAGGTAAAGAGTCGTCCTGGCATAGAGAAGGGCATGGTGAACAGAAAGAAGTTCTCAGTGGCTGGAACACAGAAATTAATGAGAACCTGGCAAGAAATGAATCTGCAAAAGTAGGAAAGAGCCAGATCATCAACACTCTTTGTGATATATTTGAGATTTTGAACTTTATGTAAGGGTAATGAGAAGCTACTGAAGAATTTTAAGTAGGGAAATGACTTGATCAGATTTGCCTTTTTAAAATGGATGAGAAGGGGAAGAGGTGGATGCCAAGACTAGCAAGAAAGTTACTGGTGTCACTGTTCAAGTAATTCAGGTGAGAGATAATTGTGGCTTAAAGTGTTGATGAGGAGGATGGAGAAAATGAAAATATCTGAGAAATATTTAGATATATTTGATAGAACTTGGTGATTTATTGGATCTGTAAGGAGGTGGAAAAAGTCAAAGATAATTATTTAATAAATAATATTTAGGACAATGGACTAGCTGTGGGGTGGAGGGGTGGATAGAGTATTTTATTGGATCCTCACTTCAAAACAGATATCAAAATAACCTATAGATAGGAAAAGAAGTCAAATGTTTAAAAAGATGAAACCAGTGAATTCCTTTAAGAAATCAAGGACATCTGGACGGTGCTCCTGACTATGTTCCTACCTATTCCACCATACCTATATCCCAGTCCCTGGGTAGCACTGTGTAAAATACGCATCCACCTTGTACTCAATACCCTTATGTGTGCTTGTATTTTGGTTCATATTTATCTTTTCAAAGGGGCCACTCTTCCTTTACATTCCATCTTTATCCACTAAAATCCTACTGATCCTTTAAACTCCAACTGAAATGCCACCTTCTCCACAAAATCTTTCCTCTCCAACACAAATAATTTTTATTTTGCTGCTATACCATATTCCCTATATACTTTGTATAGTAATTCTTACATTCTATCATTCCATCGTTGTTTTTATATATCAGTCACTCCTAAAGACTCATAATCACCTTGAAAGCATCACATTTTTATTAACTACAACCCAGCCATGTTCATTATAGCTCCCACTATATCCAGCACAAAGTGCTTAGAATTATATAAAAGTATGTATGCTTTTATCAATGAATTCAAAGACAAAGGCATTAATTTAATTTTAAATAAGTGCCTCTAGGTAAAAGCAGACATTTGCCACTTAACTAATTCATGAAAAATTCAAGTTTTCTAAATCTTATCATCCTGTGAACTATTGGCTGCCTCAGGTCACATCCGGTTCACTTTATATTAACTTCAACTTAAAATAAACTATCACTCCTCTTCAGTTCTTGTCCTATGTGTCCTCAAGCCTCTATAAGTCTGCTCTTCCCTTTCTCTTTTCAGATATGAAAAGGTAGGCTCCCATTCATTATGAATTCAGTCCTGCAAGGCTACGATTTTTGAATAAATGACACACTGTTGGTTTTTAACACAACCGAGACCTCTCTATGAGCTCTAATTTTTATTCCTTAGCCTCTCTCTCTTTCTTCCTCTCTCTCCTCTGTTTCTCTCTCTCTCTGTCTCTCCTTAGGTTTTAACTTTTTATTTCGAAATAACTTCAGACAGATGGATTACACAAAGAATTTCTATGTATCTTTCCCCAGATTCCCCAAATGTTCATATTTCATCACAATTGCCTTGTCATTTTCCCACCGCACCCCCAAACATGTGTGAGCAAGTTGCAGTCAGGATGCCCCTTTATCTCTAAGTACTTTAGCGACTCCAGGTGTTTGAAATGATACTTTGCCAAGATGGACATTGTTCTACCTGCCCTGGGTCATCTGTTCTCACAGGATGCTACAGCGTCGCTTTCACTACAACAGCAAGGCCACTCAGGTGCTGCTCTCTTAGCCATCACTTCATCCGTTTAGGGCCCTTGGGAAACATTTAGCTATTCCCACTGCACTGAGGATTGTGAGATATCCAGTGGGAATGTGTAAGGTAGCTCCATGCCACATTTGAGCGCTTAGACAACAGTGTGTTGTTCTCACCCTCACTGGGATACAAAGAACTGTGAAATCCTCTTAGCTCTGTATGCCTGGATACCACACCGACATTTCTGTTCCACAGTTGGGAACACAAAAAGATCATCTTGCTGTCTGCTTTACCCTCTCCCGTCTACCCCTTATGCACAACCCCATTTTCCCATACTCCACCAAGGTCTAGATCCTCCCTGCTCTCAGGTCCTCCAAAACAACCTGACCGACCCAGATTCAGGCCAGGGGAATATGGTAGAGGCCCTTCCTCAGGAACCTCAACATCTAGCTCTTTTGCTTGCCTCATGCCTTTCTCCCTTCTCTCATAATAAGAACTTTCTTCTAGTTTTAGGCATAAAGAACCGGCTTTCCCTGGATCATCAGTAATAGTCTGTGGCCCCCATCTGCACCCCCCAGGGCCAATGTTTTGGAGATACAAAAGGTAAGATTTTATTTCCTTATTTCCATGTTTGTTGTATCTTCCCCTCCTTGAAGCAGTGAAAGCAGAAGCTTGTATGCTCAAAGGGTAAAAGAGAGGAAAGCAATTTATTATTATTTTAAAGCACTATCACTCCATCCATATGCTAGGGTACATAAAATCCTCATAATAGCAAAATGTACAAAATGGTGCATAAACCATTGCTACATCAGCCTCCACATCAGCTTCCTGGACATACTAAGAAAGTAGGATCACCCTCCCCAATGGGAGCTATGACTCTATCTCTAACTAATAGTTTCTTGAAGACACTGTGATTCTTTAGGCCACCAAAATTGCATGTTTACCTACTTTATTGGTAACAGTCCACCAGCACCGTACTCACTTGACAGTTGTGTGTTGTCACTGTGGCAGATCTCTAAAAAAGAATTCGGAAAGTCCTCCAAGCCCTATTTTCACTAAAGACATTGAGAACAAAGTACAGAGTGAAATCCAAATATCTGCTTACCCATCTCTTAACCTATTCATGGCTTTAAAGAGATGTGATGGATGTGCACAAACAGGCAGTGAAAATGAAAATTCTAGCTGATAATTGATATACAATTCCTGGCTTAAAAACACAGCATCAGTCTGGTTTTGATTTTTGGTAATCCATAAGTTATCAATGTATGTATTCTCACAATTGAGAAGACACAGCTCTTATTGCTTGGTTAGGAAGAAAAAGACATTACCTACGCCTTTTCTACTCAAGAGTACTTAACTCTACATTTCTAGGTACCATGTAGAAGGTTCTGGAGGTGGAAAACTAAGGCATAGACTCCCTATCTATGCCTTAGTTTTCTCTCAGAGAGCTACAAAACTATATTCTTTTTGACAGTTGGAACAAGATAGTAAGTTTTAAATAATGGGAGTGTTTCTTATAAAGTTTCCATAATTTCAAAACAAACACAAAAGCTGTTCTCCAACAGTCTGTTCCAATAAGGAAAGTTACTTTGAGGTCACACCGCCTTTTCTCTGCCCCCCTTTCTCCTCTCCCATTTTACCCACAGATGGTCTTCCCACCCTGTTCATCACCTCAGATTTGCATAAACCTCACTTCCAAGACCCGGAAGTGGGTGCTGCTTTTAAACTAAAAATCTCTTCTGAAACCGCATACTACTCATCCTGATTTCCAGCATGCGGGCTTTGCATAGCACGTATGATGATGGTTTTGTTGCCATGTTCTTATAGCCATAAGAAAGCCTATGAAACAAAGAAGAAGATTGGGAAAATTAAAGTGCCCTAATCATAATTGGTCTTCTAAGTTCCTGCTGAAATATTTAGTATTAAATACTATAAAACATTTTGAAATAATAATAAATAAGATAATATTGCCTCATGGTTCCTCCAAGTATATGAAATCTAGTGATAACATAAGTCTTTCTTTACCTCTACCTCCACAATTGATGCCAGTGGAATGGTAACAAATACGCTTTCTTCCTTTTCTTTTCTCTCTCCATTCCAGCATTTTAGGGCAATCAGTGACTCCCAGCAGATATCAGCTGAACCAACACATATCCAAATGCCAGTCTTAGTTAGCACTTGTGCTAAACAGGCAGAATCTTTTTTTTTAACAATATATTTTCACAGCTGCTATCTAAAGTGAGTTATTCATCTGGAGGTCTCCCAGACTGCCATTAGAAACAACACATAAAGAAGCCAGTTCAGACCCGGCACAGGAAAGAAATTTAGCAACAAAAATCCTTTCTTTCATCTTCCATCACACTAGCAGATCTCAACCTGAATAACAATGAAGATGCTTTAGATGGGATGCTACACGGAACACCAGGAAACATTCCCAGCCCGGGCTACATTTTTGCTGAAAATGCCCACTCTTCTCATAACACAGAACAAAAAAGGGAAATCTTTTTCCTAACAATGTCCGTTTGCTTCTATTTTGTTGAATGTGTTGACTAAACTAGTATCTGCTCTGTGAAATGAATTTTAATACAGAACACCTTTGTCGGGTTATCTGTATTTTCTTCTCTGTGGTCAGCTTAGTATCTGCCCTTGTTCCCAGTCACCTCCATCAGTTGCCCTTCTGGCTCCTGCGAGCAGCACAGCAAGCCAGGAGTTGCCCTGCCTTGCCTTGACCTCTTAGACCAAATTCTTCTGCTCAAGTACACTACAGAATTAGCTCTGTGCCCAGATCAGTGCCTGGCACATGAAAGCACTCAGTAAATACTTGTGCATATAAAGAGGGAGCCAGGTAATTTAGAAATAATTTTTGCAGGTGAAAAGACATCATTTGAATTTCCTGGTTTAAAAAAAAATGTAGGTGCTGTCAGATTTTGGCCCCTTCACTATTTAGATATGACATTTATTTTCTAATTTTTGGAAGCAGAGGATGATTGACTATTGTTTTTATTCCATCTGAAATTCAACAGGGCACTATTGATAACTCTGACCCTCAGTCCAGACAGTGCTTGTTCTATTGCAAGACTCTGCTTCTTAACACTCCCTTCGTGATGTGGAAAATTTCTGTCTCTTCAGTGCTGAATTGGAGCAGCAGTGATTGCGGAGATGGGAAAAAGAAAGCAAGAGGAAGCCGTGCAGGAGCTGGAATGGATGAGAGAGCAGCCCCTGAAACAGAGAGGCAACTGACTAAAACCCGTTTGGGTGAAAGCCAAGAATCCTGTTGCCCTCCTCCACCTTCTGGGACCCCGTCAAGTGCCACTCTCCAAAGAAAAGGAATAGATGTATTGTGTGTGCCTGTCTGTGCATGCCTTAGCACTTGTGGTATGGATAATTCATGTTTCAATCTGAACCACAATGCTGAGTGGTCTTCAAGTCTAGTTATTGGAAAACTGGGCCCCAAGTATTTCTGTTTTAAATAACTATCACTCACTCCGTACTGTGTCTTCAATCACAAAACCCATAATAAATTTAACTGAACATAAAAAAGGTAAATTAAGGTTCATTTCTTTATCACAATGCCAAAAGAATAACAATTAACAAGCATGACCTACCCAGGACAACACATAATACACTCACAGTGAATGTTCCTTTTTGAAAGGTGCAGTAAGTCCAACAATCCATGTGGGGACTTGCACAGAAAAGGTTTTGCAAGGCTGTCAAGTGTTGAGGGGGGCACCACACCTCTTAGCAGAACACTCAGGTAAGAGTTCTCAATAAGCCTTGAAATGCACTTGATTCCATTTTGTCACCAAAACTTAGAATCTTAACAGTTCGTAAATAACCAGTAAGTATCTTTCAGTCCTAAATTTTAAAAAGAGAGTATATTGAACTGTGTGTGTCACTGACAGGTAGAAACAAAGAAGTTTTCATGTTTGGACCAGTCCCTTAGTCATGGGGAGGTTCCTGGCTTCCTACAGGTATTTCTCAAAATCAGGCCAGGCCAGTGACGAAGAGACCCCTTGTATCCCTAGAAAGAATATGCTGGTGTCAGTCTCTCTCTCCTCCTGCCTTTATACCCCTACTTTCCTCACAGACCTTGGCCATGGTCATTCTGAGTGAGAGAAATGAAAAATCAGAATCTGACTCTCCAGTGGAGAAGGGAAGGAAGAAATGGCCCGTTGGACATCCTTCTCACACTGATGTTTATACGGTTAACACTGCATGAAGGCTCCCAGGCCGATGAGAATGTAGCTGCTGGGTCCAGAGCCTTGCTGGTCCAGAGGGGGTACTTTCTGTAATTTGCACAGATGCCACCTGGAAAGAGGCAGCACTTCTGTTGGATGTCTCCCGTGGGCTTTAGACTTCTATACACAGCTAACTATCTAGGATCACCACTCCAACTGAAAAGGCATCTCAGACTTTGCAAGAGCTCAGCCGAGCCTCTCTTCCTGCCCACAACCATCTTCCCAGTTGCTTGTGCCCAACTCCTTGTTCTCACATTCACATCTATCAGGAAATCCCTGGGCTGTACCTTTCAAATACCCAGAATCCAGCAATGTATCACCATTTCCACTTGCTACCACCCTGATCCAAGCCACCATCTTATTTCACCTGGATTATTACAACAGGCTTCTAATCAGATTCCCTGCATCACCCTCTGCTGCCAGAACTTATTCTCAACACAGTTGCCAGAGGGAAATTTTAGAGCTGAAAATCAAATGCCAAAAGTTCTCTATTTCATCTATATTAAAAAGCCAAGCTCCACTAATGTCCCACAAGGCCCCTCATGGGCTATCCCCTGGTTCTTCTCTGACCTTACTCCCCTTCACTCTCCCTCTCACTCACTCTGTACCAGGAAAATGTCTTCCTTCATGTACTTCAAATACACCCATCCTGCGCCCTCTTCAAGCCCTTTACTAGACCCTAGCTCAAAACACAAATCTTGATGAGGCAAGATGGTGGAGGAATAGGGAGTTCTATACTTCCCACCTGCATCTCTCAAACAAAGAAGGGCTGAAGCCAAAAGACGCTGAACCGCAAGAATCTGTGAGGAAAAGAGACAGAGTCCACCAAGAAGACAGTCTCATAGGTGCATGATTTCAAACTAGGGAAGATAAAAATGGGCCAGGACATGGAGGCGTGGAGGGGAGGGAGTCCCCTCTGCAGAGAGACAAGAGGAAGAGAAAGAGTGGCTGAAACTGCTCCTAGAACTGTCCCTGGAGAAGAGAAAAACCTCTGCCGGTTAGGGAGAGGGATCCTATCATCCCAACTGTAACTGCAGGGCCTTCAGAGAGAGATCCTATCTCTAACTGTGGAGCTTTCTTTGGGCTGGGTGTCCCAGTCCCAGAAACTCCCTCCGGGCTAGACTGTACACAAGGGACTCAGTCGGCATCAGGAGGAACCGCTCCCCTACTCCCCCTACTTGATCCCCGGCTAGGAAGCACCCTGGCTTATGGGATTACATTTCGGGCAGTATCATTAAAGCACACAGACTAAGATCTGGAAATAAGGCGGGGCTTGGGACATAGAACACAGCCCAACTTGGCTGTACCAATGGCACAGGGAGATCAGACCCAAAAGAATGAGTTGCAACGCTTGGTTCGGGAAGAGACTAGGGGGCCGCCATTTTTCTCCCCACAACCACCAAGGCGGGGCCTCAGGTAGCTCCCGCAGGACCCATGGTGGAGGCAAGACCCGCCTACACCAAACCATGCCCATCCGTGCTGGACAGCTGTTTTTTGTTTTTTGTTTTTTTTTTTTACCAGAGCCTGGGGCATGACTAACATTGATGCGTTGTCATGATTAACTCTAGACCAGTTCTTGCTATTCAGATATATTCTTCCTTACCCCATTCTTATCTCTCCCCTCCACTGGACTGGGTACTCTGGTTATAGGTTTGCTTAAACAGTCACATTTAATCCATTCTCTTCATGCATATTCTGTACCTCCATCAATACCTTCCTTTCTCTCTCTCTCTGGAATAATCAGACTATATAGTTTATCTGGGTAACATTATCTTCATTTCTTTCTCCTCACCTCCTACCATATTCTCCTTTTTCTCTCTCTAAATTAAGCCTTTTAGTCTCTCGGCCTGGTTATAGTTCAATTTCTCTTTCTCCCCACCCCTGTCATTTCTCTCTTTGTATATGCTCTTCCATCAGCACTGCCTCCACCATGCTCTTTATTTGTAGCTGGGATTTCTGGTTTTATGCCTTTAGACTGCCCTTTGTCTTTTATTGTTTTTGGTTTGGTTTTTTTTCCTTTTCTTTTTCCTTTCAGTTTGCTTGTTTGTTTGATTTGTCTATGCATTTGCGTGCTTTTGTTCCCTGTTTGTTTGTCTGTCTGTTTTCCTTTTCAGGGCTACCTCAAGAAACAAGCCAAAGTACACATAATGGAGAGTCCCAAATATCACTATAAGTAGGGAAATAAAATAACCAAAGGCACAACAAGAGAGACCAAGGGACACCATTAAAAGAAAACTACCTGAATGGACAGGCTCTGGACAGTCAATGAGCCTCCTTTAATATAGAAGAAGTCACACAGCACATAACAAGCTTTGAAAACTTATAAGAGACAGAAATGATGAAATGGAAGAACTTTCCTCTAAAGAAATTCCAGGAAGAGTGACAGCTAAAGAATTGGTCAAAACAGATATAAGCAATATAACTGACCAAGAATATAGAACAATAGTCATGAAATTAATTGCTGGGCTTGAAAAAGGCATAGAAGACACTGAGAAGCTATTGCTACAAAGATTATGGACCTTAAAAATAGTTGTGATGGATTAAAAAATGCTACAAATGAGGTGCATAATATGGAGGCAGCCACTGCACAGATTGAAGAGGCAGAGAGGAGAATAGATGAATTAGAAGACACAATTATAGAAAAAGAGGAAACCGAGAAAAAGAGAGATAAATTGACCCAGGAGCACGAAAGGAGAGTTCGAGAACTGAGTGATGCAATCAAACGGAACAATATCCGCATCATAGGAATTCCATAAGAAGAAGAGAGAGAGAAAGGGGCTGAAGGAGTACTTGAACAAATTATAGCTGAGAATATCCCCAATCTGGGGAAGGAAACAGACATTGAAATCCAAGAGGCACGGAGAACTCCCCTCAGACGTAACTTGAATTGACCTTCTACACGACATATCATAGTGAAATTGGCAAAATATAAGGATACGGAGAATTCTGAAAGCAGCTAGGGATAAACGGGCACTCACATACAAAGGGAGACCTCTCAGGGTGGTTGCAGACCTATCTACTGAAACTTGGCAGGCAAGAAAGGAATGGCAGGAAACCCTCAATGTGATGAACAGAAAAAATATGCAGCCAAGAATCCTTTATCTAGCAAGCCTGTCACTCAAAATTGAAGGAATTCATCACCACTAGACCAGCCCTACAAGAAATCCTAAAGAGGACTCTATGAGGGAAATGTTGCAAGGAACACAAGGTACCAGAGACAACACTATAAGCATGAACCCTACAGAGAACACAAGGACTCTAAACCCATATTTTTCAATAATAACACTGAATGTAAATGGACTAAATGCTCCAATCAAAAGACATAGGTATCAGAATGGATTAAAAAAAAAAAAACCCCACCTATTTGGTGTCTACAAGACACTCATTTTAGACCTGAGGACACCTTGAGATTGAAAGTGAGGGGATGGAGAAATACCTATTATGCTACTGGAAGTCAAAAGAAAGCTGGAGTAGCCATACTTATATCAGACAAACTGGACTTTAAAGTTAAGGCAGTAACAAGAGATGAAGAAGGGCATTATATAATAATTACAGGGTCTATCCCTCAGGAAGAGCTAACAATTATAAATGTCTACACACTGAATTTGGGAACTCCCAAATACATAAAACAATTAATCACAAACAGAAACAATCTTATTGATAAGAATGAGCTAATAGCAGGGGACTTTAATGCTCCACTTACAGCAATGGATACATCAACCAGACAGAAAATCACTAAAGAAACAATGAACCTGAACGACACATTGGGCCAGATGGATTTGACAGATATATTTAAAACTCTACATCCTGAGGCTATGGAATTCACTTTCTTCTCGAGTGCACATGGCACATTCTCCAAGATAGACCACATACAGGGTCGTAAAGAAGCCCTCAATAAATATAAAAGAATTGAGATCATACCATGCACACTTTCGGACCACAATGCTATGAAACTTGAAATCAATCACAGGAAAAAGTCTGGAAAACCTCCAAAAACATAGAGGTTAAAAGCCACCCTACTAAAGAACGAATGGGCCAATCAGGCAATTAGAGAAGAAATTAAAAAATATATGGAAATAAATGAAAATGAAAATATAGCAATCCAAACTCTTTGGGATATAGCAAAGGCAGTCCTAAGAGGAAAGTAGATTGCAATTCAGGCCTATCTCGAAACTAGAAAAAGTGCAAATTCAAAATCTAACAGCACACCTAAAGGAAATAGAAGCAGAGCAGCAAGAGCACCCCAAACCCAGCAGAAGAAGAGAAATAATAAATTTAAGGGCAGAAATAAACAATATAGAATAAAAAAAAAACAGTTGAACAGATCAATGAAACCAAGAGTTGGTTTATTGAAAAATAAACAAAATCAATAAACCTCAAGCCAGGCTTCTCCAAAAGAAAAGAGAGAGCACCCAAATAGACAAAATACGGATGAAAATGGATCTATTACAACCAATCCCTCAGAAATACAAGCAATCATCAAGGAATATTATGAAAAATTATATGCCAACAAAATGGACAACCTAGAAGAATGGACAAATTCCTAAACACACACACACTACCAAAATTCAAATGGGAAGAGATAGAAAATCTGAACAGACCAAAAACTAGTGAAGAAATTGGATCAGCTATCAAAAATATCCCAACAAAAGAGCCCTGGGCCAGATGGCTTCCCTGGGGAATTCCACCAGACATTTAAATCAGAGTTAATACCCATTCTTCCCAAGCTATTCCAAAAAATAGAAATGGAAGGAAAACTTCTGGACTCATTCTACGAAGCCAGCATCACTTTGATTCCCAAACCAGACAGAGACCCAGCAAAAAAAGAGAACTACAGGCCAATATCCTTGATGAATATAGAAGCAAAAATACTCAACAAGATACTAGCAAACCGAATTCAACAGCATATAAAAAGAATTATCCACCATGATCAAGTGGGATTCATTCCTGGGTTACAGGGCTGGTTCAATATTCGCAAATCCATCAGTGTGATACATCATGTTAACAAAAGAAAAGATAAAAACCATATGATCCTGTCGATAGATGCAGAAAAAGCATTTGACAAAATATAGCATCCTTTCTTAATAAAAACCCTCAAGAAAGTCGGGATAGAAGGAACTTACTTAAACATCATAAAAGCCATTTATGAAAAGCCCACAGCTAATATCATCCTCAATGGGGAAAACCTGAGAGTTTTCCCCTGAGATCAGGAAAACAACAGGGATGCCCACTCTCACCACTGTTGTTTAATATAGTGCTGGAAATCCTAGCATTAGCAATCAGACAGCAAAAGGAAATAAAAGGCATCAGAATTAGCAAAGATGAAGTCAAACTTTCACTTTTCTCAGATGACATGATACTCTACATGGAATATCCGACAGACTCTACCAGAAGCCTACTTGAACTGATCCATGAATTCAGCAAAGTTGCAGGGTACAAAATCAATGAACAGAAATCGGTTGCATTTTTATACACCAATAATGAAGCAACAGAAAGAGAAATCAAGAAACTGATCCCATTTACAATTGCACAAAAAAAACATAAAATACTTAGGAATAAACCTAACCAAAGATGTAAAAGATCTGTATGATGAAAACTATAGGAAACTTATGATGGAAATTGAAGAAGACACAAAGAAATGGAAAAACATTCCATGCTCATGGATTGGAAAAATAAATATTGTTAAAATGTCATTACTACCCAAAGCAATCTACACATTCTTTGCAATCCCAATCAAAATTGCATCAGCATTCTTCTCAAAGCTAGAAAAAACAATCCTAAAATTCATATGGAACCACAAAAGACACTGAATAGCCAAAGTAATATTGAAGAAGAAAACCAAAACGGAAGGTATCAAAATCCCAGACTTTAGCCTCTACTACAAAGCTGTCATCATCAAGACAGTATGGTATTGGCACAAAAACAGACACATAGACCAATGGAATAGAATAAAGAACCTAGAATTGGACCCACTAATGTATGGCCAATTAATCTTTGACAAAGCAGGGAAAAGTATCCAATGGAAAAAAGACAGCCTCTGTAACAGATGGTGCTGGGAGAACTGGACAGCAACATGCAAAAGAATGAAACTAGACCACTTTCTTACACCATACTCAAAAATAAACATAAAATGGATGATGGACCTGAATGTGAGACATCAAACCCTAGAGGAGAAAGCAGGAAACAATCCCCTTGACCTCAACTGCAGCAATTTCCTACTCGACACATCTCCAAAGGCAAGGGAATCAAGAGCAAAAATGAACTATTGGGACCTCATCAAAATAAAAACCTTCAGCACGGCAAAGGAAATAATCAACAAAATGAATAGGCAACCAACGGAATGGGAAAACATAGTTGCAAATGACATATCGGATAAAGGGCTAGTATCCAAAATCTATAAGGAACTCACCAAACTCCACACCTGAAAAAGAAATAATCCAGTGAAGAAATGGGCAGAAGACATGAATAGACAGTTTTCCAAAGAAGATATCCAGATGGCCAACAGACACATGAAACGATGCTCAGCATCACTCATCATCAGGGAAATACAAATCAAAACCACACTGAGATACCACCTCACACCAGTCAGAGTGGCTAAAATGAACAAATCAAGAGACTGTAGATGCTGGCGAGGATGTGGAGAAACGGGCACCCTCCTACATTGTTGGTGGGAATGTAAACTGGTGCAGCCGCTATAGAAAACAGTGTGGAGGTTCCTCAAAAAATTAACAGTAGAAGTCCCCTATGACCCAGCAATAGCAATGCTAGGAATTTACCCAAGGGATACAGGAGTGCTGATGCATAGGGGCACATGTATCCCAATGTTCATAGCAGCACTTTCAACAATAGCCAAATCATGGCAACAGCCTAAATGTCCATCAACTGACGAATGGATCGAGAAGACATGGTTTATATATACAATGGAATACTACATGGCAATGACAAAAAGTGAAATCTGGCCATTTGTAGCAATGTGGATGGAACTCGAGGGTGTTATGCTAAGTGAAATAAGCCAGGCAGAGAAGGACAGATACCATATGTTTTCACTCACAAGTGGAACAGGAGAAACTTAACAGAGGACCATGGGGGAGGGAAAGGGGAAAAAAATAGTTGGGGAGAGGGATGGAGGCAAACAGTATTCAAGAGAATACTTGAATACTGAGAACAAGCTGAGGGCTGATAGGGGTAAGGGAGAGGGGAAGGGGGGGTGATGGGCATGGAGGAGGGCACTTGTTGGGATGAGCACTGGGTGTTATATGGAAACCAACTTGACAGTAAACTATAAAAGAAAAAAAACACAAATCTTTGCACGACCAATTATCTCTGTTTTGGGTTGAACTGTGTCTTTCAAAAAGATATGTTGGGGAGCGGGCAAGATGGCGGAGAAGCAGGGAGCTCTGTAATCCGCGCACGCCCGTATGGATTGAACTGAGAAGGACTGAAGGGATAAAACTTGGATTTGCAAGTGGGGGAAAGAAGAAACAGACGCCAGAAAGAAGACAACCTCAAATATGCCTGAGTGAGTGACTGTGATCTGGGAAATTAGGGGATGGGCGGGTCCCGGTGGTAAAGGGGAAAGGAGCCCCCAAGCCCAACACAGGGAGAGCGCGCTGTGCCCCAGAGAGACCAGGGGAAGAGAAAGAGAGACGGAAAACGCACCTAGAACCATCTCTAAGGGAGGAAAAACTCGCCCGTCTCTCCATATATAACTGCTGGGCGCCGGGAGAGAAATCCGTCCCATCTGGCAGGGGAATTCTTCCTTGGGCGCAGCGGCAGCGGCATCCACTCCAAGCCGCACCGGGAGCCGTGGCGGCGGCGGCAAGAAAGGCGCCTTGAAAAGCGGCAGCGGCGGCGGCTCCGCGAA